>OX578139.1:24895393-25232298 GCA_951213105.1 Amaurobius ferox | reverse complement strand
ACGATGTTTTGATAAATTTGTTTGAAATATGTGCAATATATCGAAAACGGTTCATGCTAGCATTCTAAAGTTTGTGTCAATCGTTTTGTAATGGAAAATTACATAAGAAATTACTATTTATGTAACTTTATAAAATGTTTTGATTTTTTGATGATTTTTTTCAAAATTTTACGCGAAAATTTAGGGGGTTCTGAACATTCGATAGAGTTTAAAAAACTGTAGGCTTCCAGTAGTCATAGGTTGAAGACCCAGACCGTCCGACTCGTCCAGAGGACTTAGAGTAACAAGCTGGACGGCCGAGTAGTCATAGGTTGTAATTTTTGTACTAAATTTCATTCAAATCGCTCCATTCGTTCGTGAGATATCGTCTCTACAGACTCAATGACACACACACACACACACATACACATCACCTCAAAAACGTTTGATTCGTGTTCAGGGATGCTTGAAACGTGATCTCCGTCAAAAACTCAAATTCGAATTTTCGTTCCCATTTCAATACTTTCCTTATACATTATACTATGTATATAAGGAAATTAATAAACGAATTCAAAAACTAATTCGAATTAAAAAAATCTAAGATGGACAGTACATGGATTTTCTTATATAATGCAATGAATTTACTTCTTTAACGGTGAAAAAAGTGATGAAAAGATCCACAGTACATTGTTTGTAACGTTAAATTGTACATTTGGTGCTTTTCCGGATGACAACATCTAAAACTATTTTGTGCCCAATTAACTTATATTTTACGCAACTCTAAATTAACAATTATCAATATTGATAGCATCCTCAATAAGCAATAGAGTCCATATATTTAAATATTTTAATAATAAATTCCTCAATTAGGCGTTATTCTGGTTAATTTGGTATCATTTTTGCAATTCTGACGATACTTTCGTCAATGTGGGGCTAAATATCGCCAAGTTGGCGATATTTAGAAAAGCATTTCTTATATAATAAAAGGTATGCCCACCATATGACGGAATTAAAAACTTGCAAAACATTGTATCTTATTTGTCGTAATTTTTATCAATATGGCGACATTTTTATCAATTTGATAACATTTTTATCAATTTGGCAACAGTTTAGGCAATTTGGCAATATTTAGAAATGCCTCCAAGTTGGCGATATGTCACCAAAATTCGTCACCAGAATTTTGCCAAGCGTTACAGATGGGGAAATAGGTTATTCTTATGAGAGTCTTGTATTTTTTCCAAAATCTTGAATTTATATTAATTAGTTGCTATTTTCATCGATTTAGCGTCATTCTTATCAATTTGGTGACATTTTTATCAAGTTAGCGACATTTTTATCAATTTGGCGATATTTTCATCAATTTGGTGACATCTCAAAAACTCGTCAAGTTGGCGATAATCCGCCAAATTCATCGCCAAAATTTCGTCAAGCATTATGGTCGGAGAAATAGGTTATACTTACAGCAGATAAATGACTAATGGTTTGCAAATACTAAACTATTACCCAAAAGTATCTTCTCGTATAGTAGATTTTTAGTCTTTCCAAGATATTGAATTTTCATCAATTACTCTTCATTTTCATTGATTTAATGCCATTCTTATCAATGTGGTGACATTTTAATCAATTTGGCGATATTTTAATCAATTTGGCAACATTTAAAGAACTCGCAAAGTTGGCGATATTCCACCAAATTCGTCGCCAAAATTTCGCTAAATATTGCTTATGGAGAAATAGGTAAGCTTAATGGTAAATAAACAACTAATGGCGTCAAGTTACAAAACTATTACCCAAAGTGTCTGCTCTCGTGAATAGAACGTGCTAGATCTACGAGAATGATGACAATAAATTTATTGCATAATATAGTGTTACATATGAAAAGTGGATAGATTTTACAATAGTTAATACTTCTTTTTAATTTATGTGATTTTTTGATAAATTTGTTTGAAAAATGTGCAATATCTCGAAAACGGTTAATTTTAGCGTTCTAAAGTTTGCCAATGAAAAATAACCCAAGAAATGATTATCTACGTAACTTTATTGAATGTTTTAATTTTTGATGATTTTTTTAAAATTTCATATCAAAATTTAGGAGGGTTCTGAACACTCGATTGCGTGTAAAAACAATAGGCTTCCAGTATTCACTGATTGTTATTTTTATACCAAATTTTGTTTAGATCGCTTCATTCGTTCGTGAGATATCGTCTACACACACACACACACACACACTCACACACAGACATCACCTCAAGAACGTCTGACTCGTGATCAGGGATGCTTGAAACGTGCTCTTCCGTCGAAAACTCGAATTTGAATTTTCGACCCCATACTTTCCTTATACATTATATAATGTATATAAGGAAAGTAAAAATAAAAAGGCTTACTGAGTGGCACCCTCCTGATGGGTCATGAAGTACATGCGTACCAAATTCCGTGGCCATAGTCGCATATATTATCCGCTAGAGATAAACAAATGAACAGACAGACACCTTTCTTTATTATTATAGATATGTGCTTAGTGTATCATATATGCAAATGTTAACACGAACACTACCGCAGTCTTTACTATAGAACGCCGTATTTCTCAGCAAATATTTACGCCTTTTCTTCAGCGAGTCAGAAAGAAACATAGTTGCATTACAGGAGGAAAACGAAGAATCATAGCACGTAATGATGAACACTCTAACGATGAAGCACTTTATCGTACGATGACATAAAAAACGATCCTATCTACACTATCATCAAAGTCTCACCTGTAATTTGGGGTGCATAGGTGCATCTGGTATAACTGCTCATTTCCTAAGGCAAACACGGATATTTAATGGCTAGCCTTCTCGAGTAGCTCTGGTCGTTCAATGTTTCGTGCTTTATAGGAGACCCCATGACCCCAAATGAGAAAGAGAAGCCAATTTTACTTTCCCTACATACATGGAATAATGTATAAGGAAAGGATTTTGGAAATTTCGAATTCGAATTTTCGACATAAAAATAAGGCCTCCCAGTCCTTCGACATAAAAATAAGGCCATAATTAGGCCTCCCAGATCTGGAATCGAATGCTTTTTATTAGATGTCTGTATGTATGTGTGTCAGAGGTGCCTTGTGATTTCAGAAATCAAGCAGAGTCAGTGACTGGACTCCATCTCCTCTTCGACAAACCGTTTTTTTGTTTTAATATTCCGCCTTCTAAACGTTTTGGTTGGGGAGGTGAGGGGCACACCCCTAAAGATTCGAATTTTCGAGGTGTAATGGTGACTTCCCCCAAATAATGAAAAATATCGTTACTTTTAAATTTTAAGTTTATTAATAACATAATAAAATCGTAATACATTTCTTTTTAGTTGATTGATTAATTAAATACACTAATCCATTTATGTTAAAATTAAATAATCAGGAATAGATCTAAAATGTTCTAACATAGCAGCAGACGAGATCGTTACTCAAAATTATCATTGTTTTAACTTTGAATTATTCTCTTACAAGTTATATAATCTTATTAAATGTTAGTAGGGTTGGATTGGGCGTTTTTTACGGCCTGAGCAATATTTAGGCAGCGGTCTCCTAGTTAAATGGTGATGGGGCGGGGTGGGGATCAACATAATAAAAGACACTGATTTGCTAAGGAAAGTGATAAAAGAATATATCTTACTATACAATAGTAAGATGCAATGTATGTTTGCGTAATCTTTGCGCTCTATAGGGGGAGGGGCGGAAGAGAGAGATAGATAGATAGAGCGAGCGAGAGAGAGAGAGCGAGAGGGAGAGAGCGAGCGAGAGAGAGATGTCCTTTTATCTTGCATTTTCTGTGTCGGGTAGTGTATATAAAATGGAAATTTTAAAATTTCTTTACATTTCCAATTTCCAGTTTTCAATTATTTAATCTTTTCTGAAAAGCCGACGCGGTGGTCGAGCGGTCAAGGCGAGCGCTTCCAAGAGATCGTTCGACCGCCGCGTTGTAGATTCGAGTCCCACGTTAGGCATGGATGTTGTGTTGTTGGGCGCAGTGTGCTCCGCCCCCCTCTGGTGCACCTGGGGCAACGTCCTAGGACGGCTAAATGGTTCACGTTCCTGGCCGATATATAGGCGAATGATGGAAGTTAAGTGCCTGGCCATTTGATTAAAAAAATCTTTTCTGAAAATGCCTTATTTTTATTAAAATCAGATCGCTGAAACTCGCTGGATTTCCTATGACAAATTTCACAGAAAACAATTTGTTAAATAAAAATATGTATATTCTACCTTTTATTTTAATTGCTTGAATTTTTTTCATGCAATGATATACAAAAATAATAGTTTATTGTTTCATTTTTATGAAAGTCTAATGAGCAATAGTAATTTTAAATATCATAAAAAATCTTTATTAGTTCTTGAATTATATTTAGCACACGTATACATAAAAATAGCCGTATGTCTGAAAATAATTAAAACATGTTCTAACATCTACGAACTATTTAAATTTATCACGAATTCGATTTAGAATTCTCGTCTCTGTTACAGTATTTTTTTTATACATATTATATTGTGTATTGCAGGGAATGTACAAATGTGAGAAATATTAAAAGAAAGTAGCGTAATGCTGCATATCTGAGTTTTCAGTAGCAAATGTGCTATTATGAAAGAATAAAAACTATTCAAAATGTTACTAATTTTGTCTATGATAAAAATAATTCTATAAAGAATGAGATCTTTTTTCGAGAAATAGTTCAAAAATTATCGTTCGGGGGTATCTTCCGCGCAGCGGTCGTATTTATCAATAGCTGTGGTGCTAAAACAGTGCTACTAAAAAAGTTATCCCTTAAAAATGACATTTAAAAAGAATTAACTGATAATCGCAAGTACTCCAGCAAGTTTTAAATATGAATTAGAAGTACAATTAAGTAAAAATTAAAAGTTTAAATATATATTACGAATATTATAGCAATGTGATATGAATAATATTACGAATATTATAGTAATATCCCAATTATTAAACAAATATTGCGAATATAATAGCAATATCCCAATTAAAAATATTCCAACATTCCTCTGTTAAAAGTTGCCTTTGAATGTTGTTAGTTTATATTATAACTTTATTCAGAAATAATAGAAAATTAAAATAATTGAACGGTTAATTTAATAGCATGCTGAGTTCATGGGTTTCTAAATTATTTCACAGTCTAAATGCGGTCCGCGGTTCGGGATGCAACTGTAACATCCTGCAAAAGTACAGATATATAATATATGCAGTATTTATGGTATTTGAAAGCAGTGTTGCCAACTTTGTAATTTTCATATCGCTAAAACCACGAAAAAAAAAAAACCCACCAGAAAACAACCAGGTTCTTAGATCGTTCTTTCTCCATCCCCATCACTTCGTGGTTTGTTAGATTGTGGTCAGAAATGTCATGTCATGCAGTCAAAATACGTGATTTTTATTAGAGGAGGGAAAGACTCTGGTGACAAAACTTCTCTCACCGTCAAGTTACTGGAATATATTCAAACAAAACCTCTCTCGGAAGAAACTATTTCCGCAAAATTTGAGAGTATGGAGTACGCAAACACATTACCATAAATACGCATATCATATTTGAAACGAAATATAGCAATAAACAGAGCTTTTAAGAGATTGAGAAATGTGATGTAGGAGGAATTAAACCTCTGAAAAATCTGGAATTAAACCTGGGACAGATACCATGTAATGAGTAGCAGAAACAACATAGAGGTGTTAGTATAAGAAACAACATACATAAAGAACATGGTTTATTCTCTGTGTGGATTGATAGAGAGGAGATGCAATAGATGGAATATTCAAAGAACAAAGTATACTTCTTCTTCTGACTTGTCTGCGACACCTTTAAGCAGTAGGTGCGAAACTATAACCTTAATGCTTTACTTCAAAGAAATAACCATACTGTCTACTATATTATCCTTTTGCAGTAACGGTAGTGAATTTGCGATATAGAATGGAAAGAGAATAAGTAGCAGAAGAATAAGCAGCAGAAGACTGGACTTCTTAAATACGACTGTACATTAAACTACACCTATATCGAATAACGCCCATATATTGCATCTATTAAAACTAATAATATAAAAACTTCGTCTAAATATAGCAGACGCTGAATTTTAGGGGCTAATCGATTTTGAGGCAAAAAGCAGCTTTCTTTTTCAATTCGAACAAGAAGCGCCTCGTTTATTCAAGTAAGAAGCCGAATTTGCTTGAATAAGTGATGATTGTCCTGAAAGAAGAAGGCTGTTTTTTTTTGCCTTTGAAACCAATTGAACCCTAAAATTTAGAATATGTCGTATTTAGGCGAAGTTATCATATATCTGGTAACCTACGCCTGTTATGCTGCAAAACAGAATTGCAATTTTATGGCTCCAGTTCCATTGACATTCAAGATCCTTGTTGTCATAGAATCTTAAGTGGATTGTAATGATTTAACCTTTTGCTTGTGGGTGGGACAGCGCCAATACCAAACTAAGAACCTCTCAAAGAGACAGGTATTTGACATACCATATCCCAAACAGTTCGATCCCCCTTTGCAGACATTGTCCTGCTACAGCAGGTGCAATGTTTCTGTCGGCGATTTCCATGGACGCCAATGCCTGCAAAGGCGGATCGAACTGTTTGGGATAGGGTATGCCATATACCTGTCTTTTTGGGAGGTTTTTCGCTTGGGATGGACGCTGTTCCACCCGAAAGCAAAAGGTTAAATGCATTCTTTTCGAAATGGAATTTTCATTTCAGGTTTTACATTTTTAAAATGCTCCATGCGTCTTAATTTTTGTTTGAGATGCATGAAATTTGGCAAGAAGACACCTTTCATACTTTTTAATGAAACTGGGTATGCATTTTATAATTGGACTTCATTGAGGTAATTAAAAGTGAATAAGAACCTAATTAAATGATGAAAATTAAGTTTCAATGCAGAAAAATATTTTTAAAAAATTGACTTTCTAAGGGATTTAAAAATAAATATCCAAATTTGTTCATAATGTATTTTTGAGTGATCATAATGCAAAATTAATCATAAATGTGAACAAATGGCACACAAGGAGTATTTTCAAATTTTTGTTAAAAAAATTAAATTTAAAAAAAAAATACAAAATTATAACAAAATTGAAACAAATTGAATGGTATTTTATATAGAAATGTAAAAAGGAATATTTATACAAATTTTCATGTTTCAAAGTCAATAAATGAATAAAAAAATTTTTAACGTTTGCCGTCCCCTTAACCTGGGTTTTCCAATGGCTGAGAAAGCTATATTGTTCAAAATGTTACGATTGCTGCAGCTCAATTTCGTTACATTACTCCTTGGTGAAATATGGGTGCGCAAGGACCAGATACTTAATTTTGCTTAAAAAATTAGGCGTTAATTGAACTTGGGAACTCTAAGATGTTTAATGGCTGGATAAGGTTTAAGAAGAAAACATGTAAATATAAGTGAACATGGAAAGGTACGTATTTATATGTCGCCAGATAAGTTTACAGTTTAACTTGTATTTGCAATCTCGTCAGATATATATTGTATAAGTTTAATTGATATACCTCAAAGCAAGTTAGTAAAATAATTTGATATTTTGATGTGAAGACTAAAAGTGCTATACAGTAACTAAACAGTAGGCGAGTAACTTGTAGTGTTTTGAAAACCTGTAAACGAAATAAGTGAGTCTGAAAACAATGGAATAAACTTATTGAACTTCACTGGAGTTTTATTTTACAAAATGTTACGTATGGGAAACCATTTCGGTTCCATAGGACGGGACCCACCATCAATTTTCTTTCTTTACTTTTTTTTAATGTGCTCTGTAATTATTTGTGTGCAAATAACCTTTTTTAACACTTTCTAACATAGTTGTGACTTTAGCCATTCTGTCTGTCTGTCCGTCTGTTCGCACGGTAACTGCCTGAAAATGACTTTATCAAAATGAAATTTTAGTATGTTGTCGAGACGGTCTGTGGGATACATGGAAATGAAACGCATAATATCACCCAATTGGTTTCGGATTGAACTCAGGTTGAAAATATGAAATACATCGAACCCTATGGGGCCTAATTTTTCAAACATTTTTGAGCGAAGTTAAAATTAATAAATTGCTTTCAAAATTTGAGAAAATATTCAAATTATTACATAAAATATATAAAAAAAATTTCGGTAAAATATGTTCGATAGTTTTAAAATAAAAGTTGAAATGATAATTACACCTATGATATATGAAAAGGTCACGCGACTCGCTGCAAAATAAAATATGGCATCCATTTTTTTCCACTGTGTCAAGATCGCGATTTTAAAAATAATTTAAATTTATATGTAGTGTTGCATCCATTCCTGAACTAGCTTTAGTTTCGCATATTATCTGTGCAATTAATTCTGTGCTAACGCAATTAAAATATTTTTGATTTCAAATGATCACTAAATTTTGATTTAAACAACTACAACGAAGCCTAGTTTTAATGTTTGCAGACTACAACGAAACCCAGTTTTAATGTATGCAGATTGTAAACAAATCAAGCGATTATAAAGTGAGTTGTATAAGAATTGTTGAATTTTTTTGACGGCAAATTATTTATCTCTGGAGTCTGGAATATAAGTGATATGAATGAAATATTTATTGATTTTATATTTCGATGACGTCATTTGAATAAAGTTCATTTTGTGTAATTGGCTTTCTCGATGAAGTTTAAAGTTTTCACGTATAATAAATTACTGTAGTACTGGTAGAATTTAAAAAGTATTACCGATGAATGTACTCCATTTTAGAAATGTTTAAATAAAATTGCATTTCAGTTGGAAAGTGTTTCTTAATGCTTTATGCATGATTGATCTTTCTTGTTTCTGTATTTAAGCTTGTTATACTGTAAATTGAAACTGAGATTGTGTTACCCATTGAACACGAAATTTGTGAAAATTTAGATTTTGAATGCCTTGCTAAATTGAAAGCTAGGGAAAAAAATAATTTAAGTCATATTCATCTAAAATTTTATGACCCTATATTGTTAAGTGTAGAATTTTTGTATTTGTAACGATAGTTTATAAATTTGTATTTATATTTTTTATTTGTATGGGCCCCAAAAACGTTTTGTTTGGGATCCATACAAATAAAACCACATTAGTTAAATACGACCCCTCCATTTCCCTCTAAAATTCAGCAAAAGTGCCATAAAAACAGACACTAAACAAAACCCGCAACAGTTATCGCATGCGGAAAAAGCTACGGGCTCATCAGAAAGTTGTTAAGGCGAAAAAACACGGAAAACTCATCGTATGCAGAGAATGTTACTTGCAACGACGTTCTGCCTTTATTAGAATTTTTTATTCGGCCTTTACGTTTCTGCCACCCCCTTTTCCTCCTGAGTGGGCTATCTCGATGAGATCGTGTATGGTGTGTGACCTCTTGATCCAGAAACGAGCTTAGAAATGTGTTTCGCGACCTTGGTGAGTCAGCCTTGAGTGGCGTTTTACATTCTTCGTGGTGATAATACTTAAAAGGAAAGAAAAATGTTGTTACAGGAGAGCATTATTTTCTTGCAAAAGGGATGATACTTTGTATTATTCAAAGTCTGTAATATTCTATGGCGAGGTAAAAGTATGGAAGATTAGTTCAGTAGTTGACCAAACATTTTATACAGAAATTTTGATAGCGTATTGTACGTAAAGTCATGTACAAATCAGATCACTCACAGAACCTGCTAATTGGGAGTGTTTTCACTAGCTCTTCTATTGCAGATAATAGAATTCTTGCACCGCTTTCTTGCGTTGTAATAATCCTATTTAAAGGAAAGTAAAATGTTCTTACAGTCAAGTATTGTTTTTTTGCAAGAGGGGCGATATTTTTTATTATGCAGAGTATAACATTGTAGGAGAAGTAAAGGATGGAAGATTAGTTCAGAAGTTGACCAAACTTTATATACAACATAAATTTTGATTACGTATTGTACTATAGCTAAATTTATGTACCATATGTTCAATAGAGCACGCACGGAACCCGCTGACAGGGAGTGTTTTCAATAGCGCTCCTATTGCAGATAAGAGCATTCCTTTATTGGTTTCTAACTTTTTATGTGCTCTTCAGTTTGGAGCAGTTGATATCTACAAGGGCAGAAAGAAAACATTTTGAAAATGTGGCACATAAGAAGTTTTATTGCTCCCATGCTGGTATTCGTTAACCTGCGCTGAAAGAGCTGCGCTTCCATATTTTAATGTGCTTAACTTTGAATACAAATTCTAAAACTTATATGCTCTTTTGCGTTAAGATTCTCAGATATTGAAATTATTTTTTATACTTCTAATTTCATAATATTTTTGCAAAATTACTTACAATTTGAAATCTTTCATAGCTCGCATACTTCATTCTTGCGAGCCCATTCAAAGAAATTAATTTTTTATATTTCTTATTTCATAATTTATTTGTTAAATTAATTTACAATTTGGAATCTTTCATAGATCGTATACTTCACACTTGCGAGTCCATTCAAAGAAATTAATTTATTATACTTCTAATTTCGTAATTTATTTGCTAAATTAATTTACAATTTGAAATCTTTCATAGATCGCATATTTCATATTTGCGAGTCCATTAAAAGAAATTAATTTTTTATACTTCTAATTTCATAATTTATTTACTAAATTAATTTACAATTAAAAAAATCTTTCACAGCTCGCATACTTCATAGCTGCGAGTCCATTCAAAGAAATTAATTTTTTATACTTCGAATTTCATAATTTATTTGTTAAATTAATTTACAATTTGAAATCTTTCACAGCTCGCATACTTCATACTTGGCAAGTCCATTCAAAGCCCTGCTTTTGCTAGTTAGGTAAATTTTCCCAGCCATGACTTCAGCCACTTCTGAAGTTATTCCTTGGTGGAAAATGGATAATAAATGGGATGTATAAATAATGAACAGCTCGAATGTATTTATCGAATATCATTTAGTGAACTAGTGTTTATGCTGGACGAGGCTAAAGACGAGGAATTCAACACTAAATAATTAAGTTGCATAAATCATTGCACTGAATTATTCAGTTGAATGACATTCCCATGGTAGGTGTGCCACTCAGGATTGCAAACTGAACTTGGCAATATCGGATTTCTGGCATTTCGCTCCGAACTAGGCGAAGCGGGACGTAGTATCGGAGATTTAGGAATTTGGCTGGTGACTGTTAGGGAATTTGGTTATTTGAGGTGATTTTGCACGGTTTGTAGCGTTAAGAGGAATCTCCCGTTAAAATTTTTTTGCTTGGTCGGATTGAGTGTGAGGTCTATATAACCTTTAGTTATAACTTCACTCTTTTTTACGTTTTGAATTATGAATTATTTTGCACTAACAGATGTCTTATTGGCGTGGTTAAGTAGACCCATCAGGGAACTGTCTAACCAAGTTTCTGAGATTCTGTTGGTAAGGCAGGATAAAGGTTTTGGATCGGTTGTAGAAAGATGGGGAACCCAGTATTGAGAGTGGAAGTGATGTCAAAAGTCGGCAGTAGTTGGATACAGATGAGATAAAGCTTTGAATATTGTCCTAAGGTAGCTTCCTTTTTAGGACACGCCGGGTAAGAGCGCGAAAAAGAATAAGGCCGTGAGTATAAACAAACAATAATTTATTTACACTATATAAATATTTACAGCAATATTGATTTAAATTATTTAAAACATAACTTCCCATATTCCTAATGGGATTAAAACCAATTTAAGGTAAACTAAAAACAAATACAAAAGTATATGTTGTCTCATAGACTAAACTGTGAAAGATGGTAATTAAAATTAAAATTCATTATCCCTAATTGTAGTTAATCATCGTAAGAACGGAGAGAGAGGTCGAACAAATACAAAATAGGTTAAAGTCCCAGTTGGGTAACTCGCCAACTTCACTGGCCGAGTTGCGGTCATCTCATCCTCAGAAAAGCCACGCACTTATAAAGGGGCAACTTCTTGCCCTCAAGTCTTAGTTCATTCTCCTCGCTCCTTTTTTAAATTTCTGAAAACTCTCTCTCTCCAAGATTTTAAAACACGCCCCTGAGGCGCATACAACTACCTCTACCTTATTGGATTCTGGGTCCTAACCCCTTGACCCCAAAGCATCGCCATTGGCTTTAGGCCTTCCAGAAACAAAAAGCCCCAGCTCAAGCCCCTGCGAAACTGATATGCTTTCGGGCACTAATTCAAAGCCGGCCGAAAACCCTATGATCCGTCCGAACACGGACAAATGTTACCTCTTTCGGTGAAAATATGATCCCCAGACCACTAACCGACTTCCCGTTTCCTATTCCGAGAGAAAACAGCTGGCCAAACGAGAAGGCTGACCCCCAAATAAATAAGTAAACTCTAGGTCGCACTCCCGAAAATATTGGATCATGGGTTTACCATGCGATAAATATATTTTTAAGTGCGTACGAGAGAGCGCGAGTTTCGTATACAGTGCCAAGCACGGTGTAGGATTAGTTGCGGCCAAGTGCAGTTCAGCAAGGACTGTACAACATCCCATATTTTAATTGTACATAGTCTTTGTTTCTGCTTCGACCCAGATCGTCCGACTTACCCGAAGGTGTAGGTTATCTGTTTGGACGACCGGGAAGTGCATCCAATTTAGACTGGAATCCACTGGGGGAGGCATCCACAGGGACCATACCCTCCTTCTCCTACCAACAACCTCTCGGAGGGACTTACGTACCCACATGTTTAACATACCCGTACTCCGCGTGAACATGGCGACCGTTTGGGCAGAGACGGAATCGAACTCGACTCGTCCGAGTGCAATCTCCGCGTGCTAATCACTGGACTGTCTCACCCCAGAATCTCTGTTTAAACTGCCAATAGCTGTATGTATTCTATTTCAGTTAATAAATCAGTTTGGATTTTAAATCCTAGTTTCTGTGTACTTTTTTTGTGGACGTTAGAGGCATCATGGGTCAGTTTCTAGGACGTTAGAGGCATCATGGGTCAGTTTCTAGTTAAGTCACTTTTGATTTTAAAAACATAAGTTCTTTACATATGGGTGTTTACAAGATTATGCGATGTGTACAACATTAACAGAGTGCTTTTGTTGAATTATCCGAATGACATGTTTTAAATACTTTATGCTTATCAACCATACTTTAAACAGACGGACATCTACGTTTCGAGGTATTTAAAGTTAATATATATCTGCATTCAGACCACGGGGTCTTAACTCAGTAATTTTCATCTGGGATTTATCTAATTCTAAGTGTCAAAAATTCAACAAATCATTTACCGTTGAAGGGTGCAGGGAAACCAACAGTGTCCAAAAATTGAAAATTTCCAGGAGAAAATATAAATATTTTTAAAACAATAAAAAATTCGAAAATTTTGTACCTTTCCCAGTAAAATATCTTTCACACGTTGATTTAATACTTGCTGTTTTCACCTAGCGCTACAACAATATTAGGTTTTAATTTATTTGGGTAATTAATTATTTAATTATTCTACTCTTTCAGCTGGTCTCTGTTAGTTTTCCCCCCTGTACTCGCTTTTAAAAATCTTTAATAACTTTTCACTCAGCAGATTGTTTACCATTTACTTCTTTCCATATGTAAAGTGCCAATGCTATCATAATCTCATTTTCACATTTTTTGGACTCTGTTGGTTTTTAACCTACACTCTATAATTATTCTTTAAGAAAATAGTTAAAATTGATACCATTATAAATTTAAACCATAGTCGCATGCTGTTTAACTCAAATTATTAAATAACTCCTTAAATTAAAGAAAATATATTTTGACCACAAACATTTCTGTTCATGTAGAAAGAAGCAACAACAAAAACTATTCCTTAAAATGAGTTATTAGAATTATTCCTTGATTCGAAATTATATTTCGAAACGTAATGTCCACAAACTATAAACCTCCAACGTTAATGTTCCCGAAAGTAAAGGACTTAACGTAATTCTTGTAAATTTTTCGTTAAAGATTTGTATTACACGTTTGCCTCATTAGTGTTTCTCGCTGCATTAGTTCTGTGTGTAGTTTGAGAGCTAGTTGATAACTTCTTCAAGTAATGAATCTCTCCCAAGAATCAACATCTTTAAGAACAATTTATTGAAAGTTCTCTCGTGTGATTTTTCTAGGAAAACTTTTATAATTTAACTATGTAGAGAAATTCTGCTTATTAGCCTGGCAATTTTTACTTCGATCTATGATCTTGACTCCATTGAGGCCTTCTGTATCCAAAAAATTTTTTAGTAAATTAGTTAATGACTTGTCCAGTACGGCGTTTTTGTCCGCGGTCTGGCGGAGTGTTCTGTAAGTTTCCCATTTTTTTCGTTCTATTTCCTACCCTTTCTTAACTCCTATGTGCCATTTTAACCTATTTTCCCGTCTTGTTGGGTCTCATTTATTCTTGTTAGAATTTGCTTCGTCTTCTCGTATATTCCTCTTGGGTTTTGGCGCACGCCAATCCTGTGTGTTACGTCTCTTCTTGGACTGGATGAACTGTTCTTTATTCTGTTGTGTCATTGGCTCTCTCAGGGGAGCTTTAATCCAGGTCTCTGTTTCTCCCATTGGCGCCCGTTTCATATTTTTGACTTCAGCCTTGTTGGTTCTATTGCACTGACAAAGGGGATTCAGCGTATCCCCAAAACAGTTTTATGTTGTATTGTCTTATTTATGCTTTTATACGGTGCTCAAGTTTTCCTTATACCTTGTAAAAAGCGTGTTTTACTTATTAATTTGAATTTATTTATGTGTTAAAATGTAGTAAGCTATATGAGAATGTCTGCTCTGAGCAAAGAAGTGAATCCATGGGCGCCCATAGAACTTTTCCAAAGTGTGGGGAGTAGGGAACTTAAGGATAAAACATATAATATAGGTTGATTTAATGCACGATTGATTGATTTAATGCACTATTGATTTAATGTAACGTTGAACGTCCAAAGGGGTAATGCCTCCTCTTTCCATTCCCTATGGGTGCCCATGAGTGGAACCTAATAAATTTATCGTAAGGTTACCCCTGTGTTGAAAATATGTTTAACGTAATGTGGTGACCTAATTAATTACCAAATCTTTAACGATCGGTTCCTGATAATAGATGACTTCAAAATAGTTCTTGTACATGCTGTCTGGAACATTTGATACGTAGAAACCGTTTTTGTAGTTTGTTTGGTTAATATTTTTTGCCTTAGGTTCCGTATGTAGTTTGAATCGTTATAGTAATCAATGTAGTGATTACTTCAAAGGAAGTTTTTGAAGTAATCAAGTAATCAAAGGCCCAAGAATAAACATGTTTAAAACTGATTTATTCCAAATTCGCGCATTTTTTTTATCAACATGAAAGACATTATACTAAATCGCTTACTCTATTGTTGAAATTATTGAAAATAAAATCTTTAGTCACACCATAAAACATATCAGTAATGGTAAAAATCGTCTTTGGAATCAAAATCAGACTTATTTTTTAGGATAAAACACTTTTTTCAGAATTAAAAAGGCTGATTTTTTGCGGCTAAAACCAGTAAATTTCGTTACTAATATGTTTTATGCTACGATTTTAACAATGTTTTTTATTTTGTAGTCATTACAAAATTTTCTGGATGGAATTTGGAGGGGGGCGGGGGTGGAGGGGGAGGTTTCTCTATATTTTTCAAAATTGCTCCGGTTAAGTTTACAGAATCAATATGTTTGATGAATTTAGAGCAACATTGATATATTACATAAATAATATTCAATGCTGATGTGAGGCAAATCTGAAATCATGAATTAATTAGTTGAACTAAGATTATTTGTTAAAGAAGTCATTAAAAAGTGATCACAAGAAAGAATTTACTGTTAACGCAGGAAGAAGCAATAAGATATAACAACTTTTAAGATGGCTCCTGGTTTGGAAATTATTTCGTAAGGCAGCGTATGTAATTAACCTTCAGTGTTAAAGTTCTCAGACAATTGACTTCGACATAAATCTTGCATGGTTCGTGAAAGATTTGTGTCATTTCGTTTGTGTCATTTATACGAGTCTCTGAATTCATTTGTTCCGTATACAGTTTAAGCCGGCTGATACTTTTTCTAATAATGAAGCTTTTCCAGGAATCAGCACCTTTGAGAATAGTTTATTGCAAGTTAACACGTGTGATTTTCTAGAAATATGTTTAAAATTTAATTATGTAGAGCATTTCTGCATATCAGTCTTATTTATGTGAGAAAAGTAAAGCGTAGTAACATTAATTGTAAAATTATTCCTGTATTGAAAATTAGTTTATAATATGGTGACATAATTAACAGACTCTCTTCCAACGTTAAACTTCTCAAAAAATTATTGGCTTCTATATAATTTTTGTAAATGCTTCGTAGAAGATTTAAATCGTTTGTTTATTTGATCTCATTAATATATATTAGTTTCAATTTTTATATATATCCTTTCTCCCCTTTGAAACAATTCTGCACATAAGTGTTTATGGATGTGAAATATTTGTGAAATACTATCTGCATCTAGTATAGACAAACATATTGTATATAATTGTTTATCATTTTTATCTTGGCATTAAGTTTTAATTTATGCTTTTGGCAGATATTCTTCCACCATAGGCTGTAATTACTATAAACCTCTGGGTCGATGTCTATAGGTGGTTAATTTGCTAATCTGTAGTTTGAAGCGTTAGATACATATTGAGTAATAAATCTTACTCAAGAATCAGCGTATGTCTTTAATAGATATTTTCTTTGAATTAATTTATGTGACTCGTTATTGTACATAAGTCTGAGCACGGTGATATTTAATTATTAAGATATATGTTGTTAGCCAAAAACAGAACATTTGTACATTTGTTGAGCGGAAACGAACTCATAACATCTACTTCTTGGATTACTTATTGGCTAGAAATAAATGTGTGATGCGGTATTCATAATTAACAGAAGTTTATTAAATGTTAACAGAAAACAAATGACTTGAACCATGGAAGTAAAAAAAGGAATTAAAACTTCATTTTAAGAAAACACCAAAATTGTTTGAGAGAATCATTCAAGTGGCGCTGGGATAAGGTAAATAGTCCTGCATTGTACGCATTTCCATGACGAAAGGCCGAAAATATTTATTTAAACTGTCCATTTTGTAAAAAAAAAAAAAAATCATCACTTTCCTTAAATAATGCAATGAATTTACTACTTTTGCAGTAAAATAAATAGGTTTTTCTTATAGCAGATAAATGACTATTGGCGTTCAAATACAAAAGTATTACTCAAAGTATCTTTTCTCATGAATGGAACGAGCTAGATCCACGAGACTGATGTCACCAAATTTATCGCATGATATTGCATATGAAAAGTGAACATGTTTCTAAACAGTTAATATTTTTTTTTAATTTATGGGATTTTTTGATAAATTTATTTGAAAAATGTGCAATATCTCGAGAACGGTTCATACTAGCGTTTTAAAGTTTATGTCAATCGTTTTCTAAGGAAAAATTACATAAGAAATGCCTATTTTTGTAACTTTATTAAACGTTTTGATTCTTTGATGATTTTTTCAAAATTTCACTCGAAAATTTAGGGGGATTCTGAACATTCGATTACGTTTAACAATAGACTTCCAGTATATACGGATTGTGGTTTTTGTACCAAATTTCACTCGATTCACCCCATTCGTTCGTGAGATATCGTCTTCACAGACTCACTGACATACACACACACACACACATACTTTCACACACACACACACAAACACACACACACACACACACACACACACACACACACACACACAGACATCAGCTCAAAATTGTTTGATTCATGATCAGGGATGCTTGAAACGTGCTCTCCCGTCGAAAACTCGAATTCGAATTTTCGACCCCGCCACAATACTTTCCTTATACATTATGTATATAAGGAAAGTAAAAAAATTATTAACGCAAAGCAAAACTGAAATAATAAAGAATATGCCTACGTATTCAAAATTATTTACCTTTCAATTTCTTTTTATCACCCTATATTCTGTACTCTATCCTACAACTATGAATATATACTGGTGAATTATACTCATAATTAGAGAATCGTTAATTTAAAAGTGATCAAAAATACATATACTAAATACTATGCCTTTCTGTTGTGTCATCTAACAATAGCATGTACTTTACTAACACTAGGGACACTTATATATAATTCTCAAACCAATATGGCAGTTTCAAGCGTTTCATGCTTAGGAAATTTGTTTCTTTTTTTCTAACCATATGACTTGAACAACAATATAGTATATGCTTCGCGAAAAATATGAAGCGAAAACACGATGGTTTGTATATTCGTTTATCTCATTAATATATCTAATTTCTTTGGTTTTATGTGTAGTTTAAGTTCTTAGATATATTCTCAAGTAATAAATTCTTCCAAACATCAACACGTTTAAGAATGATTTATTACAATTTCTTTTGGGAGATTTTAATAAGAATTTTCCTACAATATAATTACGCAGATATTTTCTGCATATTTGTTCGAAAATGGCGGTATTTATTCAACACTATGTAGCAAATTAACCGAGAACAAAGAATAGACACCTAATAATACCCACCTTCAGATTATTCCTGTGTTGAAAATTAATTCATAACTTTGTGTACCTAATTAGGAGACCTTCAAAGTTAAAGTTTCCGAAAAGTAAATGACTTCACCATAAGTATTGCAAATGCTTCGCGAAAGATTGGAAGTGGTTTGCATATACGTTTGTCTCATTAATATTTCTTGCTTTGGATGTTTATGTAATGAGTCCAGAGGACTCGGTAATAAATCTCTCTTATGAATGAATACATTTATGAATGATTTATTTCGTTCTCGTATATTTTAATAAGAATTTTTAGGGAATTTAATAATTACATTTCTTGCATTTTAGACAGAAAACGGTGATATTTATTTATTAGCTTATAATATAGAAATATATAACTTTTTGTAAATCTTATGTTCTTGCTGTGCAACAGCTCGCTGGATGGTTCGCCAAAATAACATTCCAGGATTTTTTTTAGTAACGTCGAAGTGGGGTCCGAAGACTATGTGCAATTTCAATTTTCTAATATTTTCTAATTTAGGGGGGTGCCGCAAATTCAACTGTTTGATTATCCGATCCGAATAATGAGAAATTCCTCCTTTAAATAATTTTGATATAGGCTTGAAATTTGGTATATGGACTAATTATTGAAATATATATGGTGTATGGGCTAATTTAATGAAAACACCCAAGACGAATACAGTTTCTCAGAAATGTTTGATTAAGGGGGTGCTCCAGAGAAAAACGTTCGAAATATGATATGATTAAAAACATGCTTCGGGATGAGATAGAGATTTCAAATTTTGTGTACGGGTAGATAATTTGGAAGAAAGAAAGTGTACAATTTCAGTTTTCTAATATTCTCTACTTTAGTTGGTGCCGCACACCAAAATGTTCGATTTTCGGAATAAAGGAGAAAAACCCCTTTTAAAACATGATAGAGACTTGATATTTCATATATGGGCGAATCATCTGATAGGAAAACCCAAGAATAATAGAGACTTTCAAAAATGCTCATTTAAGGCGGAGTGGGTGCTCCACACAAAAACATTCGAAAATGAAACGAAAATGAAATGAATTCGAAACATTGAAATGATAGAAAAAGCATGCTTCGCAATGAGATAGAGACTTCAAATTTGGTGTACGGGTAGATTGTTGCATTGGAAGAAAGTGTGCAATTTCAGTGTTCCAACATTTGCTATTGTAAGGAGTATCGCACACTAAAATGTTCGATTTGACGAACAAACGAAAAATACCTCCTTTACAATGTGATAGCAGCTTGAAATTTGGTATATGGGCTAATCATTTGATAAATACATTTGATGGATACAATTTTTCAAAAATGTTCATTTGAGGGAATAATAAGCAGAAAACGTTCGAAAGGTGAAATGATAATAAAAACATACTTTGCGATAAGATAAAGACTTTAAATTTGGTATACTGGTAGATAGTTTGAAAGGAAGATAGTGGGCAATTTCAGATTTCCAATATTTGCTACTTTAGGGGGTGACGCACACCAAAATGTTTGATTTTTCGAATAAGTTATACACGCTTCCTTATAAATGTGATGGAGGCTTGATATTTGGTATATGGGTCAAACATCTGATAAAAAACCCAAGACTAATAGAGTTTTTCCTAAATGTTCATTTATGGCTGTGCTCCACAGAAAGATGTTCGAATGGTGAAATGATAAAATAGCATGTTTCGGGATGAGATAGATACTTTAATTTTGTGTATGGGTAGATAGTTGAAAAGAGCTAGATGGGTAGATAGTTAGAAAGTGTGCAATATATGTTTTCCAGTATTTTCTTCTTTAAAGTGTTCTGCACACCAAAATATTCGATTTTCTGATTAAATGTGAAATACGAATTATTTAAAAAATTACATTATTCAGGGTATTCAGCTAGTAGAGTTAAATTACTTGTACCTCCATGGTTTTAAGTTTTTAAATAAAATAAATTATTATAGTACTGGGATGAATGAAAGGAATGGAAAAATATTTATGTATGAAATGCTGCTTTTATATAGAGGCGATTTATATATCGATGACGTCATTTGAATAAAATTCATTTGTTTTCGATAAGGTTTTCAAATATAATAAATAATTGTAGTATTATGATAATTTTAAAAATATTACCGAGGAATGTATCGCATTTTAGAGATGTTTAAACCAGGCAATTTATATTTCAATGCCGTCATTTGAATGAAGTTCATTTTTTTCGATGAAGGTTTAAGTTTTCAAATATAATAAATTAATGTAGTATTGCGATAAGTTTTAAAATATTACCGAGGAATGTATTGCATTTTAGACATGTTTAAATAAAATTGCATAGAAGTTGGAAAGTGTTTCATAATCAATGCTTTTTGCATGATTGATCTTTTTTGTGTTTCGATGATTTTCAAATATAATTAATATTGCAGTATTGTGATAATTTAAAAAATATTACCGTTGAATGTATCGCATTTTAGAGAAGTTTAAATAAAATTAGAGTTGGAAAGTGTTTCATAATCAAAGCTTTATGAATGATTGATCTTTCGTGTTTATTTTGAAGTGGGTCACGTGGTTTCTTCAAAATTAGACTTTGTTGTAGAAATAATTAAAATTTGATGATCATGTAAACTCAAAAATATTGTAAGTGCGTCTGCGCAGACTATAGATGCACAGAAAATATACAAAAATAAAGCGGTTTTCGGACGGGTTTAACACTAAATATAAATTTAAAAGAACTTTAAAATCACGACTTTTACTCGGGGAAAAAATATGGATGCCATATCTTAATTTGAAGTGTGTCACGAAATCTCTTCATATTATATGGGTGCAATTATTATTTTAATTTATTTTTGTGCAAAAAACTACCAAAGAACTATTTTGCTGAAATTTTTATTAAATATTTTATGGAGTAATTTGAATATTTCTTAAAAGTTTCGAAGCAACTTGTGAATTTTAAATTCGCTTAAAAAATGTTTGAAATATTAGGTCCCATAAGGTTCAATGTATTTCATTTTTTAAACCCGGGTTCATTCCAAAACTAATTGGGTGATATTATTCATTTACATTCCCATATGTCCCACAGACCGTCTCAACAACATACTAACATTTCATTTTGATAAAGTCATTTTTACGGCAGTTATCGTGCGAACGGACAGACAGACAGACAGAATGAACAAAGTCATAAAAGCTTTTCAACTATGTTGTAAAGTGCTAAAAAGGCTAGAAGTTTAATCATAGTTTTATTCATCTCGCACACTATCATTTTAAACCTTCAGAATGAATACAAAAATTAAATTCTTAATGAATATAATAATTAATTGGCTGGTCTGAATTCGACTTTCTCATAACAGAATCGATATTATTTTTTTTTCTTTCACATTTTACAAGAATTTTTTTTTGAAAAATCGGTATCGAGGATCCAGATGAGTATAATTATAGTGTATTGCCCTTCACTTTAAAAGGCTTGCATTATTTTCGATTGATACCATACTTGATAATGTACCCCCAGGGGGGGGGGGTTACTTGCCCTCCGAGGGGGGCTAATGTCATCAAGAACAAAATATATTGCATCGCTGCTGTTTTTCACAATAATGATTGAAACTATTAGGTCTCATGATCATAGAATCATTAATAAACCCTTTATGCATGCTCATGTCAAATTTTTGTCCTATTCTGCCATATTAAAGACATTTTTCGAATCAATTTCGAAGTTTTCACTCGAATTAAAAAAAAAAATCTTGGTGTTTGATAAGAAAAAGCCTGATATAAAATTTTGTGAAAATCCGATAATATTCCGATAATCCGCTATCGTGTCTACAAAAAACACCACACCACGGACAGACGGACTCCAAAAATACTCAAAATGTAGGCGGTCTTAAAACATATATTGGCGTCGAAATCTCAAATTGGATGATGTTCGCGAAAACGATACTTTCTCTGTACTATATTACACAGTATGAGAATTTACTAATTTAGTACGCTTTTACCACTCTTTTGAATTCTAAATATTAAAAACAACAAAAAAAAACATGAATTTTGAAGGAAGAAAACGGATAAAATAGTCTTCTTTCATTTGATCCTTCTATAATTATAAGTTTGTCCAAGCTATTTGATAAAGACGGTCTGAATTATAACTAGAAAATTCACTGCGATACGTTAAAGGGGGGGGGGGGTGGTAATGAAATAGATACCGATAACAATTGTGTTTAACATAGTGCGATGGTACCATGATAACATTTAATGGTGTGTATATACACAAAATTGCAGACCGAGTTAAGTCGCCCAGAAATCAATGATTCTTTTGTGTTCCTAAGGAATATTTAATTTCCGCTCGAATGAAACTTAATGCAATTTGCATTTAGAACTTGTAGTAATGAAAGTAATTCTGTTTGTAAATCCGTATTGTAAATGTGACTTGAAAGTAATTTCCAGATGGAGGGGGAGGAGGGGGGTCCGTCATTTTATTCAAAATATATTTATTTCGGGAGAAAATGAAATTAAACCAAAGCCTTCTATAAATATCCCATGGATAGAAGTATTTACTGAACTTGTCTCTATTTTTATACTAACATAAAAAAACCCAATGAACATAAAGCCATAAAAATAGTTTTATTCTAACTAGATAACCAGTTATTCTTAGAAATATTCCTGCTCATAATGTATAGAAATGATTTCGAAATAATTGTGATTTCTTTATTTGTTGTGATTTCGTAGTGATTTTTTTATATATATTTTAAGTACGTTCTGAGAAATTGAGCTTTAGGTATAAAATTATAATATAATAAGATATAACATTCCTAAAATGAATAACACCGGTATAATAAAAAGGAACATATTTTTGATGAGCAGATTCAATGTTAATATATTTTGTTCCTGTAGAAATAGATAGAATCTCATGAACAGAAGTCGAATTATTTGAATTTTAAGATTTTCGTAGCATTGTTTCTATGGAAAACAGTACATTCACTGAACATTGATGGTATATACAGTGTACGGATTTATAATTTGAACTAAGCTATGGTTGTTACTGGTATGTAAATAGATTTTATTAACACAGATAAGGACCAAATGTAAACATAGACATTCACTAAGCTGTTACTAAAGTTAAAAAAAAACTACTTTTGAGGAATTTTTGCAAAATATTTTAAAATAATACATTTAGGTGCTAAATCTGGAAAGATAACCCATTTTTATTCCGATAATTATTGCGATATAAATGAAACAAAGCATTATAGGAAATATAATTTTATCAGCAAGTCGAGTGGAGACACACAGTCCAGAATGTTTTTGTAACATACATGGGCGCCCATAGGAGAGGGCAAGAGATGGCTCTTGCCGAACCTGAACGTTCAAGGTCACAAAAAAGGGACCGCGCTTGTTGATATTGTACATCTTATCCTGCAGTTTACCTCACTGACGTCAGCTGCTTGTCCCCTCCTGAAAAACGTTCTATGGGCTCCCATGGCAACAAAATACTATTTGTTTTATTTTGTATTAAAACCTTCGGAATATATGATTTTAACATTATTGCACATTACTAAAGACATTTAAAATAGCTTAAAGTTCTTTCATATATTTACTTAAAGAGTTAGAATTTAAAGCAAACTTCAAATATATGAAGTGATAAAAATATGAAGTGGACATGCATGTCGCGAATGCAATTTCACCACTAAGAGAGCACTGAGTTTGTTTGAACATTGTGGTGCTCGCGAGCGACGGGTTACTTACCTCTACTCCAAATAAAACGTCGTTCGCTCACCGCCATATTTCATTTGTGACAAAATTCCAAATCGAAGCAGTGTTCTACGTCAAATAATTTTAGTGATAATACAGGGTGTTTCATAATCATTGCACGACTAACTACATCTTGAACGATTGGTCACAGACCATTGGCGCGCATACAAATAGAGCCCCCACCCCCTACAAACGTTTATGAAATGCCCCTTCAAATTTTATTTTCACCTCTGTAAATTTTTCATGTCTTCTTCTTCCTTAAAAAAATTACTGAAGGTCTTGGCTCTCTCTGAAGCTAGAACCCTTTCATTTCAGTGGCGTTCGTACCTTCTATAAGCGCCCCCGTACAGACTGACAGGTCTAAGTTAAAACTTCGTCGAATAAGGTAGTCTTTCAGACTACTCCAGTTTTGGTCTCACTTGACATATTTTAGTGAAAAAATACAAAATTTAATTTCTTATATGGATTCTCTACAGAGGAAATTCCAATTAGCAAATTTTTCCCTTATTTATTTAAAGATCCTTTAAATAAAATCTGATTTTCTAATATGCAAAATTGGCCGTATTAAAATTGCCATTTATAGGACTTAAAACTCTTTGACTCGAGCAAAAGAAACACCCAAAACATAAATTTCAGGGGTTATACTAAAATCGAATTTCTTAAAATAAAATTACTATTCGAAAACTTACACCCATTCTTATCTTTAGCTAAAGTTTTATACAGTGCACAGTTATCCGTCGAAAAGTTTAATTAATGATATCGCGGAGGATTTTGATCATGTGACGTTGGAATCTTTTTGTTCATCTAATTGGGTTATGGAAAATATTTTTATAATAACTTTTTGTCTGACTTTAGCAAAAGTTACAACTTCTTTGTTATAGCTGTATACATATTTTTATAATAACTTTTTGACTTAAGCAAAAGTTATAACTTTTTGTTATAACTTTATAAATATTTTTATAATAACATTTTGCTTGCCTTTAGCAAAAAGTTATAACTTTTTGTTATCACTTTTTGTTTCACTAATTGAGTTATGGAAAACAATTTTATAATTGAAAAATGTTTCCTAGAGTGCCTGTATAAAAATTACATTTTGTATTTTTTTACCAAAAGGTGTCACGTTATCAAAATTTGCATACGACGATATTCTACCTTAATGAACGCATTTCTTAAATAGGAGCCATAAGTTATGCAACAAATTCCGAAAGTAGTCGTGCAGTCTTTCGGAAACAGCCGTGTATTCTGGTATAGCTTTAATTTGTTCACAGTAACAGTAATTACGGAACAGTGATAAAAATAGGTACAACGTTAGTAGCACTTCCGAATTCAGAATATTTTGTCCTCGGCTAAAAGTTCGAAACTAAACCACATTTTTGTACATTTCGTACAACATTTAAAACCATCTAACTTTCGTCGAGGACGAACGAAAGTTATACGCCCACCACTTTGAGTGTGCTGTTGGAAATATAAAGAAACATTACACATTAACAACTAGAAACATTAAGGCGGGAATTTCAGCGGGTACTGCCGGAACAGCAACCGATAATTTGTTTTTCAAATTGTTCCATGATTTCATGATAGCGGATAATGGTGGGTAGATAAATAAAATCGAAGCCGAGGAGAAGTTACACAAAAATCAATGATTATTTTGCACTGCGGGTGAATATTTAATTTCCATTTGAATTGAAATTAATGTAATTTGCATTTGGAATGCGATGTAGCGAATGCAATTTTGTTTGTAAACCAGTACCTCTTGAAACACATCTCGGATGCAAATGGTTTTTGCAGCTTGATTCCAAATAATTTTATTTCACGAAGATAATTAATAATTTGATAATTTCTGAAAACACAAACTTTGAAATAAAAAATATGATGTGCGCAGCACATGACTTTCTCTGCAGATTCATTGTCACGTTTTCTTTATTTCTTCAATAATTCATAAAAGTGAGGTTTGCACAATATAACAGTCATAATTATTTTAAATTACTCGACATTTGCACTTTTAATTCAATTTTCGCTTTCATTTGGTAACTGAACTTATTTTCCAAGGTGGCGTGGCAAAAATGCGAAAAAACTAAAATGTCTCGAGAACAGCTAGACCTAGAGTAATGGGGTTGATCTCATTTTTTTGTCTTCAAAAATAACGTATAAAATAAGCCTTTAATTGATATATTTGAGCATACGTAGTCTTTTATTTTTAGATTTAATGATTTTTCTCATTTTGGTCATTTCGCAAAAAAGGTAGGTTCCATATTTTCGAATCATACTAAAATCTAATAAGCACTAAGTTAACCTACAAATGATTTATCCACCAAATTTTATGAAATTTGATACATTAGTTTTTCAACTAGAGTTTATGCAAATAATTTTTGTGCTCTATTTCGCTAAAGAAGGCAGGTTCTTCTATCCTGAATCGCACTAAAATCTAATCAGCACCAGGGTCACCCAAAAGGGACTTACATACCAAATTTTATGAAATTCTGACCATTAGATTTTTAGGTGAGACTGGATACATACATTACACAGATAGACACACACACACACACAGAGAGAGAGAGATACACAGACAGACAGACACAGACACACACATAGAATACATACACACACACACACAGACACACACAGAGACACACAGACAGACGTCACGCTGAAAATAGTTTTTTTCGTATTTTAGAAGTCTCAAAACGTGTAGATCTGTCGAAATTTCGAGTTGCGATTTTCGGTATGATTCCAATACATTTCCTATACATTACGATGTATTGCAGGGAAAGTAAAAATAAGCAGGAAAAGTGCAACCATAGCATATTCCAACTTTACAATGATATTTCGTGTTATTTGGTTATTGCAGCTACACATATCAAATTTTGTGCATGTTATACTTGCTATCTTAGCTAATCGCGTCACTAATCATCGCGGCATAAATCATTGATTATGAAACACTTTCCAACTGCAATGCCGTTTTATTTAAACATCTATAGAATGCGACACATTTAGCGGTGATATTTTTTAATTATCACCTAACTTCAATAATTTATTTTATTTAAAAACTTAATACTATGGTGGTAAAAGTACTTTCTATCTCCATACTTAAAACTTCATTGAAAAATGCAATGCTATAAAATCGTTTGCTTCTCTATGCAAAATCAATGAAAATTTTATTCATATCACCTATATTCCAGACTTCAGACCTAAATATAATTTTGCGTTAAAAAAGTTCAGAATTCTTATACAACCTCATTTTATAGCTTGATGTGTTTACATTCTGCATACGGTAAAATTAGGCTTTCATAGGAATAATTAAAGTTTGATGATTATTTAAACTAAAATATATTGTAATTGCGTTGGCGCAGAATATAGATACATAGAAAAATTAAAAATAAATCGGTTTTAGGACGGATTCAATACTAAATATAAATTTAAAAGAACTTTTAGAATGAAGATTTTGACACTGGAAAGAGAGATGGATGCCATATTTTATTGTGGTTCACGTGATTTCTTCATATAATATGGGTGTAATTATTAATTTTCATTAAAAAAACTATCGAACATATTTTGCTCAATTTTTTTATATATTTTATTGGATAATTTGAATATTTCCTAAAATTTTCAAAGCAATTTGTGAATTTTAACTTCGCTTAAAAAATATTCGAAAAAGGAAGTGCTATAGGGTTCAATGTATTCCAATTTTGCAACCCGGGTTCAGTCCGAAACTAATTGGGTGATATTATTCATTTACACATTCCCATATCTCCCACAGACCGTCTCAACAACATACGATAAAGTCATTTTTACGGCAGTTATCGTGCGAACGGGCAGACAGACAGAATGAACAAAGTCATAAACACTTTTCAACTATGTTGGAAATTGTTAAAAACTGCAATTATTATTTTTTTCTTTACAAATTTTTTAAGGGGAAGTAAAATCCTGTAGCAAAAACTAACTTTAGCTTCTGGGGTAAGTGCCTGATAAATGTCCCAGATTCCTGCCTGGAATTCTAAAACAGTTTCATTTATAATAATAATCAGCAAGTGTAATTTTTTTTTGAGTATTAGCAATATGAAAAAAAGTATTTTATGTTCTTATGCAAACAGTTGCGCAAAACTGTCACAAAGCAAAAAACAAAAACAAAAAAAAACCTTACCGAAATAAATTATATAAACAATTAGTAGAAATAGCTAATCGGTGATATTTACATGTCTGGCTTCTAAAAGCTTCAAAATCGTACTATTTACACAATTCATATATACACTATTTATGATATTAATATGTTCGTACTATAGAATGTTGAAATTCGTATTTCGCCAGTTTGGTGAATATGGTGAATAGTACTTCAACTGTGTTGATTTTTAGTGTAATATTCACCTCGATTTTTTTATTGTAATTTTAGACCATTCTTATAAAGATAATTTAAACATAGATATGCGACAGCAAAGGCATCTGATCAAAGATGCTTGGAACGTGTACCCGAATTATAAGAACGGAGGAGAAGCTAGCTTTTGCTCAGTGATTATAATGTCGGTCTTGTAAGCACTAGGTCCCTGGTTCGGGGCCCGGCGACTCCCAATCGCTACAATGATGACTGGACGTTCGAAATACGCAACCTTCCTCTCCAACGATCTCACCTCTCAACACGAGATGGCAGCACCACACGGAGTCAAAAGCCTTGACACTCCCTTCCTGGTTGACCACGACTGACCATCACGTCCGAAACGACACGCCTCCCGGCCCACTTCAGCCCCTCAACTGCATTTCGGGGGGACACGCGGGGGTTTTCTCAGCGGCCCCCTCCTCGCCGAAATTAGACCGGAGCCTTCATCAGGTGAGGGAGTGTGCGGCAGTAAAGACATCCGATCAAAGATGCTTGGAACCTGTACCCGAATTATAAGAACGGAGGAGAAGCTAGCTTTTACTCAGTGATTATAATATCGGTCTTGTAAGCACGAGGTCCCGAGTTCGGGACTGGCGACACACAATCGCCACAGATAATTCAATAAAATAAGTACGGGAAACGAAAACAAATCGTTCAGCACGCAACAATTATGCAAGCAAATTAAATAGGAAAATATTGTTATAAAAAGCATGTAAGAACATATAAGCGTGTTAAACAAAGTCTAACCATAGTAGTTACACTTACATCTTTCTGGTACGTTGGACGGTCTGGGTCTCAACAATAACTTACCTCGGTCTCCTTGCCTGAGTTTGTCACAAATAAACACGTGACTTTTAAACAATTAAGAGCGTATTGAAACTCGTCACCAGCATTCGTCGAGCACAGAATCACCCTAAATCAGAAATGACCCCCTCCTCCCAAAGGACAAAATTACCCTAAATTAGAAATTAAGAGATTACCACACCTCACCCCTACGGGCGTTTATGCGCTAGGGTGGCAAGTAATTGACTATACATACATTGAAACTATAGGATTTGGATTGAAACGAAATGGGGAATGATTGTAGTTCAAAATAAACGATTTGAGTAGTGTTATCTGTATCTGTATTATTTATGTAATGGAAGCTTATTTCGGACCCGGGCAACGCTGGGTAATTCATTTGAGTAATTTATAAATGTGTGGAAATTACAACTCTTTGTTAAACAGATTTTAATGATAGTGTGATGACAGACGTAGGGTACTATGGTACCATGAAATAAACGTCTAGTCGAGACCATAAAAGGGTTGCTCATTTTAATAATTGCTGACGCCAAGACTTTACTCTAAATTCTATGTAGTTTATAATGGAGCAATAAAAAAGTTCTAATTTGTGATGTCACTTAAAAGTACCACAAACGAAGTGGGTCACGTAATGTTTTGGACCGCGGGCTGTGACATAAGGTGGCTAATGCAGAGTTTCCTAGGCCGCGGACTGTTATCAATATAGCCAATGAGAAACCTCCTCTAGCCTGTCAGCTAATGGGCATATAAAGGCGGAGCTATAACAGACGAACTGAGTTCAGTGAGAATTCATAGACTGCAGAGACAGTGCTGTCTGAGAAATGAGATTCAGTCAGTGAGCGCAGAAATAATCGAATCTGATAGACAAGTGTGACAATTCGTATGATTTCAGGGGGCTTATATAAAATATGACGACCGTTGCTGAGTCAAACAACGCCTACAGATGAATATGACCATTGAACCAAAGGTACGTATTTTTAACATTCATCAGGACACTTAATGTTAATAATGAATTTGACTCTAAAGTCAATATAAATATTCGCCTGTCTACACCAGTAACGCCAACTTAAATACTTTTTTATGGACAACGTAAGAATTGCTAAATACTAAATGTCAATTAGTAATAAATATTTAAATACTTATTTTAAATGCTTTTAAATGGTAATTTTAATAAATAATTAAAATTTAAAATAACCGTCTTGTCATTTGAAATGCTGCACTACACTGTTTATCTTTTATGAAGTATGTTATTTACAGGTTGAAGCCGGATTACGCACAATAGGTGGGTTGTAACGAAAACAAGAAATGAACGGAGTAAACTATACTATCACATTAAATATTATCTTTCTATTAGAAATTAAATAAGTTATCACCACATTTTAATGCGCTTTCTTATTTTTATATGCCACAGATAGCGATTCGCATGCAAATTTAGATGGCTTCAGAAGACTTCTAAACATATGACCTCAATATTGTTATTAGTATTATTCTTTCTCTTTTATATCCTTCGATATCCTTATTTGCATAAGAAACATATTCTCCATTTTCATATTTTCGAAACGGCTCTAATTTCGGTAACACCACAAGGTAAACAAAAAGTAACGGTTCAGCGAATTTTCTAATTTTCTCTTTTATTTGTCTTTAGATGTTTACAAAGTAAATTTTCTCACATTTTCACAGCTTTCTCTGCGCGTTTATTTTAATCCTAGTCAGTAAATCGGGGATATCTTATTTCAAAAGCTTAATTAAATAGTTGCTACCCGCTATACTGTAATTACCTTTAACAAATAAGTTTCCAATGTTTCAACGCAATGATTTCTTTTTACGCTATCTATAATTCACAGCATATGTAGAAAGGCAGTATTCTGATGGAGCCAAAATCTGACTTTTGCATTTTCATGGCTTGACTCGAGCATCGCCGATTATGAATTCGTAGTTTTTTACTTTCTATACAGTAATGTATAGCTGCAGAAAGAAATGGTCCATCCATTGTTACTCGAACATCGTTCATCGTAGAGCACATTTAAAGACACCATTCGATAAGGAATAACGTCATCTCTAAATTCATGTACATATAATTTGCACAAGGGGCCGTCGTCATATTTAAATGCGCGCAGAATTCGAAACTGTCTATGGCAACATAAACAGTGATGTCATAAAAAGATTCCAGATCCCCAAATTAGTTCAAATATAAATTCTCGTACAATTCCTTTCTTTATATCCGGAGATATTCAATATACAAATATATTCCCTTATACGAATTTTATACACAAGAATTTCTAGAGGATGTTATTTCTAATCGAATGATATCTCGATATTTGCTCTACGATAAACGATGCTCAAATAACAAGAGGTGGATCTTTTTTCTCCATAGCTATGAACATGTAAAAGAACAGTTTTGTGATAGGATCAAAAGTCCAACTCTCGAATTTTGGTAGAGCTATCTACTAGGATTTGAGCATCGCTGAATATGAATCAACTATTTTTTCAACGATATCTCTGAGTTTTTCTTGAGTCTGTGAATACTGAATTTCGAGAAATACAAGAACGAGTCCAAGTTTATGGATAACTGACGTTTATTCACAAGCACAAAGTAAACAGGAACAATATACAATCAAACAGCACTTAAATGCTGCTATAATTACACAAAAAAGCGATAATATTATCAAAATACTGGTGAAAATAATGTCACAAAACAACAGCTACTATTCTCAAAACATTGACAAAAATCACAATTCACTGTAGCTCGTATAGGGCCAACTCGTCAACTAAATTTCAACAGAGTAATAAGTCCTTTTTATAGTCTCTCTATAGGAACTTCTGAAAATCTCTCTGTAGAAATTTACAGAATTATCTAATTTCTAGTAGATTAATCGCGCTATTTCGTGAAGTTTCTGGAACATTCCGGAAGTCGCTAAATGTCGCAAAATTGGCGATAAATCACCAAATCTGGAAACCCTTCTTCTAATTCGAAATTCTAGCAACCATCATTCAGTTAAAAGAATGTTCGTACTACTGTCCTCTGCAGAAAACACTCCGATGGCAAAGTTTGGTTAGCGATAGGGACGAAAGACAAGGCGGGCATGCCAGACAGAGAATGTTACACGTTCGCAACAATACCATCATTGTGAAAAGCCAATTCGGAAAAATTTCTGTCGTACTGCAACTGACTGGATTAATTGTAAGTGAAGTTATTGTAAAGTGAAAACGATTAGGAGAAACAACAGTTTAATTACAAGGTGGCAAGTCGAATGAAATCACATATATGTATAGCTGAGGTTGAAACACATGGTTCTAATAAATCGCATGTCTCTGGTGGCAGCACTCTAGAGGAAGCTCCAAAGTTCGTCTAGAAGCGAAACCAGCACCAGTACTACCCGTCAGAAACTGAAAAATAGCTCACAATCGACTAGTAAAACGCCATATGTCACATGGAATGGTATAACGATTGCCACTATTCTTTTCTTTCCTGACTCAGACCGTCCGTTTCACTCGAAAGTGTAAGGCACCTACTTAAACGTCCGGGAAGCGCCACCCAAGTTTGATCAGCACTCAATGGAAGTGACACCCACAGGGGCCATACCCTTCTTCCCCCACCATAGGATTTTTGGATCTGCTGATTTAAAGTGCCCATACTCCACAAAGACACAGGAATAGTTTGGGCAGCTCCGAAATTAAACTCGTTTCCTCAGAGTGTGACCCCTGTGTCTTAAAAACAGTAGACAATTTATAATATAAACACCTTGATTTATCTGTATGTTTATCTACCTATCTCTGGGTAACGCTTGGAGAAATTTTGGTATCGAAATTGGTGGAATATCGCCAACTTAGCGAGATTTTTTAAATGTTGCTAAATTGACGAAAATGTCGCCAAATTGGTAAATATGTCGCCAAATTGATAAAAAGGTAGCAAAATTGGTAAAAATTACGACTAATTGATAAAAATTCAATAGCTTTGGAAAAATATAAGAATCTACAAGAATAACCTATTTCTCCGTCTGTAACGCTTGGCGAAATTCTGACAACGAATTTTGGTGGCATCTCGCCAACTTGGTGAGTCTTTTCAAATGCTGTTAAATTGACAAAAATGCCGCCAAATTGATAAAATTGACGCTAAATCAATGAAAATGACGATTAAATGATAAAAATTCAATATCTTGGAACAAACGACTATATGAATAATCCATTTCTCCATCCGTCTGTAATGCTTGGTGAAAAATTTGGTGGGATGTTGCAAACTTGGGGATTTTTTAAATATTGCCAAATTGAGGAAAATGTGGCCAAATTGATAAAAAGGTCACCAAATTGATATTAATCACGTTATATGGGAGGTGATGGTTTGCAAATTTTTGATTCAGTCATATGACGGGCATACCTTCTAGTGTTAAATACTGGACTATACCGTCATGGTCATCACTACTCTTCTTCTTCTTCTGGACCGGCACTATTGGAATATAGAGTTGTGGAAATATATTCTATTTAGTGACGAATTTTATTTTATCGTCTGGCAGTCTGATGAATGACACTCTATATATTTTAATTGTATAGGTATAATCAAGTAATGTAACTGTAATGCTCTTTGAAGGTAAAATGGTCTAATTTTTTTTTATTTTGGAGTTCAAAAGTCTAATTTAGTTCACTGGATATGTGTAAAAACCTTCATGAGACAATTCCCCGAACGTACTAAATGTTGATTTTAGGGATTGAAAAGTGTCTGCATTGAGTAAAATTCCGTCTTGAAAAGATTCCGCATTATGCAGATTTCATGGCACGCCATCATTGTCAAATTTAAAATTTTAATCTTTATTACCTAGATAATGTTAATATATATAATGAATTGGTTGTAACGACACGTTTATCAGATACGGCGGTAATTCAAAATGATATGACGGCCATATATCGAAGTTGGATTAAATCAGAGTTTTTAAAATTTTTTTGGTCACAGAGCCCTTTTGAAATCGAATTTGATGGCGGAATCTCAAAATGAAAAAAAAAAAAAGAACATTTTATCCCACATCATGCATTCGAATTTTATGCTTTCTTTTTCAGTATTTAAGAAAATTTACATGAAAGTATTACGTTGCGGAGCTCTAGAATACCGTCGTGGAACCCCTGGAATACTATTGCGAAATCCCTGGAATACCGTCGCGGAACCCCTAGAATACGTTCGTGAAACCCCTGGAATTGTCGCGAAATTCTTGGAATACGGTCGCGGAACCCCTGGAATACTGTAGCGGAACGCCTGGAATACTGTCACGACACACGAAGAGTTTAGCGAACACTGAAAAACGCTGGATTAAATAAACAAAATTTCTTCTTCCGGACAGTATTTTTTTTTCTTTTTATCTCACTTAAAATTGCAGTAACACATTTTATCCCTTTTATTCAATATTCAAATTCCACAACTTTATTTCCACAAAAGAGCATTCTAAATTGTTTTAAGATTCGAATGGCAAAGACGTGACTTGCTCAACGATCGATTTCTGAAATAAACCGAAAACGTTCTTATTGTTAAAAAAACACACAAAAAAAAAACGAAATTTCCGCGTGCTACCGGAACAGAAACCGATAACATTTGCGTTCTAAATTGTTCGGAGGTTCGAAAATGGCGGTCAATGGGGTGTGGATAATTGAAAGAGCGTCGGGACGAAAGTTATTGAAAAATCGATGACCCTGCCACACATGTGGCGAACTTTTTGTTTCAGTTTGAATCGAACGAATAGTTAGTATTCACCGTCTGTATTCGTAATTTCGATTCCGGTATTATTTGTTCTGTGGCCACTTTTGCGTTACTGATGTCTTTTTAAATAATGGTATCTGGAGAATATGGGTATAATGGATAAAATAATGGCAGTATTAAAAAGTTGGTAGTTTGTTTTAATACTTGAAATTTTTCTTGCGTGATAAGGTATGTTATTATCCAAATTTATACCACCTTTCGTTATTCTGCAGAAGCGTTTATTAAAATCTGTTTCGTTTAAGATTTCTTTTTAGGCGGATAACATTAACATCTATGGTTAGAGTTTGACGAAAAAACGGAACATTATGAAAAATGAAAACACTTTGAACGCTTATATCCCCGAACCTAATAGATAAAAATGTAAAAAAAAAATCTTGTTTATTTGAAAAATTTGAATATTTTGAATTTTTCTTTCGAAAAATCTTAAAAAGTAGCTTTCCGCGTGTTTGTTTATTATTTTTCTAACCTTTACTCGAAATATATAGTAAACTATAAAAGACATGTATAAATAATAAACAACAAAAATGTGTAATAGAAAATGCAGTATTGAAATCTATCTTTATAATTAAATGAAGCTCATGCAGTTTTCGAATAATCACCTTGTCAAGTTGAAGATGATTGAAAATTTTTCGTTTTTAACACTTTACGACACAGTTGAAAAGTGTTTATGACTTTTGGTCATTCTGTGTGTCTGTCTGTCTGTATGTATGTCTGTCTTTCCGTTCGCGCGATTACAGCCGTAAAAATGATTTTAACAAAATAATATTTTAGTATTGTTGCGAACGCGCAATATTCTGTTTGGCGCCTCCTTCGTCTGTCTCGAAGGCCAGCCGAAGAAAATACAGTGCATGACATGAAATATACAGTGCATGACGTGAGGATGACAGAATATAGTGAGGATAACAAAATACAGTGCATGACGTGAGGATGACATGAACACAGGGTTGCTAGAATTTTCCATTCAGATGAACGATTGCGGGATTTGGCGGTTTATCGCCAATTTGGCGCCATTTGATGGTTTCTGGAATGTTCCAGAAACTTCTCGCTACATAATGATTATTCTGCGAGATATTAGATTATTCTGAAGATTTCTATAGAGAGACTATAAAAAGGACTCATCACTACGTTGGAGTTCTGTTGACGAGTCGACAATATACGAGCTATAGTAATTGGGACTTTTGTCAATGTTTTGAGAATAGTAGCTGTTGTTTTGTGAAATTATTTTCGCCAGAGTTTTGAGAATGTTATAGCTTATTTTGTGTAATTAGTGGAGCATTTAAGTTTTGTTTTTCTGTGTACTGTTCCTGTTTACGTTGTGCGTGTGAATAAACGTAGGTTATCCTGAAACTTGGACTCGTTCTTATGTCCTGCGTCTACACCCACGATTCTAAAGGATACGCTTCGTTAACAGTATGTTGTTGAGACGGTCTGTGGGACATATGGGAAGGTAAATGAATAATGTCACCCAATTAATTTTGGATTGAACCCGGGTTGAAAAAATGAAATGCATTGAACCCTATGGAATCTAATTTTTCAAATATTTTATAAGCGAAGTTAAAATTCACGAATTGCTTCGAAAATTTTAGGAAATATTCAAATTATCTCACGAAATTCACTGGCTTCCAAAAGTTAAGCACAGACGGTTAAATCAACAAAAATGGAAAAGTAAAGCTTCTATTAACTAAAATCGTACATGAAGGTAGCAAATGTGTTTATGCATTAGAGAAAACAAGTATTATGCACAGAGATGAAAATAATATTTACTTTTCGTAAGTTATATGATGACGTCTCATTTGGGTCATTCACAAAATGATGTTTAAAGGCAAACTAAAAAAACAAATCTTACATTAATATGGTGTGTGACCAAGTGTATGTTTCAATGAGATGATCAACCGTCGCTGATGCGAGCTCCAATAGGGCAATTTCCAACTCTCTAAGACTGGCTGCAGGAAATAAATGTGCAGAGACAGCACATCCGAGGGCATCTCAAAGTTTTTCAATGGGATTGTGGAGGGTTTGATCCATTTGTAAATGTGATACAAATTTATTCTCCACAAACTCTACAGCCGGGGTCTAAAGTGCCCCCGGTAAGTAATTTACTCAGAAGGATTTAGGATCATGAAACACACCACACAATTCAGGACCTATATTTTATTTTAACAATGGTAAACATCAAAACAGAAGAAATCATAAGAAGTACATGCCAATTTGGCATACAAACATGATAAGTCAGATCGTTATGCGAAACTGACATTCTGCAGACCTGCTGATTCAGGAATTTTTATAAGAGTCTGAATCTGGACTAAAATGTGGAAAGGTCTATCATCCGTCTGGCAGATCAGCCTTTTTATATCCGAATCGGCGCATGCGCAGAACTCTGTGTTGCGAGCGCCGCCACAGGATTAAGGTAGAGGGAATACGCCGGTTACTACATACGAGATATTCCCTCACTTTCCAGGTATTCGTCAATGATGTTAGCTCGATGGGGACGGGCATTATCGTCTATAAGGAGGAAATCAGGATTAACTGCTACAGCGTAGAGTGTCGCAATGGTGTCTAGGACTTCATCCCGATACTGCACAGCCGTCACAGAACCACCTTTAAAGTTGTGCAGCTCTGTGCGATATCGCATTGAAATTCCAACCCACACCATGACGCTGCCACCTCTGAATGCGTGATGTTCGATGATGTTCTTAGCCTGATTGCGTGTGCCTCGTTTTCTCCAGACCCTTATACGCTTATCATCTGATTCCAGGGAAAATCTCGACTCGTCCGTGAACAGGACATTGCATCAATCTGAGACAGTCCAATTGACGTGTTGACAACACCACTTTAATCTTGCCCATCTGGCACTTAGTAACGTGCTTCTAAGCACTCAGTAACGTGCTTCTAAGTACTCAGGAACGTGCTTCTAAGTGTTTTGTAATGTGCTTCCAAGTACTCTGTAACGTGCTTTTAAGTAAATTATAACGGGCTTCTAAGTATTTTGTAACGTGCTTCTAAATATTTTATAACGTGCTTTTTAAGTACTTTGTAATGCACTTCTAAGTACTTTGTAACATACTTCCAAGTACTTTATAACGTGCTCTCAAGTGCTTTGTAACGTGCTTCTAAGTACTTTGTAACGGGTTTCTAAGTGCTTTGAAATGGGTTTCAAAGTATTCTGTAACAGACTTCGAAGTACTTTGCAACGTGCATCGACTATACCACCTTCAATTCACAGCATACATTTCCTGCTTTACACCATCCATCAAACGCGTTATATCGCTACGAATATAAAAGTGTGCAACATAAAAAAAAATGAGTTCTATTTTGAGTCCCGTCTCGGTTCGCTGATCGGCCGTTCCATGGCACCTTTCGCAGGGAAAGTGTTACGTTTATCCGGAATCAATTGTGCTATCGAAACAACGATATCGAGATCACATGTTATACGGGAGAAAAGGTGGAAAATAGAAGGAAATAGCAGACAATTACGGTAATGATACTCCATTACTCCATTGATTACTCCATACTTATGTGTTGTGAAATGCTTGGCGCACGAAATGAAAAAGAAATAAAAAACGATACGGACAGCACAAGACTTGCTCTATAAACTTGTTCATTTTCTCTTTCTTTCTCAACTCATTAAATTGAGTTTAATTGCACAAAATACCCCGGATAACTATTTGAAATTATTCTGAATTTGCTGTCTTAATTCGATTTTCGACTTCATTTGGAAACTGGACATATTTTCAAAGGCTATGTGGCAAAAATACGAAAGACTATAATATCTCGACAGTAGTTAGTTCTAGAGTAATGGGACTGGTCGCATAAAGTAAGCATTTAATTGATACATTTGAACATATGTAGTATTTTATTTTATATTTTGACGATTTTTGCGGGTCATTTCGCAAAAAAGCAAGTTTTATTTTTCCAAATCGGACCAAAATCTTCCCAGCACCAGGATAACTCACAAGTGACTTATCTACTGAATTTTATGAAATTTGGTCAATTAGTTTTCAGCTAAAGTAGAAGCATACGAATTTTGTGGGCCATTTCGAAAAAAAAAAAGGCAGGTTTTTTTTCCGAATTGTACCAAAATCTAATCATTACCAGGGTAACCCATAAGTTACTTCTCTATAAATTTTTGTTAATTTTGATCCATTAAATTTCCAACTGGAGTGGATATGTTGGGAGTGGAATAGTTCATTGCACAGACACGCAGACGCCACTCTAAAGCGGATATTTCTGGGTTCTAGAGTGCTCGAAATGTGAAGATTCTTTGAAAACTCGATTTGCGATTTTCAATACGATTTCAGCACTTTTCCTATATACATTACCATGTATTGTAGAGACTGTAAAAACAGCACAACTGAATTCCATCGCTAAGCAGTTTCAATCACTGTCTGTAGGTACTTGTACCAGCATATTAATGGGCACAGTGTCTTCTGGCCAATGGAAGATTGGTTGTTCGATTACTTGGTGGGAAAATAGTTCCCTGCAATTGTCTTCGAGAAAATAGTTCTCTGCAATTGTCTACAAGAAAATAGTTCTCTGCAATTGTCTATGAGAAAATTAACCCAGCGTTGGATGATGTAAATCACTGAGGTCTGAGTATAAATGTTTAGTTCTTTATGTTGTACATCCCAAACATTGTAATGCTCATCTCTCATTTTTGTCCTATAAAAGTTCGTTATATAACAGAAAACATTTTCTTCGTTATACAATGTTTTCATAGCTCTCTTATTCGTTATACATTAGTTTTCGACTTATTCCATATGTTTGGTGCACTTTAGAGCATAAAACCGCAATTTTTAGTGTAACGTCTGTGGTGTGTGCCTGTCTGTTTGTCTGTGCGTCAGCCTGCCAACGTGTTGGAAAATTTATGTAGTTTATACGATGATGCTTAAATGAATGCATTAGGGAATGCAGGACGAAAAATCCGTTTATTGCCCACATCAAATTTTTTAACATGCATATATACCATCATATTGTTCTTCCCAGTAGCAGTTCGTCTATAATGGCAACAGAGTTGCAGCAGCCCGGTAATAAATATTTAATAAATATTTTTATTTACTCATCGCGTTTGAACAGTTTTACCTCATGGAATTGACGCTGAATGCACGGTGGATGTTCGTAAATAATTTCTTGTAGCCGCCAAACAAGTAGGTAGGTGGATTTTCTTATGAGTACCTTCAAAGCGTGTGGGAAAGGCGCATTCAGGTTGCAGAACTCGCAGCTCCTTGTCTCCTCTAAAAGACCCAGTACTACATGCTTACAGTGATGCGTAGGAAGCGGGATGAACATGGCGTAATGTCCGCGCTGTGTTGCAGAAAATGCAGTCCCCAATGCTTTATTCGTATCGCATGTGCTAGTCTATTTCCTTTGATTTTGTTTTTGACTCAAAAACGGTTCGTTTGTGTTGTGTGTTTGCTTCTTTCAAATCAAACGACTGTTTAATGTCCGTGTAAATTTGGTAGAGAATTAAGCGATGAGGAAGAAGAATGCCCTTTGTATTCAAATAATTGGCACATTTATCGTTATGCATTTATAAATTACTATTTTACTTCAACCCGAGATCATCACTCTTGTAAGAACCATTACAATTTACTTCTTTCTAAATTAAACTTCCATTGACCTAATGACTAGAGTTCGGCGAAGGAATCACGACATTTAATAAATTAAACAAATTTATTTACAGTTAGCTTCTCTGGGAACTCAAAACACACACACATATATATTACAAATCTATATACAAATTATTTACAACGCTAGCATTACAAATTCTACCCGAGACATACTAATCCACAATGAACTTCAAACCTAAAAGATATTACTAAACTGACTTTCAATCTGAACCAATGATAATCAAACTACGGCACAATATAAATATACTGATATACAGGGTGGTCATAAAAAACTCCCCCCGATATATGAACCCCTAGCGGCTTTTCCGCTCAACCAATCGAAAATAAATTTCAGATATTGTTATTTGAAGGTATGCGTTTGATATTGTGATGATTTCAAGCAATGGAGCTCTCACGGTTACGGTTACAGTAAAAAAATTTCAAAATTTTCGAATGGCAACACATACTTTTTTCCTGCCCAAATTGATCAGCGCGTTGAAAAAACATAAATGGCGTTGGAACGATACACGTATGACGAAAATTGGCGGCGTAAAACACTTGCAAAGAATAGCATTGTAAAGGACCAATGACAACACAGAGAAGAGGTGCATGGACGCACTTTGCATAATTCACAGGGATAGACAGTAGAAGCCCCAATTGCAGAACACCATGTGCAAAGAATTGTTTATGGAAAACCTTTAATAAGCAGTGTGGGAAGATTGTTTCTTCAGTCAGGTGTGTTCGAACGTGCCAACAAGATGACACTTACAGGGAAAAAACGAGGTGAATTGATAAAGCTGTTTTATCTGAATGGCGAAAATGCTGCCGAAGCAGTGCGAGTTTATCGGCGAAATCATAAGCTAAGACGAGGCCCATGTTCCGTACGAACTGTACGTGATTTGGTAAAAAAATTTGAAGAAACTGGATGCACATGTGATAATCACATGTGATAGACCGCGATCCGGACAACCATCTGTTCCTGTTGAAGTTGTTGCGGAAGTGCATAATACGATTACTGCAGGTCCATTGCGTACTGCAAGAAGTGTTGTCCGCAATTTGGATGTACCGAAAACCAGAGTCCTCAAGCTTCTGCGCTCTGTTCTGCGGATATTTCCTCATCGATTCCAGCACGTCCAGATGTTGCAACCTGGAGACGAGCAACAGCGTGTCGACTTTGCGAATTTTTTCCTCATCAGATATGATGAAGATAGCAGGTGGCCGCTACGGATATTATGGATGGATGAGACACATTTCTCCTTAACTGAGAACGTAAACTCCAAGAACTGCGTTCACTGGGCTGACGAAAATCCTCACGATGTGGCACCAGTGCCTTTACACGAAGCTAAAGTGACTGTGTGGTATGGGCATCGCAAGCACATTCGTTGTCGGTCCGTACTTCTTCGAAGAGGTCACTTCCAATGGTAGGCAAACATGCTCCATCACAGGTCCTCGGTATAAAACAATGTTGCAGAATTATGTAATTCCAGAATTGCAGCAGCGAAATGTCGTTAATGACATTGTATGGATGCAAGATGGTGCTCCTCAACACGTCGCTACATGTGTTCGACAAGTGCTGCAACATAACTTTGTGATAGAGTCACCTCCCGTAACTTTGCAGTTTCGTGGCCACAGCGATCCCCAGACCTCACTCCGATGGATTTCTGGTTCTGGGGTTATCTGAAATCTAAGGTGTACACATCAAATCGATGAGATTTGTCAGAATTGAAAGAATGTGAAGTTATACAGATTCCTCCTGTTCATTATTGTTGCCAACAATCTCCCGCATGCAATGTGTTATCGTCTGCGAAGGTGGGCACGTTAAAAACTTTGGCACGTTAATTCCAATAAAAGTTTTTTTCCCTCTCCTCTCTTGTGTTGTCATTGGTCCTTTACAATGCTCTTCTTTTCAAGTGTCATACGCCGCCAATTTTCGTCATATGTGTATCTTTCCAACGCCATTTATGGTTTTTCAATGCGCTGATCAATTTTCGTAGGAAAAAAGTGGGTGTTGCCATTCAAAAATTCCGAAAATTTTTCACTGTAACCGTAACCGTGAGAGCTCTAGTGTTTGAAATCATCACAATCTCGAGCGCATACCTTCAAATAACAATATCTGAAACTTCCTTTCGATTGGCTGAGCGGATAGGCCGTTAGGGGTTCATATATCGGGGAAGTTTTTTTATAACCTCTCTGCATATACTGATATATATATATATATACTGATGAACAATATATATACTGATGAAGATCAATATATGATCAATGATGATGATCAATATATATACCGATGAAGATTGTAGGCTATATTCTCGCTGCTACTTTTCATGGACGATCAGAACACACACACGCGCGAACTCGCATAATGGCAGATCCATAATTCTAAAGTCTGCCCTTCTTATAGATCTAACCAATCATAAGTATGCGATTCTTCGGAATAACAGTTGAGAAATTTAAGACATAAATTAAATCAGGAAAAAGTAGAATTAGAATAAAATAATAATAAATAATAAAAACTTCACACATTTATCGTTACATTTATCGAACATTTATCGTTATGTAATTTTTTTTATATTGCGTTAAAGATTTTTTATTTTTTATATTGTGTTAATGATTTAGTTTAGTTCAAGATACAATTTATTCTCACCACTACCATATTACGAACTGACGAGTCACTACTAGTTATTCCGTTAGATGATATATCGTTATAACGTATATCGACTGTATCAGCTCTAGTTCTTCTTGTTTTACTGCGTTTCTGTCTAGCACTATCCATCAAACACGTTAAATAGCTGCCGATAGAGTAGAGCGCGACATAAAAAAAAATGGCGTTCTATTTGAAACCCAGTCTCGGATCGCTGATCGGCCATTCCATGGATTCTTTCTATAGCAAGTGCTATACCATTTATCTGCGATCAATTGTGTCATCTTAACCACTACGTTCAGATCACTTGTTATACGGGAGGAAAGGTGAAAAATGGGATAACATAACACACATTTTTGGAAATGATTACCCTATTATTATTTTTTTCTTTTTTACTTTCCCAGTAATAGATGGTAATGTATAGGGAAAGTATTGGAATCGTGTTGAAAATCGCAACTCAAATTTTCGACGGATCTACATGTTTCGGGACCTCTAGAACACAAAAAAAAAGCTGATGTGGGCAGCACATGACTTTCCCTGCAGACTCATATTTGCGTTCTCTTTATTTTTTCAATAATTCATTACATTGAGTTTAATTGCACAAAATAACAATCATAATTAATTAAAATGACACTGAATTTGCACTTTTAATTCAATTTTCGTTCTCATTTGGTAGCTGGACTTATTTTCTAAAGTGGTTTGGCGGAAATGCAAAAAAAAAACTAAAATATCTCAAGAACGGCTAGTCCTAGTGTAATGGGGTTGATCTTATTCTTTTGGTCGTTAAAAATTTCGTATGAAACAAGCATTTAATTAATATATTTGAGCATACGTAGTTTTTATTTTAGATTTTGACGATTTTTGCGGGCCATTTCGCAAAAAAAGACAGGTTTGTTTTTCGAATCGTACCAAAATCTAATCAGCACCTGGGTATCCTACCAGAAACTTATCTATCAAATTTTGTAAAATTTGATCTATTAGTTTTTCAGGTAGAATGGATATTGAGTATATAGATTCTACTTTGAGTATATAGTATTCTACTTTGAGTATATATATTCTACATTGAGTATATAGTATTCTACTTTGAGTTATTCTACTTAATATTAGTATCTTTAATATTTTATTAAAGATATATATATATTGATATATTAGTTAATTGCTTCAAATTCTTCGGCATCATCATCAAGTTGTTGCCAACTTGGAAAAGGGGAATTTTGAGAGATTTGTAAAGAAGAAAAATTTCGAAATAATAACTTGAAAGCGCATGAAAAGACGCACGTATAATTTTCATTTCCTTACAAATTGTAATACAAGTGCAACTGTTACTATATGAAATATGAACGTAGGAGATAGTTGACGGCTTTGTTTGTGTTCTGAGAAATCCTTTTGCATTATAAATTGCAGAATAGATGTGATATGAGAAATTAAGCTTTTTCAAGTAAAGTTGACAATATTTTGTATCCGAAACAATTAACTAGTAATAATTTTTACTTGTTTTAACCAGTGAAACAATTAACTGGTAAGCATTGTCACAAAACTGTCGACCCCAGTGCTTGAAATCATGATTAGAGTTTACATCCATAATCCTTCGATGCTGAATACTACTCTGGGATCATGATATCACTGGGAAGTAGTCTCAATGACAACTGGAAAGACGATTATCTTAATAGCCTCATCAGGCGAGTCGGAGATAAGTGGTTAGATTTCCCGCTGAGGTTCTTTGCAATTGCATCTCATAAACTTAACTCTGCAGGTTAGATACAATTGGTGACTAAGACCTAAATGGCAAAATTGGACGTTGCAGAAGAGTTAACTACCAGAAATTTATGACAGCGGTTTCAATTTAAGACGATTTACTTCGAATAAGTATGTTGTCGTGAATAAAAAGCAGAGAAGGTTATACATAAATAAAAAGTTGGCTTCGGCTGTAAAATTTGACAAAGTGAAAGAAGGGTATATTTTAAATACAGATCGTGTGATCCTTAAGCTAGCTCTATGGTTGGAGTGTTGCTTACCGAGCAGGAGATAGTCCGAGCCGGACACGCGGGTTCTTTTAAAAGCACTTTAAAAATGATTTATTAACAATTTTTGCTATTAAAAATAATTTCTTAAATGTATTGCTATTTTTCATAAGTTTATGTGTCAAAAGCGTTTATTGACATCTTACGTAATTAGCACGCCATGCTTGATATTTCGCTTCTCGATATTTTCAGTAAATAGCCATCCGTACTCGCGAAAATAATTGTTTCTCGATATATTCAGAAAATCTCCCGTCATGCTCTAAAATAATTTCTCCTCGATATCTTTCTCAAATAGCCCGCCTAACTGTGAAGGAATTATCTCTTAATATATTCTAAAACTAGTCCGCTATACTCTTTAAAAGAAAATTGTGTCTCGATATTTTCAGAAAATATGCTTCCATTTCCTCTAAAAACAGTTTCTTCTCGATATCTTCCCAAAACAGCCCGCCATACTCTCTATCGAGAGTTACATTTCGATATTTTCCGAAAATAGAACGACATACTCTCTAAAATAATTTCTTCTCGATATCCTGCAAAAATAACTCGCCTCTCTAAAAGAAAATGTGTTCGTCAATCATGGTCTCTTTTTGGGAGACGTCGCTTTTGACTGATGCCATTTTAACAAGTAATGATTTAAATAGAATCTTCGGATGCAATACACTGCATATGTAACATAAAATCATCCAAGCTCAGTCATCTATATCAGCACAGCTTTTTTTTGTCCGTTCAATAAAAATATGACTTTCTATTTCGATCTCCGTTTCGCTTCATTACTGGACTGTTTTTATATGGATTCCTTCGCACATCAAGTGTTACATTTATCCCCGATCAATGGGGCTATCAGAATAATGAAATCCCCACATCACTTGTTATGTGGAAGAAAGAGAAAAATAGGGGAAAATAACAAACGATTTCGGTAATGATTCTTTCACTCATATTTGTTTTGAAGCATAGCACACATGAAATGAAATAAAGGTAGGGAATTAGGCTTCTGAATCAATAGAAAATGTCTTGTGTTCCTTTTTGTTCTTCGATGGTAACGTATTAGTACAAAAATTATATTTTATTGGGAAGGGAAACTGATCGATTTTGTCTCTCATAAGAAGAATCTTCATCCTGTCATTCTTAGTTCAAATTCCATGTCATTGAAACTGGTTTTACCTTAAATTCATCTTTTTTTTAATAAGATGCAAAGAATTAACAAATTTCATTTTTTTTTTAGGAAAATGTTAAAAAAATAAAATTTAAGACTACACGCTTCCTCTTGGATTCATATTCCATATTGTTTTGGTTCAAATGCATCTTGATTTGAATTATAATACATAAAATCTGTATATAATTTATAGAAATACTCGTACGACATCTAATATGTATATAATTCATTAGTTCATAGAAATTTTTATCATTATAAGAATATTCCCATCCATGCATATTATTATTTATTGAAAGCTAGGAGTTTCTACGTTATACAGTTCGTGCTATAGAAAATATGTAAGTAACCTCTTAGAGCGATATAGGGTGCTAAATGCATCAAAGATTTCAAGAAAATATTGGTGTTAATGAACAAAATATTTCTCTTTAATAGAAGATGATTTTGCTCAAAGCACGAAATTGAGGTTATGAGCTGATTTGTGCGGTTTTTTGACAAAAGGCGCTAAACGTGATAATAATTTATCCGACCAATCATTTATATCACAAAGCGACTTAATATTACCAGATATTAAATATTTGTCAGTTTGGTGATATTTTTTACAAGCCTCCGAGTTGGGCATATTTCGCAGAATTTTTTGCCAAATCCTCGCCAAATTGTCACCAAGTGGAATAGGAAGATACAGAGAAAAATTTCTTAGTACAATATTCCTTTAATGAAATAAATTTCGCATATTTAAAAAAATTATCGCCTTTTTTTAACTTTAGTTGTGTTACCGCAATTATGTAATTCAATGGAGAGTTTTGAATAGGAATATCAACCATAATTAATTGCGTTTCTGGTGATATACAGAAATTCTATGCTTTCAATTTTGTGATTAATCTAATTTGCGTATTAAATTTTATGAAACTTTCCCTCTCTTTAAAGCTTTAATAATGAAAACTGCACCATAGAAGCATTAATAGACAGCATCAGGATATATTTACAAGCCCTCGGCTTAATTTCCTTGCATAAGTGCACGAAGTTCAACACCCAACCAGAATTCGGGGACTATAAATCCCCTCGAGAACCATAAACCAAGTGCCAACATAGGCCGCTAAGAAGCGCACTTCCCACTTTGAAGTTGTTTGAAATCACCCGCGGGTTCTGAACAGCTTTAAAAGCGGTTGAGGCTGTAAAAACACAGTAAAAATACCCATGAAATGAAGACTATGCGATCTTGTGGAAGTTAGGGCTCATAAACAAACATCGTTCGGCTTCTGAGAGTTTTCTTAGTGACTTAAACATAGTCTAAGGAACAGTCACATCATATTGAACTATGTACCATTCGCTTTCTCTAAAAATACTTAAAACACCAATGTTATGGGTGCTTACAGAACCAGTGCGCCAAAGAATTGGAGATAAAGATATGGAAAATACCTTAAAACTGCATAGGAAATCTGAAAATTGCACATGTGCGCTCGTGTTTGCATCTGTTACAGGTAATGTATGAAATATAGTAGTCTATATAAGCTATATATTTAAGGCTACTTCCCTTTAAGTAGCCATTTTAGAATACCTACTCAATGTATGGAATACTTAAAGTCAGTAAGCAAGTTTAAAATACTGTGCTCAAATAGTCTATACAATAAATACTGTGCCATAATAGGCTATAGAATGTAGATTTCGTAGAATATAGCATGCGGTTATAGTAGGCAGATTATGAAACAGAATATTTGTAGCAAGTGCGACGAATTTGTTTTTATTGCGGGGAGAGGGGAGGGCGGACCTATAGTAACGTAGACCGAAATAATATGCTTATATTCATATATTGTTTTCATTTTTTTAGAAATTTAAAGTAATTTGAAACAAATTGAAACATTCTAAATGTTTTTGTTTACATTCAGAATTTGTGTAATAAACTTAAAAGCTATAAATATTTGACCACTGAAATTTACTGAAGTTCCCGGGTATATGTTATTACCTTCAGGTGTACAGATGTTGCCTAATAGGAAAACCGTTACATATATTTCATCGTATGTTTGATTCGTTTCGTGTTCCTTCCCACAAAGACCCAAATTACACCATCGCCACATGCTGGTACAATTTTTCATCAAAAGTAGGCGGTTTTGTGTTCTACAGCTTGGCTTGAATCAATTTTGTAATCAATTAAAAATGTTATACAAAATAACAAATAAAAATAAGCACAAAGTTTGCAGATTTAAAAAAAATTATTAAATTTTAGCACATTAAAACTGTTTGTGTGTGTGTGTGTGTGTGTGTATGGATGTGTGTGTGTGTGAGTGTGTGAGTGAGTGAGTGAGTAACAGAGAGAGAGAGAGAGAGAGATTTTCTGCTACAGACGACAAAGACAGACACAGCAGATAAACTTTTACTGTGTAAAAAGAAGATACACAAACATCTTTAGTTATGCTGTGGATTTCGTGCATGATTATTTGACTGCTAAACCCGTGAAAACAATGAAGTATGTAGTGAAAGTGATATAGTGTTTACACTATAAAATTTTTCAAAATTTTGTAAGTACAACTCACATTTAAATGAAAACAGCGCTAAAAAAATAGGCGTAAACTCAGCATAGGCAAACATAAGGTTTGTTTTTATTTCGAACTTTATGATTTGGAATCTGTGTACGGGTATTGAAATTCTTCCCAACTTATCACGTAAAATCTTTAACATCTTCAGGGAAAATATTCCTTGAATTTAAAGCAATATCACTTGGAAACTGCAACGTCGGTGACTTCAAAGTTTCTTTCAACTTTGTGCATAGGTCAAAGGAAAAAATCAATATATTTATTGAACTTTATTGAGGAGGCGATAGGATCTCACCCTGAAAGGAAGTTTTTTTTTCTCAAAGGCCCGAGGATAAGACATGAATATATTCTGTTAAAGCTTTAATATTTTCACTTCATTTTATGCTCTTATATATCACTTATCCTATAATGCATAGTGGATATAAAGGGAAAGGTTCTTCTGAAATAAAATGTCTGTACACGACTTTCTATACAGACATAAATTCATTTTCTCTTTCTTTCATTCACAAGATTCCAATACTTTCCCTATACATTGCCCTGCATTGTAGAGAAAGTAAAATAACTGATGTAGGCAGTACAGGACTTTACCTGCAGATTCAAATTCATTTTATTTTTTAACACTTTACAACATAGTTGAAAAGTGGTTATGACTTTGTTCATTTTGTCTGTTTGTCTGTCCGTTAGCACGATAACTGCGGTAAAAATGACTTTATCAAAATGAAATTTTAGTATGTTGTTCAGACGGTCTGTGGAACCTATGGGAATATAAAAGAATAATATCACCCAATTAGTTTTGGGTTGAACCCGGGTTGAAAAACTGAAATATATTGAACCCTATGGGACCTAGTTTTTCAAACATTTCTTAAGCGGATTTAAAATTCACAAATTGTTTCGAAAGTTTTATGAAATATTCAAATTATCCCATAAAATATATAACAAAAAATTCAGCTAAATATATTCAGTAGTTTTTTAAACAAGAAAGATCAATCATGCATAAGCATTGATTATGAAACACTTTCCAACTGAATTGCAATTTCATTTAAAAATCTCTAAAATGTGATACATTCATTGGTGATGTCTTATATTATCACAGTTCTACAGTAATTTATTATACTTAAATATTTAAAACTGTATCGAAATATAAATCATCTAATTCTCTATGCAAAATCAATGAATGTTTCATTCATATAACTTTATTCCAGACTCCAAAGCTAAATAATTTTGTGTGAAAAAAATTCAGCAATTCTTATGTAACTCACCTTACAATCACTTGATATATTTGCATTCTGCATAAGTTAAAATTAGGCTTCGTTGAAGAAATAATAAAAGTTTAGGGATCATTTAAAATCACAACTATTGTAATTGCGTAGGCCCGGAATTTAGATACACAGATAATACACAGATACACAGATAATATATGTGTGTGTGTGTGTATGTATTCAAAGTATTGGAATCGTGCCGAAGATCGGAACTCGAATTTTCGAAGGATCTACACGTTTTGGGACTTCTAGAGCACGAAAAAAACTATTTTTAGAAAGACGTCAGCGTGTGTAAGTGTCTATCTGTGTATTTTTCTGTGTGTCTGTGAGGATATTGCATCCACTCTAATTGAAAAACTAATGGACCGAATTTCATAAAAATTGGTAGGTATGTTCTTTGTGGGAAATCCTGATGTTCATTAGATTATAGTAGGATTCGTAATAAAAGAATCTGCCTTCTTTGCGAAATGGCCGGCAGAAATTGCCTTTATCCACTCTAGCTACAAACCAATGGCACAAATTTAACAAAATTTGGTGTATAATATTTCAATAACCTACAAGTGATTTATATACTAAATTTAACAAAATTTGGTATATAAATCATTTGTAGTTTATTCTAGTATGATTCGGGAAAAAGGAACGGGCTATTTTTGCGAAATGGTCCGCAAAAATCATTAAATATAAAAATAAAAGACTACGTGTGTCTCAATTATATCAATTAAATTCCTATTTTATACGTGATTTTTGACAACAAAAAGAATAAGATTAACCCCATGACTCTAGGACTAGCCGTTTTTGAGATATTCTAGTTTTTTCGCGTTTTCACTACGCCACCCTTGACAATAAGTCCAGCTGTCAAATGAGAACCAAATTTAAGTTTAACGTGCAAATTTAATGCCATTTAAAATATTTATGGCTGTTATTTTGTGCAGATAAACTCAAATTATTATTGAAGAAATAAAGAGAACGTGAATATGAGTCTGCAGGGAAAGACATGTGCTGCTCACATCAGAATTTTTAACAATATTATAACAATGATTTATAGAAGTGAACGGGGATTATTTGCAGGCTATTTAAAAAAATGTATGATCTATATTTAAAGATTCACCAAATTTTTGTAGAATAAAATGTTCAACAAATTTAAGCTGTGTACTAAATATTAACTCTCTAGGACGTAGGAAAGTGCATTAAAAATGCTATCAAATAAGTATATCATGAAGAAATAAAATAAAATAAAAAAAATTGAAAAATTGTTATCTACCAAATTTATTTTTAAATTTGAAGCCTCTCTCATATACAAAAAAATCTGATGGGGGCAACACATGACTTTCCTTATATAATGTAATTAATTTACTACTTTTACAGTAAAAAAAAGTAGGTTTTTCTTATAGTAGATACTAATATTCTTTCCAAGATATTAAATTTTCGACAATTAGTCGTCATTTTTATCCATTTGGCGAGATTTTCGTTAATTTGGCAACATTTCAAAAAGTCGCCAAGTTGGCGGCATTCCGCCAAATTCGTCGCCAAAATCTCGCCAAGCGTTATGCACTAAGAAATAAGTTATTCTTACAGCAGATAAATGACTATTGGCGTTCAAACACAAAAGTATTACTAAAAGTATATTTTTTCATGAATGGAATGAGCTAGTTCCACGAGAATGATGTAACCCAATGTATCGCATGGTATTACATTTGAAAAGTGAACATGTTTCTCAATAGGAATTTTTTGTTATATGACTTTTTGATAATTTTTTTAAAAAAAATGAACAATATCTCGAGAACGGTTCATGTTAGCGTTCTAAAATTTATGTCAATCGTTTTCTAATGAAAAATTACATAGGAAATGTCTATTTGCGTAACTTTATTAGTGGTTTTGATTTTTTGACGATTTTTCCAAAATTTCATTCGAAAATTTAGGAGGGTTCCTAACATTCGATTGCATATAAAAGCAATAGGCTTCCAGTGTTTACGGATTGTGATTTTTGTACCAAATTTGGTTCGAATCGGTCCATTCTTTCGTCAGTTATCGTCTCCACAGGCTCACTGACACACACACACACACATACTTTCACACACACACACACACACACACACACACACACACATACACACACACAGACATCACTTCAAAAATGTTTGATTCGTGATCAGGGATGCTTGAAACGTACTCTCCCGTCGAAAACTCGAATTCGAATTTTCGACCCCGTCACAATACTTTCCTTATACATTATGTATATAAGGAAAGTAATAATTAAACTCTTTTAAAGATATTTATTATATAATATATAACTTTTTTCTTTCTGGAGGATATTCCAAAAGTCAGAATTTAATTGAATTTGTTTTTTTCCTTATATTAAATAATTTTTAATTAAAAAACTACTTCATATATTTTACTAAAATTTTTTTATATATTTTATGGGATAATGTGGATATTTTCTAAAAAATTCGAAGCAATTTGTGAATTTTAAGTTTGCTTAAAAAATGTTTGAAAAATTAGGTCCTATAGGGTTCAATGCATTTCATTTTTTCAACCCGGATTCAATAAAAAACTAATTGGGTGATATTATTTATTTATATTCCCCTAGGTCCCACAGACTAAAAAACATACTAAAATTTCATTTTGATAAAGTCATTTTTACGGCAGTTATCGTGCTAACGGACAGACAGACAGAGAGACAGAATGAACAAAGTCATAAACACTTTTCAACTATGTTGTAAAGTGTTAATAAAAATTAAAATAATAATTACACCCTTTATATGGAGAAATCACGTGACCATTATATGAAGAGATCACGTGGCCCACATTAAAATAAAATATGGCATCCATCTTGTCTCAAAATCGTGATTTTTAAAGTTCTTTTCAATTCATATTTAGTGTTGTATCCGTCCTAAAACCGTTTTGTTTTTGCTTAAATTTTGTGCATCTACATATTGAAACAACGCAATTACAATATAGTTGAGTTTAAATGATCATCCAAATTTGATTATTTCTACAACGAAGCCTACTTTTCACTTATGGAAAATGTAAATACCAAAAGATGTAGAATGAGTTGTATAAGAATTGCTGCATTTCTTTAACGCAAAATTATTTAACTCATTGAGTCTGCAGTGTAGCTGATATGAATGAAACAGTCATTGATTTTACGCAGAGAAGCAAACGATTTTTTTGGATGAAGCTTTAAATACAGAGTTAAATCACTTGTATCTCCATGGTTTAAAGTTTTCAAATAAAATAAAATATTATTATATTGTGATGAATGAAATGAATGGAAAAATGTTTATGAATGAAATGATGCTTATATAGAGAGAGCCAGGCGTGTTATATTTCGATGACGTGATTTGAATAAATTTCATTTGTTTTCGATGAAGTTTTCAAATATAATAAATTATTGTAGTATTATGATTATTTTAAAAATATTACCGAGGAATGTATCACATTTTAGAGATGTTTAAACCAGGCAATTTATATTTCATTATCGTCATTTGAATGAAGTTCATTTTTATCGATGAAGTTTTAAGTTTTCAAATATAATAAATTAATGTAGTATTGTGATCATTTTAAAAATATTTCCGAGGAATGCATCGCATTTTAGAGATGCTTAAATAAAATTGCATGGAAGTTGGAAAGTGTTTCATAATCAATGTATTATGCATGATTGATCTTTCTTGTCTTTCATTCACAAGATTTCAATACTTTCCCTATACAGTACCATGCATTGTAGGGAAAGTAAAATATCTGATATAGGTAGTACATGATTTTAATTGCAGATTCAAATTTATTTTTTTCTTTTTTTTTCACAATTAATTGAGTTTAATTGCACAAAATAACAAGGATAATTGTTTGAAATTACACTGAATTTGCAGTTTTAATTCAATTTTTGTTTTCATTTAGCAACTGGACGATAAGCATTTAGCAATTTTCATTTAGCAACTGGACTCTAAGCATTTAGCAATTTTCATTTAGCAACTGGACTGGCGTCCATGGACGCCAATGTCTGCAAAGGGAGATCGAACTGTTTGGGATAGGGTATGTCAGATACCTGTCTTTTTGAGAAGTTCTTCGTTCGGAATTGACGCTGTCCCACCCGAAAGCAAAATATTAATAGATTTGAGTTTGATCATACTTAGTTTTTAATTTAAATTTTGACGATTTTAGTGGACTATTTTGAAAAAAAAAATTTTTCCGACTGGCACACCAAAATCTAATCAGCACCGGGGTACTTCACAAGTGACCTATCTGCCAAATTTACTGAAATTTGATCAGTTTGTTTTTCAGATAGTATATGATTCTTGCGGGTTATTTCGCAAATTAAAGCAGGTTATTTTATTCTGAATCGTACCAAAATATAATCAGCACCAGGGTAATCGACATCTGCCTTATCTGTCAGTTTTGTGAAATTTTGATGAATTTGTTTTCAGATAGAGTGGATAAATACATTCTACAAACAGAAACACAAAGAGATGTCAAACTAAAAAAAATATTTTTGGGGTTTTAAAGTGCTCGAATGGAATTGATTCGTCGGAAACTCGAATTGAGATTTTTGACACGATTCCAATACTTTTCCTATGCATTGCCATGTATTGTAGGGGAAGAGATATAAACCGAATTAAACATAAAAAATCTGATGTGGTCAACACATAACTTTCTCTACGTAATGCAATGAAATTACTTCTTTCGCAGAGAAAGAAATTATTATTTCTAATATTGAATTGAACATTTGAAAATTTTTCCTAATAATATTAGGTGAAACTATTTCTAAGTTTTGCACGAGATAAATCTCTTGATACATAAATGGACTAGTTTCCAGTATGGAAAACTTGATGTAATTTTAACTCGTTTGCGCATTGGTCACACTCGTTTTACCAATAAGCACTTATTTTTAGGAGAAATCGAACCTTTTTGTAATGATTTCCAAACCTCTGTGAGTGTAAAACATAATTTAATTAACTGTACTAAATATAAAAAATTTCGTTTAAACATTTTCTGATTGGAGAAAATCCTCATTCGGGAATTTTTCCTTTCTTACTGGATAGACTTTTCTCATCATATTTAACTTCACCTTTTAAGACTTTTAACCATTGATCATCTCGCTTCAACTGTCACACTTTTTCCATTGTTATATTTTATTTACACGTTTATCACCTTTTAGATTATACATATGTTTTGATTAACTTGCACATACTGTTAGATAGATCTATCTATACTATATGTTTGGCGCAGCATATCCTTTTTGGATCATGTGTCATAAAACCTCAACCAATCAACCAAATAACTTATATTTGGCGCAAATCTAACTCGGCAATATTAAGAGCATTAGCAATAAGCAATATAGTCCATGTATTAAGATATTAATTTATCTATTTGGTACCATTTTCTTTAATTTAGGGTCATTTTTTCCATCTTCGAGAAAATTTTGTCAATTTGGCTTCATTATAGAAGTCGAGATATTAGTGATATTTCGTCAAACTAGTCGCCAAGATCGCTAAAGCGTTAGAGATGGATAGAAGAAATTTTATTATATACCTATAAATAAATCACATTGGCGAACTGTTGCTATCAAAATACAAAACTATGGAAAAAAGCATCTTCTCTCGTGAATAACGCGAACTAGATTCACGAGAATGGTGTTAACAACTTTGTCGAATAATATAGCATATGAAGAGGGAACATATTTTACAATAGAGAGTTAGTACTTCTTTTTTAATTTAAAGTAATTCATTTTATAAAGTTGTTTGTAAAACATGTAGTATCTCAAAAACGGTTTATAATAGCATTCTAAACTTTGTATCAATCGTTTTCTAATGAGAAATCCCACAAGAAATAATTATTTATTATTGCAAGTTCTGAATTGTTAATTTTTTGTTCAAAATTTCATTCGAAAATTTGGCGATTTTCGGAACATTCGATTAATTTTAGAATCTCAATAGGGTTGCAGTATTCATTAATTCTAATAAGCATACCAAATTTTATTCGAAAATCTAAACTTGTTCATAAGATATCACACACACACACACACACACATACACACGCACGTTCACAAACACGTTCGATTCGAGTACAAGCATGCTTGAAATATGTTCTTCCGTCGAAGACTCAAATTTATATTTTCGATCCTGTCACAATACTTTTCCCTATACATTACTTTTCCTATACATTTACAATCAAGTAATTATGAACAGTTGAAATTGTAAAGATCAGAAAATTAACTTTTTTAACATGAATGTCCTGTGGCAATATATCTATCTATCTATCTATCTATCTATTATTATATATACTAATTGCCAAGTGTCCGTCTGTCTGTCTGTCCGTCTGTCTGTCTGTCTGTCTGTCCGTCTGTCTGTCACGCCTTTTTTAGGCACTTCCCGAATAGATAGAGACTTGCAATTTGGTACACGGCTCGGTCGTTCGATAAAACCCCCTCGAAAAATCGAATTTTTCGAAAACGTTCTATAGAGGGGGTGCCCCACACCAAAACGTTCGAAAAGTGAAATGACGGGAAAGCATGCTTCGCGATGAGATAGAGACTTCAAATTTGGTGTATGGGTAAATCGTTCGAAAGGAAGAAAGTGTGCAATTTCAGATTTCCAATATTTGCTACTTAAGGGGGGGTGCAGCACACCAAAACGTTCGAAAAGTGAAATGATAGGAGAGTATGCTTTGCGATGAGGTAGAGACTTCAAATTTGGTGTATGGGTAAATCGTTCGAAAGGCAGAAAGTGTGCATTTTCAGATTTCCAATATTTTCTATTCAAGGGGGTGCCGCACACCAAAACGTTCGAAAAGTGAAATGATAGGAAAGCCTGCTTTGCGATAAGATAGGGACTTCAAATTTGGTATATAGGTAAACCGTTCGAAAGGAAGAAAGTGTGTAATTTCAGATTTCCAATATTTCCTACTTAAGGGGTTGCCGCACACGAAAATGTTCGATTTTCCGAATAAATGAGAAACGGCCCCTTTAAAATTTGATAGAGGCTCAAAATTTTATATATAGACTAATCATTTGATGAAAACACCCAAAACGAATATAATTTTTCAAAAATGTTCGTTTAAGGGGGTTCTCCAGAGGAAAAAGTTCGAAATTTGAATTGATAAAAAAAAACATGCTTCGAAATAAGATACAGACTTCAAATTTGGTGTACAGATAGATAGTTCGAAAGGAAGAACATGTGCAATTTCAGTTTTCCGATATTTTGAACTTTTGGGGGTGCCTCAAAACAAAATGTTCGATTTGTCGAATAAATAAGAAACGCGAATTATTAAAAAATTGACATTATTCAGGGGTTGCTTAATGTGGGGTCGTTGATTTTCAACGGGTATGCGGCTAGTATATACTAATTGCCAAGTGTCCGTCTGTCTGTCTGTCTGTCTGTCACGCTTTTTTTAGGCACTTCCCGAATAGATAGAGACTTGCAATTTGGTACACGGCTCGGTCGTTCGATAAAACCCCCTGGAAAAATCGAATTTTTCGAAAACGTTCTATAGAGGGGGTGCCCCACACCAAAACGTTCGAAAAGTGAAATGACGGGAAAGCATGCTTTGCGATGAGATAGAGACTTCAAATTTGGTATATGGGTAAATCACTCGAAAGGAAAAAAGTGTGCAATTTCAGATTTCCAATATTTTATCCTTAAGGGGGGGTGCAGCACACCAAAACGTTCGAAAAGTGATATGATAGGAGAGCATGCTTTGCGATGAGATTGAGACTTCAAGTTTGGAGTATGGGTAAACCGTATGAAACAAATAAAGTGTGGAATTTCAGATTTCCAATATTTTCTACTTAAGGGGGTGCCGCACACCAAAACGTTCGAAAAGTGAAATGATAGGAAAGCATGCTTTGCGATGAGATAGAGACTTCAAATTCGGTGTATGGGTAAATCGTTCGAAAGGAAGAAAGTGTGCAATTTCAGATTTCCAATATTTTCTACTTAAGGGGGTGTCGCACACCAAAACGTTCGATTTACCGAATAAATGAGAAAATACGCCTTTAAAATTTGATAGAGGCTTAAAATTTGGTATATGGGCTAATAATTTGACGAAAACGCCCAAGACGAATACAGGTTTTCAAAAATGTTCGTTTAAGGGGGTGCTCCAGAGTCAAACGTTCGAAAAGTCAATTGATAAAGAAAACCATGCTTTGGAATGAGATAGAGATATCAGATTTGGTGTAAGGATAGATAGTTTGAAAGGGCGAAAGTGTACAATTTCAGTTTACCAATATTTACTACTTTAGGGGGTGCCGCACACCAAAATGTTCGATTTTCGGAATAAAGGAGAAACGCTCCTTTAAAAACGTGATAGAGGCTCTATATTTGGTATATGGGCGAAACATCTCATAGAAATCACAAAAAGAATAGAGTTTTTAAAAAATGTATAATTAAAGGGGTGGGTACTCCACACAAAAGCATTCGAAAGATGAAATGCTAGAAAAGCATGCTTCACGATGAGATAGAGACTTCAAATTTGGTGTACGGGTAAAATGTTGGAAAGGAAGAAAGTGTGCAATTTTAGTCTTCCAACATTTGCTATTGTAGGGGGTGCCGATGTCTCTCTATCTATTTGTTCGAAACGTTCAAAAAGAGAATTGATAAAAAACCATGCTTCGAAATGAGATAGAGATATCAAATTTGGTGTAAGGGTAGATAGTTTGAAAGGAAGAAAGTGTGAAATTTCAGATTTCCAATATTTGCTACTTTAAGTGGTGCGCACACTAATATGTTCGATTTTCTGAATAAATGAGGCACGCTTCCTTTTAAATGTGATAGAGGCTTGATATTTGGTATATGGGCCAATCATCTGATAAAAAACACAATACAAACAGAGGAAGAAGTGCGAAAATTTAGTTTTCCAATATTTTCTCCTTATTGCGAGACCGTTGATTTTCAACGGGTATACGTCTAGTGTTTTCTATTTGCATATAAAGCTTAATAGTTTAATAACTTAATAAATTAAAATACAGAGTGGTTGGTTGAGCATGGAATCAAGTTCCTTAATTCATTTCTTTTTCGAGATGGATGCTCATAATGGCTTCAGCCCCTATCGGTGTTTTATTTTCTCTACACAAATTAATTAGTCGCACTTGTTTATAATTAGTAGGGAAGACCTCGTTCCTTATTTCATCCAAATGTTTGCAATCAAAAATATAATGTTCTATTAACCCCAATGCTTGTTGAGAAAAGCCCTTTGGATCTTTACCGAAGTATCTTGCTTGGTAAGTTCAGATGGCTTCATGATTCGTCAGTATATGATTCAGGTAAAATTCTCCCATTGTCAATTTGTTACGAATACGTAATGGGAAACCTTTGATATAACTTGAAGGTTTGGATCGTTTAATGTTGGCAACACATTTGGCGAAATATCGCCAACTTGGCGTGATCTAGATATGAATAGATTTGCTATATAATATTGCTTATGGAAAGTGAGCAAAATAGTCAATACGTATCACATGTTAATTTTCTTTAATTTTTCTTCATAAATTTATTGATAAAATGGATAATATCTAGAGAACGGTTCATACAAGCGTTCTAAAGCTTATGTCATTCGTTTGTTGGCGAACAGTTACGTATGGAATGATAGTCTATTTGTTAATATTAAAAGTGCTGATAGTATAATGATTTTTTACAAAACATCTATATAAATAAAATTGAAAATCTTTCTGTCTGTCTGTTTTCCCCATCATTAGAGGAGAACGGCTGAACCGAAATTGATGCAATTTTGTAGGTAGCCTGGAAATAGTCCCACTTAAAATTTAGTCTATATTTGGAGTTCCTACATTTAGTGGTTCTTGAGATATTAGTAAAAAACGAAATTTTCGTTTGTCTCATTATCACGGGAGAACGGTTGAACCGAATTTGATAAAATTTTGTGTATAGCCTCGAAATAAACCCCCATAAATTTAGCCTAAATTTCGAGTACCTAAGACCAGAAATTGACTAGATATTAATTAAAAACGAAACTTTTTCCTAGGAGTTCTACTCTCTAACTCCGTGGTTTATCCAAACGAAAGCTTGAAAATCGTTTGAAAGTGAATTAAAACTTTATCTGAGTTTGATGGAAAATTATTTGCGCTACTTAGTCACTTTCGAAAAACATGAATTGTTTGAAACATTATTTAAATGGGAAATCTATCTCCGTGGGTTATTTTTCACAAGCTTTTACTGAACAATGAAAAGTATAAAGAAATCCAAATCGTTATTTAATTTCGCAGTTTATGAGGAAGATTCTATCTTATATCATGTTGCTCAGACGCAATTAAATTAAATATGTCTGTTAATTTTAATTATTATTTTTTCGATTTGAATAATAAATAAATGGATATAAAAATATATTTTAGAAAAGAACGATTTGATTTTTCTTATAGTATTTTTGACTGGATAATATCAATTACGGTCTTCAGGTTTAAACGTTATTATTATTGATATTTTCGTGGATTATTGATTCAGGGATTATTGATGTTTTCAAGTTATTATGCAATTGTTTTATTATGACAAAAATTGTTTAAACTCATATATTGCACGTTGTACGAGTAATCTTCTACAAATACTCTGGTATATCTTCTAATCTACGAGGATATAAGTAGTACAGGTGTATTGGCATATGTTTTGATATATTTTGGTATATATTGGAATCAATTACGACCTTCTGGTATAAAGAGTACGGGGATTATTGATATTTTCAATTTATTACGTCATCTCTTTTATTTTGGCAAAGATTCTTGGGACTCATATTGTAATATGGGTAATCTTCTACTAACACACTGGCATATTTTCTAATCTGCGACAATATAAGTAGTAAGGTTCCCTGGCCACACATTAAGCTGCCATGAGCCTTAGGGTTGGTCGTGTGGTCTGGGTCTTCAATATAAGTAGTAAGGTGTTGCACATATTGATTCAATTCCTTTTTTTGTAAATTTGCTTACAAAAGGGGCCAGGATGTTTTACTCTTCAGATTTGACCGTGAAGATAATTTTGCATATTGAGAACAGATATTCTTAAACTTCTTTTTAGGAGCAATAAATTTAATATTTTAACAGAATTTGCACATGATTGCGAATTAGAAGTTTCTTTATATTATATACTTCGTACGAAGAACAGGTATGCTGCTAGTTTCTATCTGATTCAATAACGAAAATATTTGTGAAACCCTGTAGTAAATTATTTCATGGTTGCGTTTCTTAAATTGTCTGAAACTGTCTTTTCTTTTCCAGGTGAGTGCAACTAACATTCCATCATTCTTTACTCAATATTGCTGTGGGGAATTTTGTCTCATCTCCTGAAATGGAACTAAAGGTTTTATGAGTCTATTTATTTGATTGTATAAATATACAGAAATTGTGATATTATTTCACGTTGAAGCTTAAAACGAACAATTTATAGAGATTTTGTATTTGAATTGATTTATTTATATACATAATGTATAAAGAAAGTATTGTGACGGGGTCGAAAATTCGAATTCGAGTTTTCGACGAAAGAGCACGTTTCAAACATCCCTGATCACGAATCGAACATTTTTGAAGTGATGTCTGTGGGTGTGTGTGTGTGTATGTGTGTGTGTCAGTGAGACTGTGGAGACGATATCTCACGAACGAATGGAGTGATTCCAATGAAATTTGGTACAAAAATCACAATCCGTGAATACTGGAAGCTTATTGGTTTTAGAAGCAATCGAATGTTCAGAACCCCCCTAAATTTACGAGTGAAATTTTGAAAAATTCATCAAAAAATCAAAACCTTTAATAAAGTTACGCAAATAAACATTTCTTATGTAATTTTCTCTTAGAAAACGATTGACATAAACTTTAGAACGCTAGCATGAACCGTTGTCGAGATATTGCAGATTTTTTGAATAAATTTATCAAAATATCCTATAAATTAAAAAAATATATTAACTGTTGAGAAACATGTTCACTTTTCATATGTAATACCATGCGATAAATTGGGTGACATCAGTCTCGTGGATCTAGCTCATTCCATTCATGAAAAAATATACTTTGAGTAATACTTTTGTATTTGAACGCCAATAGTCATTTATCTGCTATATCAGGATGCTGCTATAAATTCATTGCATTATATAAGGAAAGTCATGTGTTGACCACATCAGATTTTTTTTTACTGTAAAAGTATAAAATGCATTATATAAGGAAAGTCATGTGCTGCCCACATCAAACTTTTTTTACTGTAAAAGTATTAAATTCATTATATAATTAAAGTTATGTGCTGCCCACATCAGCTTTTTTGTACTCTGAAAGTATTAAATTCATTATATAAGGAAAGTCATGTACTGCCCACATCAGATTTTTTTTTACTGTAAAAGTAATAAATTCATTATATAAGGAAAGTCATGTGCTGCCAACATCAGATTTTTTTTACTGTAAAAGTATTAAGTTCATTATATAAGGAAAGTCATGTGCTGCCCATATCAGATTTTTATAATTGTTTTCTTATAAAATACACATTGATAGAGAAAGGTATTAAGTCAAGTAGATTGATAAATAGTTCTTATATTACATTTTGCATTGCGTCTCTCTTTTTACTTCCCCTATATACATAATATAATGTATATGAATAGTATTGTGACAGAGTCTAAAATTCGTTTTTGAGGTGATGCCTGTGTCTGTGTGGATGCGATATCTTACACACTAAACTTAACTTAAAATTCAATCATATGCAAATTTCTATGGTATTCAATGCAAGTGTTAATTTTGAATTTAGATGAGGCAACTTGAACTTCATATAATTTTGGTCAGAAGAAAGTTTTCCAGTGAAAAAACAATCAGAAAACATGAGTGTCTATCCCACAGAATTTCTAATCCAACTTCATGACTCCTTAGAATCATTAATCACCTTTTATTATGCATTGTACGAAGACACCCAAGAAGTCACGTTTTGAGACATTATTCTGAGAATGAATGAGTTATTGATGGGTCTGTGATTGCTCTCCAATTAAAGACTGAGGTTGCCTCTTCCTTTGTTTGAAATTTTAGAGGTTTATGCGTGAATAGTAAGGGCAGGAATGAATAGGGCACAGAATGCTTTCTGGATATGCAGAATGGAGAGAAAGAATCGAAGTTTGGGTGTTATTACTTTCCTTATATACATAATGGATAAGGAAAGTATTGTGACCGGGTCGAAAATTCGAAATCGAGTTTTCGACGGGAGAACGCATTTCAAGCATCCATGATCAGGAATCAAACATTTTTGAAGTGATGTCTGTGTGTGTGTGTGTGTGTCAGTGAGTCTGTGGAGACGATAACTGACGAAAGAATGGACCAATTCGAACGAAATTTGGTACAAAAATTACAATCTGTAAACACTGAAAGCCTATTGTTTTTATAAGCAATCGAATGTTCAGAATCCCCTAAATTTTCGAGTGAAATTTTGAAAAAATCGTCAAAAAATCAAAACCTCTAATAAAGTTACACAAATAGACATTTCTTATGTAATTTTTCATTAGAAAACGATTGGCATAAATTTTATAACGCTAACATGAACCGTTCTCGAGATATTGTACATTTTTCAAAAAAATTATGAAAAAGTAACATAAAAAAAATTCCTATTGATAAACATGTTCACTTTTCATATGTAATACCATGCGATAAATTGAGTGATATCATTCTCGTGGATCTAGCTCGTTCCATTCATGAAAAAAAATACTTTGAGTAATACTTTTGTACTTGAACGCCAATAGTCATTTATCTGCTGTAAGAATAACTTATTTTTCCGTCCATAACGCTTGGCGAGATTTTGGCGACGAATTTGGTGGATTGTCTCTAACTTGGCGACTTTTTTAAATGTTGCTAGATTAACGAAAAACTCGCCAAATGGATAAAACTGACGCTAAATCAATGAAAATGAGGATTCATTGACGAAAATTCAATATCTTGGAAAGAATATAAGTATCTGTTATAAGAATAAAAATTTTTTAACTGTAAAAGTAGTAAATTCATTGCATTATATTAGGAAAGTCATGTGCTGCCGACATCAGAATTTTTTACAAGGAAGAATATTGTCAAGATGATACACTTTCTGGCTGTTTTACAGTTTATGAATGGATATGAAACCCTTTATCTCAATTGATTTGTGCAATTCATATAAAAATTCTACTTGTACAAGAATATTTTATGTAACTCATATTTATATTTTAAAATGACTTCCGAAAATGCACCACTATTTTAAAGAGGTGCATGTTACAATTGTGGCGATTGGGAGTCGCCGGGTCCCGAACCAGGGACCTAGTGCTTACAAGACCGACATTATAATCACTGAGCAAAAGCTAGTTTCCCCTCCGTTCTTATAATTCGGGTACAGGTTCCAAGCATCTTTGATCAGATGTCTTTGCTGCCGCACAATGATAAAAGTAGTTTTCCGTCTGTAATGAAATTGCATATAAAATCATGAGATTGCTTTATTTGTAAAAATGTATATTTATGCTAAATGTAGGGGAAAAAATCTGCGAAGAATTTTTTTAAAGATTAATAATCTTTACTTCTTTAAAAAGTATTTAGATATAAATTCTATAAATTGCAAGGTTGCTCTAGTAATTCCTCATGGAGTAAAAATGTATTTTTTCTGTACTACTTCCACTGTGTTATTTTATAAAGAGAAAAATGTTTATAAGAATGTTAAGATGTTAACAGTATCTGACTATTTTACATTTTATTAATAGTCTTGAAGTCCTTTATCTCGATTTGTGCAATTCATATAAAAAATCTACTCTTACAAGAATATTTTATGAAATTCATTCTTTTAATTTTTAAATAACTTCCAAAAATGTGCTATTTTTACTTTCCTTATATACATAATGCATAAGGAAAGTATTGTGACGGGGTCGAAAATTCGAATTCGAGTTTTCGACGGGAGAGCACGTTTCAAGTATCCCCGATCACAAATCGAAAATTTTTGAGGTGACGTCTCTGTGTGTGTGTGTGTGTGTGTGTGTGTGTGTGTGTGTGTGTGTGTGTGTGTGTGTGTGTGTGTGCGTGTGTGTGAGTCTGTGGAGACGATATCTCGAACGAATGGAGCGATTCGAATGATATTTAGTACAAAAATCACAATCCGTGAATACTGAAAGTCCACTGTTTTTAAACGCAGTAAGTTCAGAACCCCCCTAAATTTTTGAGTGAAATTTTGAAAAAATCATCAAAAAATCAAAACCATTAACAAAGTTACGCAAATAGACCTTTCTTATGTAATTTTTCTTTAGAAAACGATTGACATAAACTTTAGAACGCTAGCCTGAACCGTTCTCGAGATATTGCACATTTTTAAAATAAATTTATCAAAAAATCCCATAAATTAAAAAAAATATATTAACTGTTGAGAAACATGTTCACTTTTCATATGTAATATCATGCGATAAATTGGGTGACATTATTGTCGCGGATCTAGCTTGTTCCATTCATGAGAAAATATACTTTGAATAATACTGTTGTATTTGAACTTCAATAAAAATTTATCTGCCATAAAAATAACATATTTCTCCGTCCATAACGCTTCGCGAGTTTTTGGCAAAATATTTGGCGGAATGTCGTCAACTTGGGGACTTTTAAATGTTGCCAAATTAATGAAAATTTCACCAAATGGATAACAAGAAAGATCAATCATGCTTAAAGCATTGATTATGAAACACTTTCCAACTTCAATGCAATTTTATTTAAAAAAGTCTAAAATGTAATACATTCCTCGGTAATATTTTAAAACTTATCACAATACTACATTAATTTATTATATTTGAAAACTTAATTCCTCATTGAAAAAAATGAACTTCATTCAAATGACGGCATTGAAATATAAATTGCCTGGTTTATATCTCTGAAATGCGATACATTCCACGGTAATATTTTTAAAACTATCATATTACTACGATAATTTATTATATTTGAAAACTTCATCGAAAACAACTGAAATTTATTCAAATGATGTCATAGAAAAAATAACACGCCTGGATCTCTCTATAAAAACAGCATTTCATTCATAACTTTCCCCCATTCATTTCATTCATCACAATACTATAATAATTTATTTTATTTAAAAATTAGACCATGGAGCTACAAGTAATTAAACTCTATGCTTAAAACTTCATCGTAAAACTTTTATCGAAAAAAATCGTCCTTCTCTTTATAAAATCAATTAATATTTCATTCATATCAGCCATGCAGATTCCATGGGCTAAATTATTTTGTGTTAAAGAAATACAGCAATTCTAATACAACTCATTCTATATATTTTGCTGTTTACATTTTACATAAGTGAAAAATAGGCTTCGTTGTAGAAATAATCAAATTTGGATAATCATTTAAACTCAAATATATTGTATATGCGTTGTTTCAGTATGCAGATGCACAGAATTTAAGCAAAAATAAAGTAGTTTTAGGACGGATACAACACTTACTATGAATTAAAAAGAACTTGAAAAATCACGATTTTGAAATAAGATGGATGCCATATATCATTTTGAAGTGGGTCATGTGACCTTTTCGTATCATGGTCACCTGATCGTTTCATATAAGAGGTGTAATTATTATTTTAATTTTTATTTAAAAAACTACTGAATATATTTCGCTGAATTTTTTTTTATGTATTTTATGTAAAAATTTGAATATTACCTAAAATTTTCGAAGCAATTTGTGAATTTTAAATTCACTTAAAAAATGTTTGAAAAATTAAGTCCCATAGGGCTCAATATATTTCATTTTTTCAACCCGGGTTCAATGCAAAACTAATTGGGTGATATTATTCATTTATATTCCCATAGGTCCTACAGACCGTCTGAACAACATACTAAAATTTCATTTTGATTAAGTCATTTTTACGGCAGTTACCGTGCTAACGGACAGACAGACAGAGAGACAGACAGACAGAATGAACAAAGTCATAAACACTTTTCAACTTTGTTGTAACGTGTTAAAAATGACTGTAAATCAATGAAAATGACGACTAGTTGACGAAAATTCAGTGTCTTGGAAAGAATATAAGTATCTACTATAAGAATAACCTATTTCTTTTGCTGTAAAAGTTGTAAATTCATTGCATTATATAAGGAAATTCATATGCCACCCACATCAGATTTTTTGAAAGAGGTGCATGCTTCTATGATAAAAGTTGTTCACGTCTAAACTGGATTTGCATATAAGATCATTAGATTGCTTCATTTGTAAATATATACATTACGCTAAACTAGAAGGATAAGTTCTTCACGAGACGGGACAAATTTGCAAAATATTATCTCAGATCCGCTATCCCAAAGTTGCAAAAGATTTCCTCCCAACCTCTCCGAGTTTAAGCATGCCTGCAATATTATTATCTATTATACGACTTATCTATTATAGTATTATCTATTATACATCCATCTCATTCAATATTATTATCTATTATATGATTCCCTACTAAAACATATATACTGTACCGCTAACATGACGCAATTAATTTACTCTCCTTTAAACACCCTAACAACTAATTCACCATTATACCTCAAACTTTTTATTTCAAGTTTTCAATTACTGGTTTTCAATTTATTTCAAATTGTCAATAAACATGAAGGCTTTTTAAATTGGGAAGTCCGCTCAATATTAATTTTCCTATTCAGCCACATAATGGAGATAAAGAGATGGTCTCATTTCTAACCCCATGAGCTCAATATATTTTCCCGTTCAGTTTTTGAGGCATTAAAATCTCATGACAATGCTATTTCATCCTGTTGTGGCAACACCTTGGACCTGATCTATAAATCATTTATTTTATCTCGATGGACTAGGATTGAGTTTTGTCTTTTATTATTTAGAATGTAGGGTAACAAGCAAAAAACAAAAATATGCGAAGAATTCCTTTAAAGTTCAAATGTCATTACTCTTTTAAAATGAGTTTAGATACAAATTCTGTTGATTGCAACATTACACTAGTTATTTCTCACAGAGAAAAACTCTATTATTTCTGTGGCACTTTTAAATTCGTTTGGTGGTTAAAACTGAAATTCTTTTCCAGTTTACAGAATCCTCAATAAACACATTACTTGAGTCTTGAGGCACTATTGCATCAAATAACACGTCTGGGTGCAGTCCACGAGGCCAGTAAGGTATCGAGTCTGAACTTTTTCAGCGGCAGAAACAGAGTATAATACTTCTCTAAAACAAGTCTAGAGAACATATAAAGTAAATATAAGGTCTTTTTTTACCTTTGTCTGAAAGTTCTGCCTCTAGTAATACAAGTTCAATGAGAATTTTCACGATTTTCTTAGATATTGTAAAGTTGCGCATTGATCGGCTGAAATAAAATCTAAAATTTCTAAAGAAAAAAAATTAAGAGTCCAGAGATTAACCGGATACTGGATACATTTTGTCCGTTTATAATATTTATTTACACACTTTTCAGAAATTATATACATTTATAGTCTTAAAAGATTTTTAACAAACAGGTACTTTAAGAATTTCATTCTTTAGATCAATAATCTTATGCTCAATTGTTAGTCAATCTCATGATAATCCGGTGCGTACAATTAATATGCACTTACAATTGCGTTTCATATTAAGAGATTGTTTTAATAAATATATTGTTACAAATACGTAAAGTGTTTCTTGGCAAGCCGTCTCTCAACAAGGAGGAAACACATTTACAGGCAACCATTCCTAATATGCGAAGGTACGGTTTCCCGGCTTCAATGGCATTTCCGTGACATTGGCGCCATATTTGACGAAATTGGTGAGTTTTGAAAGGCACTAGAACGTCCCGATTTCTCCATTAGTTTTCATGATACGACTTTTTTCTAGATATTTCTACGGAGAGTATATAACCGAGTCATCGTTCAGTTTGACAAAATCGACGTAATATAAGTCAAATTGTATTGTGAGACGCGTCAGTGTTTTAAGAACAGATTCGGTTGTTTTGTTAGTGAAGCATTTATTTGCTGCTTTATTATATCTGACAGTTGTTTAGTAATATTGCAAGATAGTTACTGAGCTATTTGCCGTATATTATTCGTGTTTAAGCTTATAAGTGTTTTCAAATAAAAGTGTTTATCTAGAAATTCGAACTCATTTTTTGTATCCTGGAAGTACGCCCAGAATTTGAGAGGATATGTTGTAATAATATCCTATTTTTTCTTGCACAGTAAGATATCATCAACATTACTTTTATCCCAATTATTGGCTTATTGAATGCACCGTTGATTTACATTCAGTAAGTTACATATATACATAATTTTTGTGGTATACATGCCGATCAGCTCAACGATTTCTCATCTATATGTTATAAGGACCTCTATATGAATGCCATTTTCAAACTCAATTTTCCTTTTAGCAAAACTTTGTAGTAGGTAGGGTCTTGCTGTCCCCTTGTGTTGATTTGTTCAATTCACTGTGATATAAGATATCCTGGTTGGTCCTACAGATCTGCTCCCTGATGGGTTGCATATATCAGTTTCTGGCATGAGCGATGGCGTAAGTTCATTCAAAACTGTACTTGTCTCGTCTAAAAAATAACTGTGCAATAAAAAAATAAAACTTTCCAAGTTATTTTGTACCTTGGGTCCAGTCTCTTTTTTCTGTTGTTATAACCGTCTTTTGCAATGCTATCTCATTTGACTTATCCTTTGTATCGTCTGCAAGCTAAATGGTTCAAGTTTTAATATGAAATAAAAAACTTTAATTTGGTATTCTACTTGTCGTTCAGATACTGTGATCCATATAATCATAGCAAATCTAATACAATCAGCAATACCATGCAATCTATTATTTTCTTTACATGACCATCTAACTTTCAGTTTTGCATGCAGATCATATGGTTATACAAAGAAGGTTATACAACGAAATCTCGAATTGTCCGGATTTCAGTACGGAATACTTGTCCTCACACGGTTTAGATCTTGTCTAATTATCATTATGAATACCAGATAGTTTCTTGAGTTAGGGCTCTTTTTGAGCTGCCATCATGTAGTATAGTAAGCGCTATATGTAAGCGCTAGGGTAGTGTCAGTCGTCTTTTCTTGCTTCTATATCTCGTCTTGTTGTCTCGTGCGTGTCATTTGTGCTGTTGTCCCTTTCTTTGCTAAATCTGCTCACTCATCCTACTCATAAGAGGTTCCTGTCTGGATGTTTCATTCTATGAAGCCTTTGAGTAACTCCCGATTGGGGACGGAATTCGTTAGCAATCCTGTTGGATGCTGCCTGCTGTTGCCGGTCCACTCTTCTGAACTATGTGTAATGTCTGCATTTGTCTTTTAAGTGTTGCTGAGCGGTACGTTGGCCGGAAATAACCTTACTACAGACACACTGTTAGGCGAATCCAAAGTGAACTTTGTCGCCACTCTGTGAGTGAAAGTGAATCGCCTATGGCTGAATTTCCAGCGTAACTTACGGCTCAATCTTTTTAGAAGATCTCCGAATCTTGCTAGGTCGATCCGGTAGCGTGGGGACTTTCACTTTTATGCAATATTTAATACGTACATGTATATTGAGTTTTGCATGATATCATTCATGTTGTATTATGTTGATATATTGTGATTATTAGTGCTGATCATAAGGAGAACACGTAACCTGTTGAGTATGTCTGAAAAAAATGTTTTTATCTTTAAATTATTCTCTTTAATTCTTGTCTGTAATTCAAGGCGCAATAAAATAAAAATAGTGAAATTTATAAAAATAGTGGAAGCTATTTCAGCTTCCTAGCCCCATTAGTGGCAGACCTCTTTATAAGGTCTTTATGTAACATTTCACATGTCTATCTGATATGTGAGTCGTCACACGCCAGGTATTGGCGCTATATAGACCGATCTCGTAAAGTGGAGTAAATAAAGAAATACATAATACCAGTAATTAAAATGAAGAGGCTTAATTTTAAACAATAACAAAGAATTTATTTCATTAAGACAAACCTTATTTAATAACTATTAACATCTGGTAAATTTCATATACCAACATCTTTAGTGTAGTACATTAAGACAATCAAATCTCCTCATTCTATGATCATAATATGAGCATTACAATTATTAACCTATTAATGTGCATTAACTCACTATTCTTACTAGCCTACGTCTTAATGGCCCAGGTTAACCTTATTTAGGAGGGTCAGAGAGATAATAATAATCAAAGTGCAAAAATATGTGTAGAATTGTCCTACCTCGATCATCTTTGCCGATGTCGGACTTTATGACCGCGCGCTCCGGCTCTGTCCCGTGGGCTCGCTCTCTCCGAGATCCGTCGCTCTGGCGACCTCTTCTTTTCACTCCCAAAATTCAAGTCCACGATTTCAAAAACTTAAAGTCCAAAGTTGCTCTCTGTCTCTACCCCCTTAACAAGGCGCCCCTGTCCATAATTGGCTAAGTAAATTAAGGGCTACGCCCTTCAGGCTATATTATTGGTCAAGGCCCCCCTGAAATATGAGATATGCAGTCTCCAGTTTTAAAATCGTTGAAAGTTCTCACGAGAATTTTCCCAAGGTTCGAGTGATATTAATTGACTCTGGGGTCAAGAAGTTCAACCCCTTCCGTTTGTTGTAACACCTCACGCTGACATGAACTTGAGAAGCACCCTCTCTTTTCGAAATGAATGTCCGGTGCAGCTGCGTTCGAGGGAATGTTACAAAAATTGCCTCACTTCATGAGGGACCGTCTTCTTAGGTCCACTTCCTCTTTCAAAAGAGCAATGTTATATTGGGAATTGAAAATTACAATATAACAATTACCCTTCTTCCCCCCCCAAAATTTGGTGGGAAAAAAGCCAATTACAAAGTGCCAGCTCATAGTTGCTGCAGGCGTGTCCACTGTGTAGTCCAACAACTCGTCTTGCTCTCATCTGTATCTACTGTAAAAATGTACTATATACACATATACACAAATCATATTATCATATATATACTCTTATATGCCATCAAAAGAACACGAAAATACTATACAAAATACAATTCTCAATGTGTCTGAAAATGACGATATCTGTGTCGTTCAGTTGTACTTATTATCGATTAAAAGTCTATTCATGTAAGCACAAGTTCGTCCACTGGTGATATGTCTTTTTTTTTTTTTTTTTTTAAACAATATAGTTCCACACAAGTTCAAGGTGTATATCTGTAAAATTGTTCACTTATGATAACCAAAGTCACTTTGACCGTCACTTGGATAATTGTTGGGATCAGGGACTTACGCATATGGTCCCTAATAATATCACTATGTCCCCTTGTAGTTATGGTGGAAAGTGTAAAATATCTTTCCTTTGGAAAAAAAAAACACTGATATCACTGCACACTTGGAAACCGCTGAAATGTAAATCGCTCCACTGCTGGAACTCGTTGCAGAACTGGATCGCTGTCTAACTGGAATTCGCTGAACTGTAAGGCGCTGAACTGCTGGAACTCGCTGACCAAATGATAATCTTTGTGCACCAGGAATCGTTGAGCACTCGGAATCGCTGATCAACAGGAATTGCTGGCCATTTGAGAATCGTTAGGCAACCGGATCTGTACGCTGTCTCATGTTTTGTTTAGGACAATCAATACATATACATTACACTCAAGCTTATTAAAATACTCTCTTCTCTTAAAACTCCCTTAAGTATCATTTTTTTATAAATTCAATTTCTATAATTTTAATTTGTCACCCGGCACACGAAACATTACAAAAAAAAACTCTCTTTTTTTTTTCTTCAAACTCCTTTTAAATTTGTTAACACTCTCAAAAATTGCCCCATTGAAATTTCTACACTTTATCTACTTTAAATCCTTCCATATACTATATACATTTTTTACTTAAATTTGCTACTCTCTTCAAACTTAAATTTTTCAAATTCCTACTATTTATTTATTTTACATTTCTCTACCTTATGTATATATATATATATATATATATATATTTTTTTACATTATATACACTTCTTATCTAACATCCAATCCATCATGTGTTCTGAACCGGACATGCCATAAATATAACTCATGTACATATTTATAATAAAATACTTAAACAATTACACTATCCTCTCAAATACTATCAAAATAAGATTTATATAGGTTCAAAAATTTCCGCACAATACTTTAAAATTTTCCTACAAACTGAGATGACAGAAAAAAAAAACCCATGTAATCATTTAATTATTATCCTACTGAAAATCTTATAACTCCCCTGCGATTCTATATTACACTATCCATAATTATACATTTTCTTTCACATATCCCCTGATTTAATCCAAATCTTATACTTGGATACGGAATTTCCCGAATTCCTTACATTATTCACTTTCCCACTTAATGAAACCATACTTAAATTTTTTGTAAATCTTATCACTCACTGAAATTCTCTCAATGCCTACAAAATTACGAATTTTCTCTCAAAAACCACCTAACTCAATTCAAATCCCATACTTGAATACCAAAATGTACATTTTCTTTTCTTATATCCCCTGTAATTGAATGCAAAGTCTCCTGAATTAATTCATTTCTCCTTTTGTGTAACATATATTCTAGCATCTAAATTCCCTGTTCAAACAGAAAAATCTAGCCCCCAGAGAAAATCAAGTAGTGGTATACAAGGTCAACATGTCCTTCTTCCATTGTGTCATTTTCCCTGGAAAGCGGTCCCCTTTCTGGCCTGCGGCTAATACGGGCATTTCTTCGTGTAACTTCCCATGGCCAATTAGCTGTACAAATTTTTGAAGATGTCGTTTTGGCAAAATGGTACAAATTTTCTCGTCTACGTTTCCGCCATGTTGTGTTCAGTGGCTTATGACGACGGGATGTGCGCGTAGCAGTGTGTGTGATTGTCTGCGTTTCGCGACTCCTATGGATTACGCAAGGATTCATTTACCCCACGGATTAATTAAAATGCGGTTAGTGTCCTTTTGTTCTACCATTGTATTTTATTATTATATCATGTTTATTCCCGCGTTCTAGCGTTACCTTCGAAAGTTCGTCTCTCTCAAAAATTTTATATGTGCGACCCATTCAAAATATATGTAGAAACGCTTTTTTTTTTTTCAAATGCTTTTTATTTAATCTACAATTCGCGTATGTTTATTAAAATTATCTATTCATTTTAAATTATAATTTGTGTATAATTTTCATTACCATTATCTTTTTTTCTTTGAACTGCCATTATGATTTTTAATTAAAATTCTCTATCCATTTTAAACTCTAATTTTAATTTTTAATTACCCATTGTTTAGTTATTTGAATTACAATTTTTATTTTTAATTATGAATTATTTATTTATTTAAACTAGAAAAAAAAAATTTGTTTTTTTTTTTTTTTTATTTACCAATTATCTAATTATTTTAAACTATAATTCTATAACTCCTATTTCCTCACGCGTATTCATCCAACAATGGTTGATCAATCCGCTAATTAAATGAAGAGCGCGTGGAGAAAGTTTACTTTTGTTTTAAAATTTCACTGTTCTTTGAAAAGAGTTTTTTTTTTTTTTTTTTTTTTAGAAATTCAAAATATCCCTTTATTTAATATTCCTAAATATCTTATCCATCGAAATTTTTATTGCCTGGAAATCAAAGTTCTCTTAAAAAAAAACCTTCTTTTTATAGAGTTATAACGACTTTTTATAGAATTCTAACGATGTCCCCCTTTTGCTTTTTTTTTTTTTTTTTGAAATGTGACGTATCTTCTCTGTTATTTATGTTCTTTCCAAAATTTGAATTTAATATATCCACATCTTTAACCTATCAACCCTAAAATTTCTTTTGTCCTCCAACGATACTTGTTATTTATTTTGTAACAATTATTTATTTTTTTAAATCACAATTTTTATTCATAATTCCCAATTATTTATAGTTCCATATCTATTTAAACTTTCTTGTTCATTTAAACTTTCAACTAATTAATGTATGATTTATTTAAAATTTCCTCAATTTTTTTTTTTTCTTATTTCACAATTTGTTTACACTTCCTTAATTAATGTAATATTTATTTAAACTTCCTTAATTTATAATTCAATGTTTATTTAAAATTTCCTTTATTTACAATCCAATATTTATTTAAAATTTGTGTTCCATATTTCGCGTTGCATTTTGTGAATGGCGATTTTTCTTTGTTACTAATATTTTCAAAATTTTGAATCACGGTTTGTCCGCGTTCTTACCTATGTTTAAACTTCTTTCGTGTTTTAATTGAATCAATTTAAATTTAAATTCTTTAAAGATCTCAAATCATATCTGTGTTTCGGCCTAACCGGTGTTGGAAGAAGTACTGTGCGTGAACAATTTGTACTGCTTATATCGTCCCCTTGTGAATTTCCCGCTGATTCATCTTTCCCCTGAACGTTTTCCATCTGTATACATCCCCCATCCACTTGTGTTGGTCCCTCTTGCGCATCTCGTTCTATTTCTCCCGCCTTTTCATTCGTGTTTGCTTCAATTCGTGTACCGTCCCCCTGTTCTGAAAGTTCCAAATTCTCGTGTGTTTCTAGCGTGCTATGTCTGCCTGATTCCCCCCCTGCTGAAAGAATGTTTGCGTTCGGAGAGTCTTTTGGAGGGATGATTGCATTCTCTCGTGCGCTCTGAGTTGTTTCGTTTTGTACTTGTGCGGTAACTGGTTTCGCGGATCCAAGAGTAAGAGTGTTTTCGTGCGTATGGTGTGGTTTCGCGTTGTGTGCACTGGTTTGACAAGACTCTCTGTACTGTCCGTTTGCTATTTCCTCTTCCAACATGATAAACGGAATATTCTCATTTTGACCGTGGTCTTTCTTTAGTTCCGGTTTCGGTTCAGAGTTTTGTGCGTTTTTAGGAGTGGGGAGAAGAGGTGACTTGTATTTGTTTATGTAGGGCATTTTTAGATGTGGCTTGCGGTCGAGAAGAGTCCTTAATCTATTTATGTGGGCTTTTATGATTTTAGAATTTGGTTTGTCACACAGTTTTATTTCATATATAAATCTATTTATTCTATTAATTACTCGATAAGGTCCCGTGTGGTTCCCCTTTTTATACCGATTATTATTGTTTTCCATGAACACCCTTGACCCGATTTCCAAATCCCTGAATTTAGCTCTTTGGAGTTGTTGACTTTCTTGGCGTTCTTTCGCGAGAATTAAATTTTTATTTGCCTCCTTAAATGCGTTATTCATCACTGTTATTTTTTTTGATATATAATCCTGATATGTTGTTTCTGTATTATTTTCTGTTACATTAGTTTCAAAAAAAGTTGGAAGGTCTCTTCCAAAAAAAAGAAAGTTTGGTGTTTCTTTGGTGCTTGAATGTACCGTCGCGTTGTACACAGCTACGTGGCATTGTACTGCAGTATCCCAGTATGGCGAATTCTCCGCTAATGTCGCTAAGGTGTGTTTCAATTGTTTGTTAGTAACCTCCACTATACCGTTAACCCATGGCGAACGTACCGATGCTATTCTGGCAACTATTCCGAGTTTCTCTGTCATAATTTGATGTATATTAGATGTAAATTGAGAGCCTGCGTCCGATAACACTGTCTTAGGACATCCCCAATTCATAAAGTAATTTAAGAGTCTATCAGCAACCGTAGTGGCCGTTATATCCGGGATAGGAAACATTTGTATATGTTTGGAGAAGTGGTCTACCACCGATAACACATATTTATTATTTGAAGTGCTAGTTTGAAACGGTCCGCAAATGTCTGTCGACAAAATTTGCACGGGCCCATCAGGTATAGGATTTCTTCCCAGGGGAACGGGCTGATTTTTTCCCTTTTTCTTTCTACACTGTTCGCAAGATGTAATAAAATTTTGTGTGTCACTGTACATACCCGTCCAAAAATATCTGTCCGATAAAAGTTTATAAGTTTTATCGATCCCTGCATGTGTTACATGTGTAATCGCTAAAATTTCTTTCTGTAAATTTCTGGGTATAACTATAGTTTTGTTCAAATTGTCTCTCCAAGGTCTGTCCTTCCAGTTTCCTACGTGCATTAATAAATTAGTTTCCTCGTCAATATATAATGTGTCATAATGTTTACCCTCTTTAAAATTCCGGTTTTGTAAATTTTCTCTGATTATTTTTAATTTTGGATCTTTAATTTGTTCCTCTAAAATTCTATCTAATGCCGGGATTTCTGTTATTGTGTTTATCTGTGCAATATAGACACTATCCTCATTCACATATCCATTTCTTTTCACCGTGTTTTCTCCCTTAATTTGTTCTATCAGGTTAATTTCTCCCCTTGGATTCTCAATGTTTTGTTTTCCCTCATTCTGCTCTGTTTGTTTATTTTCAAAATCATCTCTACTTAAAAAATCCGCTAATAAATTATCTTTACCCGGGACGTGAATAAATTCATAATCATATTCAGATATCTCTAAAAGCCACCTCTGTAATACGCTGGGTGGGTTTTGTATTTTTAAATGCTGTCCCAAAGGTAAATGGTCAGAAAGCACAAAAAACTTTCGTCCGAAAAGAAAATTCCTAAAAAATTTCATTCCCTGATGCATAGCAAGTAATTCAATTTTCATGGCCGGGTATTTTTGCTCCTGTATCGATAATTTCCTGCTAAAATATGCAATCGGTTTTAAAATTCCCTCTCTGTATTGTAAAAGAGCGCCTCCTATGGACTGAATGCTGCCATCGATATTCAGATAAAAGTCTTTGTCAAAATCTGGCTGTATAAGTAATGGTTTCTTGAAAAAACATTCTTGGAGTTCCTGGAATGCCTCCTCACATTTATTATCCCATTTAAATTTATTATCCTTTCTTGTTAAGTCTGATAAAACCGCGGTTAATTGAGCATAATTTTTTATTGAATTTCTGTAAAAATTACAAATGCCTAAAAATCTTTTTAATTTTCTTAATGTTTTTGGTACTGGAAAAGAAGTGATTTTGTTTATATTTTCATCTGTTGGTGTAATGCCTTTTTGACTAATTTCAAATCCTAAATATGCTACTTTTTCTACAAAAAATTTACATTTGCTGGGTGTCAGAGTTAGGTTGTATTTTCTTAATTTATCGAATACTAATTTTAATTTATGTATTAATTCTGAATAAGAGTTAGCCGGGATTATTATGTCGTCGATGTAAGCTTGTATGTTTTCCTCTCTTAAGTCCGCTAAAATGGTGTCCATAACCTGTTGAAAAATTGGAGCGGAGCTTACATGTCCAAAAACGAGTCTTTCAAATTGGTAGTTGCCATAGGGCGTTGTAAAAGCAAATAATTCTTTTGTGTCTTCAGGTAAAACCAATTGGTTGAATGCACTATGAAAATCCAGTTTCGAATAGTATCTATGTCCGGCTAATTTAGTTATAATTTCATTTACACGGGGAATTTTGTAAGGAAAAAGAGTGGATATGTTATTAATTAATCTCAGATCTAAACATAAACGGTACTCTCCACTTGTTTTACGCACTAAAATCATCGGCGATGCAAAATTTGATTTTGTTCTGGCAATTATCCCTGCTTCTTCTAACTCTTTTAATTGATTTTTTGCGGTATCCTGCAGTGCGTACGGAACGTCGTATGGCCTGGAACGTATTGCGTGGTCATGTGCAAGCTTTATCACCGGTTTTACGATGTCCGTCGCTCCTAAAGTTTTTAATGATTTTGAAAAAACGTCCGAATATTGCATTACAAATTTGAGGAAATCTTGTTTAATGTTTGGGTCCATGTGGTCAGTATTAAAATCTTCTGTTTTCAAATCTTTTTTTCTTTCTTCAATTATCTCCGGTTTAGCCTGTATTAAATTTATCATCTCTTCGTATTTATGTGTCCGTTCACTAATTTCTGGTTCTTTAATGTCCTGTTGTTGTATCGTAAAATCTGTCGTAATGTTTCCTAAAGCCATGTTTTTATTTAATGTAATTGTCGCATTCGTGTTATTCTGAACTTCAATTTTAATTTTGTTCTCATTCATGTGGTGTATTCCATAATTCATTACAATGTATGATTTTTCTTTGGGTTCGAACAAAACCTCTGTTCCATTTTCTAGACTTTCCTCACTATATACTACAACATTCTCCCTCGAATTCGGTTTGATTTCTACTTTTCTTAAAATTTTGGCTAGATTCGGTCTTTCCTGTATTATCTCATTTATTTGTCTATCAATTTGCCTATCAGAATTTAAAATTATTTCTATGTCGCCCATCTTCAGAATGTTCTTTTGTGTATTCAAAATGGCTTGATTTTTCTGTAAAAAGTCAAAACCCAATACTCCCTTAAATTTTTGTGTAAATCTTGCTGTTGTGACAAAAAAAATATGTTTGAACTGTTTTCCCTGAATTTTAAATGGAATTTCCACAGTCTTTATATATTCAATACTATGTCCTGTTAAAGTTGATATTGTAACACTCCTTGACACATATTTAATTTTGACATTATCTTTAATTTTATTGAACAATTCTAATGATAATACACTAACGCTCGCTCCAGAGTCTATCATGAGTTCGCTTTGTATATTTTTAAATTGAGCTATTATTGTTGGCAATTCTGTTTTTTCAATTTGTTCTCCTACAGATGCAATCGTTTCCTCATGTTTTTCAGTACTTTCATCGTTATGTATCTCCAATTTCTTATTTTCTGTTTGTACAGGAATTTCAATTTTTCTCGGGAACTTTACCCTGTAATTTTTCTCTCTTTGTAAGTTATTATTTAAAGCTCCCACAATTAGTTTAAATTATCTCTTCTATTAGGGAAATTTCTGTATTCAAATCTTGTATTCATCTCTCTCCCATTGTTTCTTTGCCCGCCCGATTCTCTGATTCTGTTTTGGTTTGACTCGTCCCTATTATATCGTTGTTCCCTAGAAAATCTACTTTGTGGAGGGGGTGCTGCATAGTAATTTCTGCTCTGTTGATAGTTTCCAAAGGCGTGGTTTGGCCTATAATCGTATGTGTCCGGCTGGGAGGAGTAAGTTCTGTGGTCATCATACGGCTGGGTTTGAAATGAGTGGGGAGGAGACTGTATTTGATTATGCCACTGTGTCCTCGCGTTGTTTATGTTTTGACTCTGTGTTTGTTTAAAATGATCAGCTTTGTATATTCGGCATTCTCTCATGAAATGTCCCTGTTTATTACAGTAGTGGCATGTTACGAGTTTTTTTGTTTGTGTCGTGGGAATTTGTACTTTTTCTTGGATTTTTAATGTGTTTATTTCTTGGGTAATTGAATTTAAAATATGTGCGTTAAATTCCTGTTGCTCTTTGCGGAGCGTCTCAATTTCTTGTCTATATGTAGCACTATTTACATTTGCCGTTATCGCAGCTAAATTTGCCTGTTCCAAGTTTGTGGCTATTTTTACAGCTTCATCAAAATTTTGTGCATTAGTTTTTATTATTTCTTTCTGGAATTCAGGTGTTACCGCCTCTAAGAATTTACTTAACCTTAATTTATCCATAATCTGTTGTGTCGCTTCACTGTGCTCTGTGTCGCCAATATAATTTAAAGTTAGTGTTGTTATTCTGTGTGCTAGCTGCTTAATCGTTTCTCCCTGTGTCTGTTTTGCGGTCGTGAAAAGGATCTGATTTGTTGTAATGTTCGGTTTTTCTGTAAAGAACTCTAATAACCTATCCCTAAATTTTTCGAAAGATGTTTCCCTTCTTAATTCTTGTGACCCTATATAAAATTTTCTTGCATTCCCTCTTAACCGCGATTTCACAATTGCTAACTTTTCCTCCTCTGACCAATCCCCCAAGCTGCTTAAAGATTTGATCTGGTCAAAAAAAATTTCTACATCATTCTCTATGCCATTGCATTCCCCTAATAGGTGTATAAGTCCTGGTAACCTGCCCCTCGTTGCTGGATGATTTTCTCCGCTTTCCGTCATTCTAAATTTCACTTTCTCGCAAAAATTCTATATCTAAAATTATCTCCTGTTTTTACACCTCAAAATGTTCCCCCAAAATATTTAAATACAATATCACATAAATTCAAAAACATAATTCTAATCATTTCACTATCTACGCATGCAAATACTTCAATCCTCATAATTAACTCCTCAAATATTACACAAATATTTATACAATTCAAAAATTTCTTAAAAGCTTCAAGTTCCCTAATAATTATATTTTCACATACAATATGGCATGTCTCATTAAGAACACATAATGATTCACTACTTGCTTGCTTCTCATACTGTGAAATAAATTTTCTTAAATTTACCTATATTTATTTTAATTTTAAAATTCTTTCTTTAATTTAATCCTTATTTTACACACAAAAAAATTTTTTTATTCAATCTTTTCATTTCTCATTAATTCCAAATATATTTATTCTCTTCATTAAAATTTAAATTCTGGCATATAACTGGTCTAAAACAGCAAAGTCGCCAGAAGGGTTAAATAATTTTGAATCGAGGTTTGATTGCTCATGAGCACCAATATGATAAGGGTGCAATAATTTTGAGTCCAGGTTCGAAACTGGTTTAAACGGCACCAAAATGATATGTGTGCAATAATTTTGAGTCCAGATTCGACTGGTCACGGGCGCCAAAATGATATGTGAGCAATAATTTTGAGTCCAGATTCGACTGGTCACGGGCGCCAAAATGATATGTGAGCAATAATTTTGAGTCCAGATTCGACTGGTCACGGGCGCCAAAATGATATGTGAGTCGTCACACGCCAGGTATTGGCGCTATATAGACCGATCTCGTAAAGTGGAGTAAATAAAGAAATACATAATACCAGTAATTAAAATGAAGAGGCTTAATTTTAAACAATAACAAAGAATTTATTTCATTAAGACAAACCTTATTTAATAACTATTAACATCTGGTAAATTTCATATACCAACATCTTTAGTGTAGTACATTAAGACAATCAAATCTCCTCATTCTATGATCATAATATGAGCATTACAATTATTAACCTATTAATGTGCATTAACTCACTATTCTTACTAGCCTACGTCTTAATGGCCCAGGTTAACCTTATTTAGGAGGGTCAGAGAGATAATAATAATCAAAGTGCAAAAATATGTGTAGAATTGTCCTACCTCGATCATCTTTGCCGATGTCGGACTTTATGACCGCGCGCTCCGGCTCTGTCCCGTGGGCTCGCTCTCTCCGAGATCCGTCGCTCTGGCGACCTCTTCTTTTCACTCCCAAAATTCAAGTCCACGATTTCAAAAACTTAAAGTCCAAAGTTGCTCTCTGTCTCTACCCCCTTAACAAGGCGCCCCTGTCCATAATTGGCTAAGTAAATTAAGGGCTACGCCCTTCAGGCTATATTATTGGTCAAGGCCCCCCTGAAATATGAGATATGCAGTCTCCAGTTTTAAAATCGTTGAAAGTTCTCACGAGAATTTTCCCAAGGTTCGAGTGATATTAATTGACTCTGGGGTCAAGAAGTTCAACCCCTTCCGTTTGTTGTAACACCTCACGCTGACATGAACTTGAGAAGCACCCTCTCTTTTCGAAATGAATGTCCGGTGCAGCTGCGTTCGAGGGAATGTTACAAAAATTGCCTCACTTCATGAGGGACCGTCTTCTTAGGTCCACTTCCTCTTTCAAAAGAGCAATGTTATATTGGGAATTGAAAATTACAATATAACACTATCTACAAGTTCAATTATAGAGGTATTGCCAAAACTTTAAGAAATTCACTTCAGAGTATTACGAAGAATATTTCGCTGAATAAAGGTTTCGAAAGAAGTTATTTTCGTAGGCGAAAAGGGTGATTTAGGCAGGATAAGGAAATTGCAATTTTTCGAACTATTCTTCAAAGACTATTTTTTCAAAGTTTGAAGAAATACTCTTGAATCGCATATAAATGCATTTTAATCGTATGTAACGCCTAAATAAATACGCAAAAATTGATTTTTTTCCCTTACTAAAAGTGTTATTGCTTTCGTCGAAAATACTTTTATACCGAATTAAAAATAATTTCTTTTTCAATGGACATGGTGGTAATACCGATGCAGCAGTAAATTGGTTGGTAATACGAACAAAACGATGTTACAACATAAAAGTTAATTATAACTATAATCTACTCTAACTTACTCATCTTATGGAAATCTTACAAACCTTACCTAGTCTTACTCATCTTATGGAAACCTAACATTGGTTGCAATTACTGATTTGACGATAAAGAATTTTAGGATTTCAGTAAACCGAAATTATTGTCTTTAGGTTAACCGGTTAAACTAAGTAATTGTATATTTAGGATTAATATATAAGCCTACACCCAGTTCCCCTACATACGTGTTGTTGTTGTTGTTGAGACCTAGAACGTCCGACCTACCAGAGAGGTGTAAGGTAACTGTTTCTATTCTCGACTTCTAATTTATCAAGCAGTGTCTTCCTCGGGGAAAGAAGAGTCTAAATTTAAATAGTAGTCGCGCAGATTGCGGACTGTAGGTGGAGCTGGCAACCAGGTTATAAAGATGCGAGATGCGAAGCACGGGATGGCGAAATGAGGTGAGAGATGATAAGAGTTGGTACGTGGAGCATGGCGTGTGTGGATGTGGACGATGATAGGAAGGGTGGACCATGTACATTCTGATTTATTATTTATAAATTACGTTAATGGAGTCTATTTTATGATTTCTACAGTTTAAGAATAAACTTGTTGTTATTATGAAAAGATGCCTGCGTGTTCATTCAGACACCTTTACATCTCTCGATTTCGAAACGAATACTCTGAACCTAAGATACAAGGAGTTGGAACGAGAGTTCCCATTCAACAGAAGACTTATCAGTGTGTGACGAGGATGTCATAATTTAATTTTGCAGGAAAACATAGAAACAAACAAAATCACTTTTAACTACTTCTTGACGGTTTCAGAAAAATTATAATTAAAGAAAAATGAACCCAACATATATTTTTTGAACGAAATAATTGATATTCCTAAAAATCATTAATATTATTACAAAAAAATATCTTTTCAACTATTTATAACACATTATAAAGAGAGAGAGGAAATCTTCAATCAGATGATTTTATCCTGGAAGATATTCCCATATTTAAACGCGCTTGCTTGCTTCTTTGCCTTCCCTCTTCATGATATTATGGACGAAAATCACATTCATGTATATATTTGAATGTGAGTTTCTTTTTATAGGATTCAAATGATGCATCACGAATTAGATTTTCAGAGATGAAATAGATAAAACATGCCTGTTTAAAACAAAAAAAAAATAATAAAATGCCTTTTTAAACATTTTAAAGCGAGAGGGAGGAAGTCTTCAATCACTGAGATGTTTTTATTCTGGTAGGTATTCTAATATTTTTTTTAATTTCTAGCAGTGGTACTTGATACAATGATCATTTGCTAGTATGTAAAAACACATTCTAGCAAAGGAACGGCACAAACACCACATAAGAAACAGTAAGAAAAACACAATACAGAATAAAACAAGTAAGATAAAAGCAAACTGCAGTTCTATAAAGTCTAAATTGGTATTCCAATATTTAAACCCACTTTCTAAATTAATAAAAGGTAATTTCTTTGTCATCCTTTTTCATGCTATATCATGAACGAAAATCACAGTCATGTAAATACTTGAATGAGCGTTTTATTATAGGATTAAAATGATGCATCATAAATTAGATTTTCAGAGATGAATTAGATAAAACATGCGTGTTCAAAATAAAGGAAAGGCAAAACGCAATTTTTTTTACCTACCTTCTTCATGGTTTCATGGACGAAAATCACAGTCATGTAGATATTTGAATGTGAGTTTTTTTAACACTTTACAACAAAGTTGAAAAGTGTTTATGACTTTGTTCATTCTGTCTGTCTGTCTGTCCGTTGGCACGATAACTGCCGTAAAAATGACTTAATCAAAATGAAATTTTAGTATGTTGTTCAGAAGGCCTGTAGAACCTATGAGTATATAAATGAATAATATCACCCAATTAGTTTTGGATTGAACTCGGGTTGAAAAAATGAAATACATTGAACCCTATGGGACCTAATTTTTCAAACATTTTTTAAGCGGATTTAAAATTCACAAATTGCTTCGAAAATTATAGGTAATATTCAAATTATTCCATAAAATATATAAAAAAAATTTCAGCAAAATATATTCAGTAGTTTTTTAAATAAAAATTAAAATAATAATTACACATCTTATATGAAGCGATCACGTGACCATGATATGAAAAGATCACGTGACCCACTTCAAAATATAATACGGCATCCATCTTGTCTCAAAATCATGATTTTTAAAGTTCTTTTTAATTCATATTGAGTCAGTATTCGTCCTAAAATCTCTTTATTTTTGCTTAAATTTTGTGCATCTACATACTGAAACAACGCTATGACATTATATTTTAGTTCGAATGATAATCCAAATTTGATTATTTCTACAACGAAACCTATTTTTCACTTATTTTTCACAGTCATGTAAAATGTAAACAGCAAAATATGTAGGATGAGTTGTATAAGAATTGGTGTATTTTTTTGACGCAAAAGTATTTAGATCATGGAGTCTTCATAGCTGATATAAATGAAATATTCATTGATTTTACACAGAGAAGGACGATTTTTTTCGATGAAGTTTTAAGCATAGAGTTTAATTACTTGTAGCTCCATGGTCTAATTTTTAAATAAAATAAATTATTATAGTATTGTGATGAATGAAATGAATGGGGGAAAGTTATGAATGAAATGCTGTTTTTATAGAGAGATCCAGGCGTGTTATTTTTTCTATGACGTCATTTGAATGAATGTCAGTTGTTTTCGATGAAGTTTTCAAATATAATAAACTTTTGTAGTATTATGATGATTTTAAAAATATTACCGAGGAATGTATCGCATTTTAGAGATGTTTAAACCAGGCAATTTATATTTCAATGCCGTCATTTGAATGAAGTTCATTTTTTTCGATGAAGGTTTAAGTTTTCAAATATAATAAATTTATGTAGTATTGTGATAAGTTTTAAAATATTACTTAGAAATGTATTGCATTTTAGAGATGTTTAAATAAAATTGCATTGGAGTTGTAAAGTGTTTCATAATCAATGTTTTAAGCATGATTGATCTTTCTTGTTATAGGATTAAAATGATGTATCGTGAATTATATTTTCAGAGATGAATTAGATAAAACCTGCGTGTTCAATGGCAAAACGCAATTTATTTACCTTCCTTCTTCAAGCTATCATGGACGAAAATCATAATCATGTAAATATTTGAATGTGATTTTTTAGAGATAAATTATATTTAACATGAGTGTTCAAAACAAAGAAAAGACAAAATGTAATTGCTTTTACCCTCCTTCTTCATGGTATCATTGACTAAAATCAGTCATCTAAATATTTGAATGAGGGATTTTTTATAGGATTAATATGATGCACCATGAAATAGATTTTTAGAGATGAATTATATAAAATATGCGTGTTCAAATCAAAGGAAAGAAAAAATGCATATTCTTTACTTTCGTTCTTCATGGTATCATGGACGAAAATCACAGTCATGTAAATATTTGAATGTGAGTTTTTTTATAGGATTAAAATGATGTGTAATGAACTAGATTTCAGAGATGCATTAGATAAAACATACGTGTTCAAAACAAAGAATCGACAAACACCATACCACGACAAAAATCTCCAAAGCGCACTCCTGAATTCGTGACTTCTTTAGAGTGAATAATTATCACCTTTTATTATGAATTGTCCAAAGACATAAGACGTCGCTCTTTGTGAGGCGTTATTGAGAGAATGGACTTATGTGTCAGCAATATTTTACTTACTATTGCATGAGATTCCAAAATTCTGCGCTTCAATAAATAGTTGATGATAACACAGAATGGCGAAAACATAGAACGTTGAATTTTAATAATAGATAGTATTTTGATATGACTTAAAAAGTGTAGATACATTTCAGTATGTTTAGTCAAATAAAGATTCAGCTTGAAGTTCCTCACCTGAATCATTTTATCTCCAAAATATTTCATACAAAAACTATAATGAATTTTACAATTTTACTTTCTTATGCTGTAGAATATACTATATAGGGAATTCCTGGAAATTTTAGATTTCGTGATTTTGAGGCCAATATATGTTTTAAGATCTCCTGAACCCGTTTTGACTATTTTTAACGTGATATTCGTCTGTCTGTGGTCGATTTCTTCTGTAAACGATTGCTGCCACAAATACTAATAGATTTTCACGAAATTTTATATATTCATCATTGTTCACTAAAAATGTAGAACCAGATAGAATTTTATGAAATTCTAGCGCAAACTTCGAAATGTATTCGAAATTTTCTATTTTCTTAACACGCCAGCATAGGTGAAAATTCGACATAATTATTCATAAAATGGCATTATGGCTCAGTAATCACGGCACTTAATAGTTTCGATCACTGTAGTGAAAAGTAGCAGCTATACAATATTTAGTTCGTGACGTCAGTAGCCACCTCGGAGGACAAGTTATCACCAAAGGGAGGTTGCATTGCCAAACTTGTTAATTATGGCATTTTCTTGTAACTGATCAACACCCTTTGGGTGAGTTGGACAACCTGGGTAATAAAATTTGTAATCAATCGTAAGATTGTTTTCAATCCCCCTTTAAAATGAAGGGTAGCATGCTATAATTGCAATTATTTGGATCAACGATACAGATTTTTAAAAAATTTTCCTGTAAAATTTGAAAAAAATGAGTTCCTAAAGCACGTGACAGCCAGCATGTGACACCCAGATACATACCTGAATTTTAAGCGCAGCTTCATTTGTTTTTGAACGCAAAATTTCTTTATGAAAGGATTGTTCGTTTTGTACCCTAGTATCTACTTCAGAAATTTTTGACCGGTTGATTTTGATATTAAAATAATGTCACAGACATATAGATTCGAACGATTTTTCTAAAGAAAGAGGGTTTATATTTTTTAATTATGAGCATTTTATTAAAAAAAATGAAATGGTTGAAGAGGAAATGAGATGTACAGTCCTGTTTTAAATTTTTGTAATCAAAGTTTTAGAAGCTACCATACCCGTTAGTTGAACCTTAGAGAGATGGTGACCAGATTGTTTCACATAGAACTCACCTATGGGGTGGCACTCCTAAAATTAAAATCGTACTCTTATTCTAGATAATAATATGTATAGTGTGGTTTTGTGTTCTTTATAAATCTTATGAGTTTATTACTGTTATGTGTTCATCATCTTTCATGCGTTCATCAAACGAGTTTATTACTGTTATGTGTTCATCATCATTCATGCGTTCATCTCATGAGTTTATTACTGTTATGTGTTCATCATCTTTCATGCGTTCATCTCATGAGTTTATTGCTATTATGTGTTCATCATCATTCATACGTTCATCTCATGAGTTTATTACTGTTATGTATTCATCATCTTTCATGCGTTCATATCATGAGTTTATTACTATTATGTGTTCATCATTATCCATGCGTTCATCTCATGAGTTTATTACTGTTGTGTGTTCATCATCTTTCATGCGTCATCTCTTTGTATATCTTACGTGTTCATCATGATGGAATAGCCGATACTTGCAATGATCGCGAAATCAAGATTCAGTGAAAAATACTGCTATGTGTCATAATTTTGCAAACATCTACGGGGACCGACTGATTTAGTTTTACCACACTTCATATTGTCTAAAGATTGATCTCGGTTCGCATGAGTCTGCAAAGGTCGAGTTCATACTCATAAAATAGTCCTATAGGGGGCATTGTTTTTCAATTTGTTTATTAATGATGTGGTTGATATCTTTGATTCTTGTTTGTTTTTTGCTGATGACCTCAAAATTTATAAATGTATCTCAACATATCATGTTGTATTGCAATTTGAACGTTGTAAATTATATAAATGGTGTACCAGTAATCGATTGTCCTTAATAATTGATAAGTGCTTTATCGTAACTTTTATTCGTAGATCTATCTAATCCTGTTGTGTGTGATTTTATGAAATTAATGGTAAATTTCTCAATAGAGAATAATATTTCCGATCTTGAACGATTCGAATTTTACTTTTAATATGCATATACAGGATATTGCCAAAAAGGCTTGCAAGAAATTGGGCTTCTTGAGGAGAATGTGAAGGGATTTTAAGGATACTTCTGTGCTTATTCATCTTTTTAATTCTTTTGTAAGACTTATTTTGGAGTACGGGTGTGTGGTTTGGAATCCATATTATGATTGTGCTAATAGTAAAATTGAGAAGCTTCAAACTACATTTTTGAGATACATTTGTTATATGGGTAATGGTGTTTGTAACCGACATATGTCTAATACCTTACTCCGGACCAACAATGGTATTAGATCTCTGGAATGTAGACGGTTGCATTTTGTATTTTTGTTCTTTTATAAGTTAATACATAATAATATTGACTGCCCGGACTTACTAAGCGAAATTAATATCTATGTACCTGCTTATATGACAAGATATAGGTGTGTGTGCTCTTTGAGAGGTTTCATGGAAATTTTTTTTTGAAAAACCAACTTATAGCGCAGTTCGTCAGAGCAGTCAATGGGTTACCTTTTAGTCTGGACATTTTTAGTGATCCGACAAAGGCTTTTAGATCTTGTTTAACACTAGACCGACGGAAGCGATCATTTTGACCGCATAACTACTTTGAGAAACAATTCCTCCAAAACGGCTAATCCCAGCCCATTGAAATTTTATGACTTTTCTTATTTTCTTAAAGTTATTGAAAACACAGAAGAAAATTATTCTAGATTTTATAATAAGAGAGCAAATAAACGATCTTCCTAGAACGACGGCAGCGATCAAAGTAGTTATGCTGTCAAAATAACCGCTTCCGTCATTCTAGTGTTAATGTAAATTTTAATTATGTTTTAAAGTATAAGTTTTTTATTTGTGCATTTTTTATACGTGTTTGTAGGTATATGTGTTGTTTCTCTTCCCTACTCTGTAATTGGGCTTGTTGTGTCTGTTGAGATGTAAATAAATAAATAAATAGATAAATGAAATTCAGGAAGCCGGTCCTATGATTCTATTATCTGCAGTGGGAGTACGCTCCTAAATTTGGAAGAGTTCCTATTGGTGGATTCCTTCAGTAAGAACTTTTCAGTTGTAGCTTAAACAATGTGGAATATGAATATATAAAGAAATCTAGTGGAGGCTTACGCTTTACACATTTCAATTCATTTTAATTATAGAAAATTAATGTTATAGTTTCAAATTTTTATTACAATAGTTATTGAGTAAAAAAAAGTGCTTGGTAAAACAAATGCAATTTTACACAGCCAGTCGAATTGTAAGGATTCAAGAGATTCAGCGTATTTCCCTTTTTGAGGCAGCTTAAAGTCGGAAATCAATCTTCTTTCATAAATCGAAAGATAACTGAAAAATCGCATAAGATATGCATTATTTCTTGTCAGATCGTAAGCGTTTCTAATGTGAAGGAAATATTTGTGTACTAGCCGCCTTTGGCGACCAGCCTGTTCGCAACCCTTGAAAATGCTGATCGTGGCAAACTCGTTGGCGCGACCGACCAGAAAGGTGTATGGTAACTGGTTGGACGGCCAGGATGTGCCACCCAATTTAGACCGGAACCCAGTGGGGGAGGCATCCACAGGGAACGTACCCTCCTTCCCCTACCACCAACCTCTCGGAAAAACATACGGACCCATATGTTTAACGTGATCGAACTCCGTGTCAGTAGCGGAAATCGAACCCGGGCCTACCGCGTGCAATTCCCGCGCGCTAACCACTGGGCTACTTCGCCCTCCGCGACAATCTCCATAACTTTCTTTTTATTCACCCAATTTAGACCGTACCCTACTTCCCCTACCACCAACCTCTCGGAAGGACTCACGAACCCACATGTTTAACGTGATCGTACTCCGCGTGAACGTGGCGTAAGTTTTGGCAGTGGCGGGAATCGAACCCGGGCCTACTGAGTGCAATTCCCGCGCGCTAACCACTGGGCTGCCGCGCCCTCCACGACAATCTCCATAATTTTCTATATATTCACCCAATTTAGACGGGAACCCAGTGGGGGAGGCATCCACAGGGGCCGTATCCTCCTTCCCCTACCACCAACCTCTCGGAAGGACTTACGGACCCATATATTTAACGTGATCGTATTCCACGTAAATACGGCAGCAGTTTTGGCAGTGGCGGGAATCGAAACCGGGCCTACTGCTAACTTCCCGCGCGCTAATTTGCAATTTAAAATGACCATATGCTTAATTCCATCATCCTCATTCCATTGTTTCATTGTTCCATCATTTAAAATATCCATAAAATTAAAATATCCATTTAAAATATCCAAAAGTTAAAATATACATTTAAAAAATCCATATCGTTCCATCATTTAAAATATAAATATAATAATTTATATGGAGTAAAGGAGCTCTATTCAGAACCGTGACGTCACCTCCACCTTGACGTCCCCACCCACCACCTTCCCTTCTTCTGCGGGGGAGAAACGCCGGTTAAGAAGCGGCACGCCGAGCGGAACGCCGAGAAATTGAAATTCGGAAACTTTTAAAATCCCGATCCTGTGGGCAATACGGAATATTTCCTGACCAGATTGGACTTGTAAGAATGCCAGATGTTTGACCTTTCTAAAAATGTAAATTATTAGTCGAAATTATGAGTACTTTTTACTATGCGAGAATTTAAAACCAAAAATACTTTTGAGCAAAAAGTGACTTTTGTTTTAAAATCTTTAAAAAATATTAGAAATCGAAATTCAGATTTGAAATTGATATATTTTTACTCGCAATTGTCAGCTCTTTCCGATGGTGTGATTTGTTTTTTCCTACGATGTCCGGATCGTGGGAAAAAAAGGGCAAAAATGGCAAAAAACGGTCGAAATCGCATAAAACATTAAATAACAAAAAAAATAATTAAAATTTTAAAAATCGGTTTTCACGTGTCCCCTTCCCTCCCCCCCGGGTTTCCGATTGCCAAATTTCGTAGCTCTCCGACGCGCGGTCGCGAAACGTATAGTGTATAAGACACACAGACACACAGACATTGCCTTTTATTATTTACTAGCCGCCTTTGGCGACCAGCCTGTTCGCAACCCTTGAAAATGCTGATCGTGGCAAATTCCAACCGTGGCAAACTCGTTGGCGCGACCTACCAGAAATGTGTAAGGTAACTGGTTGGATGGCCAGGATGTGCCACCCAATTTTGACCGGAACCCAGTGGGGGAGGCATCCACAGGGAACGTACCCTCCTTCCCCTACCACCAACCCCTCGGAAAAACATACGGACCCATATGTTTAACGTGATCGTATTCCGTGTCAGTGGCGGAAATCGAACCCGGGCCTATCGAGTGCAATTCTCGCGCGCTAATTTAAATTTTATAATGACCATATGATAAGCGCTTAATTCCATCATCCTCGTTCCATTATTTAAAATATCCATTTAAAATATCTATAAATTAAAATATCCTTTTAAAATATCCATACCAGAAAGGTGTAAGGTAACTGTTTGGATGGCCAGGAAATGCCACCCAATTCAGACAGGAACTCAGTGGGGGAGGCTTCCACAGAGACCGTACCCTCTTTCCCCTACCACCAACCTCTCTGAAGGACTTACGATCCCACATGTTTAACGTGATCGTACTCCGCGTGAACGCGGCTGCAGTTTTGGCAGTGGCGGGAATCGAACCCGGGCCTACCGAGTGAAATTCCCGCGCGCAAACCACTGGGATGCCGCGCCCTCCGCGACAATCTCCATAACTTTCTATATATTCACCCAATTTAGACGGGAACCCAGTGGGGGAGGCATCCACAGGGGCCGTATCCTCCTTCCCCTACCACCAACCTCTCGGAAGAACTTACGGACCCACATATTTAACGTGATCGTATTCCACATAAACACGGCGGCAGTTTTGGCAGTGGCGGGAATCGAACCCGGGCCTACCGCTAACTTCCCGCGCGCTAATTTGCAATTTAAAATGACCATATGCTTAATTCCATCATCCTCATTCCATTGTTTCATTGTTCCATCATTTAAAATATCCATAAAATTAAAATATCCATTTAAAATATCCAAAAGTTAAAATATACATTTAAAAACTCCATATCGTTCCATCATTTAAAATATAAATATAATAATTTATATGGAGTAGAGGAGCTCTATTCAGAACCGTGACGTCACCTCCACCTTGACGTTCCCACCCACCACCTTCCCTCCTTCTGCGGGGGAGAAACGCCGGTTAAGAAGCGGCACGCCGAGAAATTGAAATTCGGAAACTTTTAAAATCCCGATCCTGTGGGCAATACGGAATATTTCCTGACCAGATTGGACTTGTAAGAATGCCAGATGTTTGACCTTTCTAAAAATGTAAATTATTATTCGAAATTATGAGTACTTTTTACTATGCGAGAATTTAAAAACCAAAAATACTTTTCTTGAGCAAAAAGTGACTGTTGTTTTAAAATCTTTAAAAAATATTAGAAATCGAAATTCAGATTTGAAATTGATATATTTTTACTCGCAATTGTCTGCTCTTTCCGATGGTGTGATTTGTTTTTTTCTACGACGTCTGGATCGTGGAGAAAAAAGGGCAAAAAACGGTCGAAATCTCATAAAACATTAAATAAATAAAAAAAAAATTAAAATTTTAAAAATCGGTTTTCACGTGTCCCCCTTCCCTCCCCCCAGGTCTCCGATTGCCAAATTTCGTAGCTCTCCGACGCGCGGTCGCGAAACGTATAGTGTATAAGACAGACACACAGACACACAGACACACACACAGACATTGCCTTTTATTATTTAAGATATGTCTATCCTATGCATGCGCCAGGTAGATGTTTCGGACTTAAAAAATATATACTATTTTGCTTAATGGCGCAGTTCAGTATCTTCGAAGATTCGCTTCATTACTTGAGAGTAAATGTGAATCTAAATCTTCCTATCTTCTCTTTCTATCTTCCTAAAGAATTTAGCTTTTCTTTTTAAAGCAGTAAGCTAATATGCCATCGATTTACAAGTTTCAAAGAAATGGTTCGTGGTGCATTAAAGTAGAATGTTTCAGCGATGTTTTTGCTCTCAACATCTGCTCATTACTGATAAGTTACAATGAAATCGGAAATTGACAAAGGATTTATAGATTGCGAGGAGCTCAAAGTTTATACCAAGTTCGCACCTTAAGAAAGAAAAGAACAAGAAAGATCAATCATGCATAAAGCATTGATTATGAAACACTTTCCAACTGAAATGCAAAATGCGATACACTCAGCGGTGATATTCTTTCACTTATCACAGAACTACGATAATTTATTTTACTTGAAAACTTAAAACTTCATTGAAAAAAATGAACTTTATTCAAAGGACGTCATCGAAATATAAATCGTCTGGTTCTCTATATAAAAGGAGTGAATATTTCATCCATACACTTTTATTCCAGACTCAAGAGATGAATAATTTTGAGTGAAAAAAATTCAGCAATTCTTATACATCTCATCTTTACAATCACTTATTTACATTCTGCATCCATTAAAATTAGGCTTCGTTGTAGAAATAATCAAAGTTTGATGATCATTTCAATTAAAAAATATTGTAATTGCGTTGGCGCAGAATATAGATGCACAAAAATTAAGCAAAAATAAAGCGGTTTTAGAACGGATGGAACACAAAATATAACTGTAAAAGAACTTTAAAAATCATGATTTTTACCCTGGGAAAAAAGATGGATGCCATATTTTATTTTGAGGTGAGTCACGTGATCTCTTCGTATAATATGGGTGTCATTATTATTTTAATTTTTATTAAAAAAATATCGAACATATTTTACTGAAATTTGTTTTATATATTTTATGGGATAATTTAAATATTTCCTAAAACTTTCGAAACAATTTGTAAATTTTAAATTCGTTTAAAAATGTTTGAAACTTAGGCCGCATAGGATTCAATATATTTCATTTTTTCAACCCGGGTTCAAGCCAAAACTAATTGGGTGATATTATTCATTTATATTCCCATAGGTCCCACATACCGTCTCAACACCATACAAAAATGTCATTTTGATAGTCATTTTTACGGCTGTTATCATGCGAACGGACAGACATGCAAACAGAATGAGCAACGTCATAACACTTTTCCACTATGTTGTAGGGTGTTAGAAAGGATGTGACTAATAAACGACTTTCTTTACAAATAAACAAATCTTGAATTTGTAGCAAAGCAGCTCTACAATTTGGATCACTCTTGTTCCTAGATATAACTCGGAATTAACTGATCTAGGGATCAACTCGACTTCCTCATGCCAGAATTAATTTTTTGTAGAGTTTTTTTTATTTTACATTAAAAATTTTGAGAAATCGGTATTGTGGATCCAAATGATTGCAATTATAGCTTGTTAACCTTTATTTTAAATTACCTGAAAAATATTTCGATCGATATCGTACTTGGCAACATACCCCCCGGGTGAGGTAACTTTTCCCGCGAGGGGAGGGGGTAATGACGTCAAAAACAAAAATAATATTATGAATATCACAGCACTGATTGATAACTTTCCTCCGATGAGGGGTGGGTGGGTGGGTGGGAGCGGGATAAGACATTAAAAACAAAAAATTGCATTGTGACTATCTTTCACAGCATTGATTGGTAACTTTTTTCCGAGGGGGGGAGGAATAACGTTGCAAATAAAAATATGTATTGTGACTATCTTGTAACGTATTGTGACTAAAATGTATTGTGACTAAATGTATTGTGTAAATGTATTGTGACTAAAAAAACGACCACACGCATTAGATAGACAGACAAACGGACATCACTTCGAAAATAGCCAAAATATGTTCAAGAGGTCTTAAGGGGCGCGACAGCCCAGTGGTTAACTCGCGGAGATTGCACTCAGACGACCCGAGTTCGATTCACGCTTTTGCGCAAACTGTTGCCGTGTTCACGCGGAATAAGATCACGTTAAACATGTGGGTCCGTAAGTCCTTCCGAGAGGTTGGTGGTAGGAGAAGGAGGGTACGGTCCCTGTTGATACCGGCCCCCACAGGGTTTCCGGTCTAAATTGGGTGGCGCTTCTCGGTCTTCCAAACAGATACTTTACACCTTCGGGTAGGTCGGATGGTCTGGGACGAATAAAAAGAAGAAGTTGGTCTTAAAACATATATTGGAATTAAAATATCGAAGAAAACAATATACCTTTTACTATATTACATAGTATGAGAAAGTAATAAATAAGATTATTGTTGTTTTAGATTCAAAGAAGCATACCAAAAATGCAAATAATGTTCTTTACTATTTCAAGAAATATTTCTCTCCCTATGGAAAAGAATAAAATCCTAATATCTCGGGAACAGCTCATGATAATTATTAAGCAACAGTGTCCTTTTATGTTTGGTTAAATGTGCTTATAAAAATTTCAGTTATTTGATAATAATGAATAAGAACATATTTAGTGTTTTTGGATTTTCTGTATTTTTGATAAAAAAAAACGCATGTTATATGCCATACTCGTAGGATCACGAAATAGAGAGAAAAAAAATTAGAATGAAAACAATTACCCGAACATATCCAAAGAAATGGTTAAAGTATATTCTCACGAACAACATTATCAGCCAACAGGTTACCAATATAAATCGTAAAATAATTAATTTAATACAAATGTAAATATAAAATATTGCAAAATAACGAAAGTTTACCAATGCGTCCAACCTCGATTCGGATCCCTCAAAGAAGTATAGCTTGAATACGGAATTTCCTCCTATTATTCCTCCAAAAACTATCCACTTTTACGTACTTGCGATAACGTAATGATTGTGTTTCCATGTCTTTGGACTTATCCATGGCTGTATGGCATGTAATACGGTTAACGTCCAACGTATAGTTTAACAACACATGAAACACCAGATTAGTCAGTTACCACCTTTACGTACATGCGGTAACATAAAGATTGTGTTTCCATGTCTTTTGGACTTATCCATGGCTGTATGGCATGTAATACGGCTAACGTCCAACGTATAGTTTAACAACACATGAAACACCAGACTAGTCAGTTACCACCTTTACGTACATGCGGTAACATAAAGATTGTGTTTCCATGTCTTTTGGACTTATCCATGGCTGTATGGCATGTAATACGGCTGACGTCCAACGTATAGTTTAACAACACATGAAACACCAGACTAGTCAGTTACCACTCATGGTTCGGGTGAGTGGACCGGTAACAACATGCAGCGGCTGGCACAAATACTAAACGATTCCTGTTCAAAACATCAAAAGTTATTCGAAGGCTTTCATGGCGCGAAACTCCAGAATTGAACCTCTAATGAGTAGGATTAAGAGAATGAACTCAGGACCAACTATACTTTTTACACTCTGGATGTAATCAACACATGAGTCATTAGGGGAATACAAAAACAACAGATGGCGAGTACAACAAAAGAATAAGAGCACTACACGAGAACAGGGACCAGACATTTATCCGAAGTTGTAGCCGCCCAAAGCTCACTTTTATTCAAGCGTGCCTGGACATAATGGCGGTTAATACAGGACACAACAATGGGGAGAAAAGTATTGCGACCTCAAAATTTCATCTACTCAAGTTCCCGACTATTCGAAATTCGGCGCCTTAACCCAAGGTTCTTTAATATGAGGTTAGGCAATCAGCCCGGCGACCAATCAAAAAATTGTCTGTTTGACGTTGACGCGCTTAGCATTTCGTCATTTGTAACGCCATGGACCAGGGAGGATTTTGAGAGTCGTTGCCAAAATATGCAGCAAGTTTTCGTATTATTACAATTTGAAGTGGCAATATTCAGACGTAAACAACTTGCGCAGAGATTTTAAAATTGTGCTGGGCACATCTTTCCCAGTGACGTCGGTGGACAGAATGACAGTTGCCGTTAACAAATTCGGTCTCTTCTGAGAACCCGAGAACAAAATGGGCGTGTTTGCTATTCCCGTGACATCACATCCGCAGTTCCAGGTAAAAAAAAATATCAGTCAGTCATGTCCGGGATGAGCACTCCCTGCCTTAACATCTTTAGTTTCCGCGTACTCAGAGTATACTATTTAAAAAATCATAAAATGATCTATATATTGTTCTTCCGACACAAAACCTGTAGTACTCAATTAATTCCGAACTATGTTTGAGTTTTTATCTGCAAATGGCACCACCATACCTTTAAAAGACAAACGTACGACAAAAGGCGAATAATCCATCTATTTGGATATTAATTATATATAATTATGAACCAAATGCTATTATTTTCAACAACAAGATACATAAAAAGTAGTTTAACTACCATTTAAAGAATTTTTTTTGTATTTTTATCCAATTCTGCTTGTTAAATAATAAGGTACTCGAATGAGCACCTTGGGTTTCGATATTAACAATGTTTTGAATCCTGTATCTTTTATTTAGTTTTAGTAGCTTATTTGACGGATGTGGAAATCCAAGCCTTACTTACACAGAGTAATGGAGAGCTGCTCTTTGATACTGATGAATTAATAACCTAATTAACACTAAAAACAAGTATTTTTGACTTGCTAGTATTTTTTCTGGTGATATTTCAGCTAGAAAAGGAAAACAATTAAATAAAAATATTCAGCGAATTTTTCTGAGGTCTGAAGAGAATAATTAGGAATATTACAAATATCGTTCTGTAACTATCGCTAGTTGCTCTTAAACAAAAATAAATAAATTGGTATTTTTTGCAACAAATTTAACAGATGACTTGTTTAATTATATATATATATATATATATATATATATATATATATATATATTAGAATATTAGGAGCCTTCAAACCCTGGAGCGTCTTAATAGGACAATACTTAAAAATTATATATATTCAGAAAATTAATAAATCATATAAACTTAATTCAATTAAATTGATATTAAAGAAATTCAAAATGATTTTGTTATTACTTATGTCGCTAAGGCTGGTAGTAACTACTAAATAATTTGTAAATATTACTATATAAGTACCCTCCAGTCACACTTAATAATTCAATCTATAATTTACATAATACTTACTTTAAAATCTTATCCAATTGCAAGAGTGCGAGACATTAAACATGCTTTCTGCCTTCACATAACTTACAGTTGAAATTCTTTTTCATAAATCGCAAAATAGCTTACTCGTAATGTATATATGCTATATTTTTTTCCCAGTTCTTAAATGTTCCTAATGTGAAGGAAAGATTTATACATTGTTCATTCTATGCAAGCGCCAGAGAGATATTTTCAGCCTTATTTAGAAAAAGATACTCTTTTGTTTAATGGCGCAGTTCAGTATCTTTGAAGATTCGCTTCATTACTTGAGCTTTAATGTGAATTTCTTTTTTTTTAATATCTTCATTTTCTATCTTGTTAAAGAATTTGGCGCTTATTTTTTAGCAGTATGCTAACATACTATCGATTTTTAAGCTTCAAAGTAATTGTTCGTGGTATATTAAAGTAGAATCTAATAGCGATTATTTCTCTCTCAACACCTGCTCATTGCTGATAAGTTACAATGAAAGCTGAAATTGACAAAGAGGGGTTTTCTGATTGCGCCAGGCTAAACGTTTCTATGAATTTTATGTCTTGAAAAGAAAAAATATTCTTGTATTATGCATTGTGGAAGATATAAAGTATCACAGCCCACAGGTATTGATAAAGGTGAAAACATATATTGTATTCTATAAACCTTAAATATTCTCTATTCTGAAAGAGAAAGGTACCCCAGCCCACAGGTATTGAAAAATGTGTCACCGATGTTTCATTTTAAAAACCTTAATCAATCTCCACTGTGAAAGAGAGAAGATACCCCAGCCCACAGGTACTGAAAAATGTGTCACGTATTTTGTATTATAAAAACCTTAAATATTCTCCACTGTGAAAGAGAAAATGTACCCCAGCTCACAGGTGCTGAAAAAGATGGCACATATATTGCATCCTAAAAACCTTATATATTCTCTACTGTGAAAGAGAAGAGATATCGCAGCTCATTGAAAAAATGGTGCAGATATTGCATTCTAAAAACCTTAAATGTTCTGTGCTGTAAAAGAGAAAAGGTACCACAGCCCACAGATACTGAAAAAGATGTCACAAATAATGCATCCTAAAATCTGTAAATATTCTCTTTTGTGAAAGAGAAGAGGTACCACAGCCCACAGGTACTGATAAAGGTGCCACAGATATTGAATCCTGTATAGACCTTAAATATTCTCTATTGCAAAAGAGAAAAGGTACCCCAGTTCACTGAAAAAGATGGCATAGATATTGCATCCTAAAAACTTTACATTTTCTCTACTGTAAAAGAGAAGAGGTACCACAGCCCACAGGTACTGAGAAAGATGCTTCAGATATTGAATCCTAAAAACCTTAAATATTCTCTACCCTTAATTTTGTAGTAAATACTATTTTTTACAGTAAAAAAGTCATAGTATAGTGATAAATGCTATTTATTACTATATACCTAACATAATATTTTTTTTCGATCCTTTCAATGAGTGCAGTCCTTTCATAAATCAAGGGCAAGTGGCGTAGCTTGAAAGGAATTTAGGAATACTGTATCTACCCAAACAGTCCGCTATCAAGTAATTCTCATTTTAATTGTATATTATTCGAAATATGTAATTTTTGTGCTGAATATTGCACAAGGCATAAGGATTTTTGACTTGGTAAAGATGATTTCCTCCTTTAAAGAAAGGAAACCCAGTTAGTGTAAAGTACTTTTATGAATTAAATTAGGTATCCTAAACGAACCGAATCACGAATGACGCGATCTAAATAGTCCAGGATTAGAATCACGTGATTTAAATAGCCCATGATTAGAATCACGTGATCTAAATAGCCAATAACGACCACTGTCATACCACTATTTTAGAAATCAGTTGATGATTTCTAGATAATATCTTTCCAGTCACCCCTATAAAAATCAAAGAGCAGCTTTTCTGCTGTTAATGAAGGAGACATCCTCTATGTATTAAATTTAAAGAAATGTAACATTTTAAAGGGTAAAAAAAGAAGAAAAGGTATGGTTGAAAGTAATTTGAACTACCACTTTTACTTGGAAAGAAGTAATTGTTTCTAAAATGACTTTTGTTTGGCGCGCTGGTAATTATACAGCACAAGATCTGTATGGAAAAGATGATAGTATGATTTACGTTTCAATTGTTGCTTACGTTTCGGAAATATATATTTTTACACTCTTTATTGCGCAGTATTTTATTTCTTTCCATTTCAAAAATAATTTGATTGAATGCTGCTTGAATTGCGTTCCAAGTGTTTATGTAGGTTTCCAGAATTGGTTGTTTCCTTAATACTTTCTGTTATCTCCTTAATTTTCCTGGTTTTTCATAAATTAGCACATTTTATGAAAAGCTTATGCAGAGCTTGAGCTTCTGAAACAGCTTGTTTTCTTCACTTTTAACACTTTACAACAAAGTTGAAAAGTGTTTATGACTTTGTTCATTCTGTCTGTCTGTCTGTCCGTTAGCACGATAACTCCCGTAAAAATGACTTAATCAAAATGAAATTTTAGTATGTTGTTCAGACGGTCTGTAGGACCTATGGGAATATAAATGAATAATATCACCCAATTAGTTTTGGATTGAGCCCGGGTTGAAAACATGAAATACATTGAGCCCTATGGGACCTAATTTTTCAAACATTTTTTAAGCGGATTTAAAATTCACAAATTGCTTCGAAAATTTTAGGTAATAGTCAAATTGTTCCATAAAATATGTAAAAAAAAATTCAGCGAAATATATTCAGTAGTTTTTTAAGTAAAAATTAAAATAATAATTACACATCTTATATGAAACGATCACGTGACCATGATATGAAACGATCACATGACACACTTCAAAATGATATATGGCATCCATCTTGTTTCAAAATCGTGATTTTTTAAAGTTCTTTTCAATTCATGTTGAGTGTTGTATCCGTCCTAAAACTACTTTATTTTTGCTTAAATTCTGTGCATCTACATACTAAAACAACACAATGACAATATATTTGAGTTTAAATTCTCATTCAAATTTGATTATTTCTACAACTAAGCCTATTTTTCACCTATGTAAAATGTAAACAGCTAAATATGTAGAATGAGTTGTATTAGAATTACTGTATTTCTTTAACACAAAATAATTCAGTCCATGGAGTCTGCATGGCTGATATGAATGAAATATTAATTGATTTTATAAACAGAAGGACGATTTTTTTCGACGAAGTTTTAAGCATAGAGTTTATGAATTGTAGCTCCATGGTCTTAATTTTTAAATAAAATAAATTATTATAGTATTGTGATGAATGAAATGAATGGGAGAAAGTTATGAATGAAATCATGCTTTTATAGAGAGATCCAGGCGTGTTATTTTTTCTATGACGTCATTTGAATTTATTTCAGTTGTTTTCGATGAAGTTTTCAAATATAATAAATTATCGTTGTTTTATGATAGTTTTAAAAATATTACCGTGGAATGTATTGCATTTTAGAGATATTTAAACCAGGCAATTTATATTTCAATGCCGTCATTTGAATGAAGTTCATTTTTTTCAATGAAGGTTTAAGTTTTCAAATATAATAAATCAATGTAGTATTGTGATAAGTTTTAAAATATTACCGAGGAATGTATTGCATTTTCGACTTTTTTAAATAAAATTGCATTGAAGTTGGAAAGTCTTTCATAATCAATGCTTTAAGCATGATTGATCTTTCTTGTTTTTTATACACTGGATAATTTCGTAGTCTTTAATTCTCGCAAATATTTTTGCAATAATCTTTTTTCACATGTTTTATGAAGTTAGTTGATGATAGTGTTAATGTAGCTTCAGAAACTGGTTGTTTTCCTATTTTATTTATCATAGAATACTTAATTTCGTTATTTTATTCACCGATAAAATATTTTGAATCCCTTTGCTGTGTTTCATTACTTTCCTTGTTGAGCTAGAGAAAAGTATAGTGATAGCGATAATGAATTGTTTCACTTTTCTAAATAGATATTGTGAGACCAGAAATATGTGAGACAGTTTTATGTTGGTTATTTATGATGTCTGTAATGTCAGACAATGGCATCAGACTGAAGTACGCCAGTTTCACAGCGTCCCTGACCCGAGAGGTCACCAGACCATAAAAAGAGGAGGCTAAAGTGAAGCTATGAGATTGGTTAAAAAGTTAACCGATATTGAAGTTGGTTGTCGCATCGCCCTGAGGTCAGACAATTGTAGCCTAACAGACATATCAGACCTCAGACTAAATGAGGTGGCAACATGTAGAAAGTACCAGAAGTAGTACCAGAAAAAATGGCATACACACTTGAGTAGCAGTGCGAGATAGACTTGAGTAAGCGATCCATACAGATCGACAATAGATATCTTGAGCGCAATGCTTTTGAGTATAACTTCAATGACAGAGATGCAGAGGTGTGAGATTAAATTTTAGTTGTGTTTGGAGGTCTTTATCTAAATGTGCACCACATTTGGTTTCCGTGACACTTTGATGTGAGTTCTAAATTTAAATGAAAAATTTTATAAATACTACTATAAGGTTGATAAAAATAATTTAAATAAAGAGATGAATAATTTTAAGGGAGGAGTAGGTGATGACCAGATGATAGCATTGTTAAATTAAAATATGCATATTCACTAAATGTATAATGAAGTAAATTAAATATTGAACTAAAATTTAAAATAATTTGTTTGGAAAAGTAATAATGAAGAACATTTAGGAGATTAAGTAAACTATGCGAAATACAGCCTAAGAAAAATTTAGTGATAGTGATTTAATCAGAAGTTCAGTTTTCATCGTACATACATCAATTAGGTGCCTAAATGACTTTTGCTGGTGTGTGTGTTGGATGTGTATCAAATCGTTGGCTCTTTGTAATCTCGAAAACCACTAAAGCGACTTGGACCAAATTTGAGTTGCAAGTTTCGTATATAATGTAGATGTGAACGCAGAAAAAAAAAATTCGAAAAATGTATATAGTTTAGCAATAAAATGCTTTTTAATATCGTAGGAACTTTGTAATCTCGAAAACCTCTAAAGCGATTTAGACCAAATTTAGGCGACTATGCATAGTTAAATTAAGGTGACTATGTCACTGCAGTTAACGTTGTGGGTTTCAAAATACGAATTTTGGAGGCTTTCTTGAGCTATTTTTGATGTTATCCTAAGTTCCATGAAAATAATTTTTTTTTTATCCTTCCCACAATGAAAGTTTCGCATAATCTGATGTACAGGCTGTTTACTATAATCGGTACATTTAGCATTAGACAGTATTTCAGATCTCAACTGGCAGAAAGAAAATAGTTAGAACAAATACTTTGCTACATTCGAGGTCGCTGTGAATTCGGTTATATATATATATATATATATATATATATATATATATATATATAACACATGTATTAGGTATACTACGGAAAACGATCCAGTTACAGTGAAACATAGAAAATCAAGCGAAAGTAAAACAAAACGGCACATTCAGACAAGTATTCTTGATTATCCCAATCTGCATGGTATAAATATCAATATAGTTAAAATGAAAATAGCATCAAGAATAAAATGTAAAGATAAAATAAGAATTTTTAATAAAATCACGTTTACAACTCATAAGAATTACAAATAAGGTAACACCCCTTAAACGAGGATCACTGCCATGAAACTCAATAAGACTTGAAAGCGTGGAACAGTCAATTATGTTAAAGCTATTAAAAAAATCACAAGACAAAACATGTTTATTTTGGAACTCAACAATTTAACATCAAATAACTCTTTAAGCTGCTCTAAAGAAAGTGTAACCAGAACGAACACACGTTTGCTTTAAAAATAGACGTTGATAAGAAACCTGTTTTGAACTTTTTGAGAAGAATTAAGATTCAAAGGATCCTACATCAAAGAACGGGATTCCAATAAGGGTCTAACTAAGATACTAAACAAGATAATAGTGTCTAGGGTAGAGAACACTTTGGGTTTCACAATTACATAAATGAATGTGATATAGGTCTTTGAAATAATCTGCCTACTGTGAGTAGAAAAGTTAAAATCAAAGTCAAAGAAAACACATAAATCCTACATCCTAGGCACAGGAGACATAATTTAATAGTTAATATTATGCCTACAACCCATTATAAAATACCTATATGAAAAAGGGTTATATTTCAAAATATTCAGGTTTAAGTTATTGCTTTCGGATCATAAGTACAAAAAATTCAAATCGTGCTGTAGTTTATGACAATCAATATTTGCAATACATCAATGCAACTTAAGATTATCGAAAACTAACAGGCATCTGGCAAACTTAACATGGCACCAAAAGCACAGACAACAAAAGCAGTAAAGGACCGAGGTAACCCATTACTAAAGGTATGCAGCACCACGGAATGATCTGAAACAGACAGCTCTCTGTGAGATAAGAGTAAAATCAATTAAATAATTCCAAAGAAAACCTAAACCCATAAAGCCTCTACATCATAATCTTAAAGTCGATTCCATCGAACGCTTTAGCGAAGTCTGTATACCAAAACCAAAGTATACCACGATCAAACTGCTTAGGATCGCCACCAACAACAATATCAACATCAAGCTGATTACCTTTCTTAAAAACCACAACAATGCCACCACAAACTCGAAGTAGATGGATTAGCTTACTTTTTTTGTATACGCAGGCTGAAGATGCTTTGGAAAGTAAGAACTTGCCTATAACGGTTATATTTATTGCAACGGAGGTTGGCGTTCGTTACGCTACAGTTAAACGAATTCTGATTTGGGAATAAATAACGCAAATTAAGGCTTTATTATTACTAAATTTCGATAAAAATTAACAAGCTCAATGTGTGTTTATGAGCATGAAGTAGTAGGATATCCCCAATGTCAAAATTATCCAATAACTCAATGATCTGTTACGCTTATTAAAAATAAAGAAAACATTAATCTTTTTTCAAAATATTAAGGTAATCAAATTTTATAATCGTTTCTAATATGTAATGGATTTATCAATAAAGATCCTGTATCCTAAAGACACCTTTACGGAAAATTCAACGTGATCTGAATAGCTTATAACGATCACTCTTCTATCTCTATTAGAAAAATGCATTAAGGGTCTTTAGATAATATCTTTTCCACCGCCCTCTTAAAAATAAAAGAGCAGCTTCCTTGTTGTTAATGAAGGAGACATTCCCTTTGTCACAGATTTAAAGAAATGTCACGTTTTAAAAGATAAAAAAAGAAAGTTATGGTTGAAAATAATTTGAACTAGCACTTTTATTTTAGGAGAGATAAGGGTATTCTTCTAAAGACTTTTGTTTCGAACTCTGAAAAAATACTTAACGTGGGGATTTTATGGGGAAAAGTCCATGGTGTGAATTACGTTTAAAGTGTTGCTTGGCTTTTAGAATTGAAGTAATGAATCGAATTGAGATAAAACAGTATTCGTTCTATATTTGGATTCAAAAATCTCTTTAAATCACTGGATTATTTTTATTTTTTTGTGTAATGAATGCGATTTTTCTGTTTGAGCTCACAGTATAAGAAATGACTTGTTTATTATTTAGAATTCATCTTTCAATGTACTAAAAGCTAGAACGTGCTCAACTGATCATCTATTATAACCTGAAGACCATGGTTTCGAGGTTCTTGCTGATCTGTTTTGCGGTCTTTGCTGCTGCGTTTTGCGGTCCTTTTTGCTCTGTTTCGTGGTCCTTACTATCCTGTTTTGCGGTCCTTACTGTCCTGTTTTGTGGTCCTTACTGTCCTGTTTCCCGATCCTTGTCTCCTGTTTCACTATTGCCGTCTTTGAGCTCCCTTCTCATGCAACACCCTGTTACAAGGTACAAATTGCCTCACCGTGGGTGGTTCAGCTGATCTGGCTCCCCTATTCGTGGCTTCGATGGGTGATAGATATAAAACCTTTTTTGCCTCCTTTTACCATCTGCGAAAACCTACCCTACTTGCCGTGGATGTCTGAGCTGAACCTGTAATCCTCAGCGCTTATTATTTTTTAATGATGGGTGGGATTAAAATAATGTTCTGCATCGTTATTGAATTCAAAGTAAATATTTCTTCCAAGAAATATTCTAAAATCCTTCTGCAAGGTTGAACCATTCCTGCCTCACTACTGTAAGATTGAACCACATCTGCTGCCTTAAAAGCTGAAAAACCAGCTAAGAATACATAAATAGTTCAATATCACAATCGGACATTAGCTCAAAATTTCTTATAAATAAATTTATTTACCCGTTATACATTAATGTATATATATTGCCAATAAGATGTTGTCACATAGATGGATTACAAATTTTAATTTTGAGCTGACCATTAACTTAGAGGTCAACACCCAAATAACATAAAATTACATTTTAAAACAACTTATGCCAACATAACTTGAGTATTTCTGTACAATTTTGTTCAAATAAGAATTTACTTAAAATGGTAAAGATACAATATTTTAATCGAAGTCGGTTAAATTCCCTTTTCGTTTAATTCAATTTTGCAAAAGTGATGTAAAATTCTCGATGACTATATATTGTGTTATTTCCTTATTTAACTAATAATTTTTGCAGAGAAAAGTTTTCCGAGTCACCCTTCAAAAGAAGGAAAACTCATAAACTTGTTCTATTAAAGGCAGAAATAAATGTAAATTTTGAAAGTTCAAACAATATGTATCGAGGAGATAAATAGCCAAAAATGCATTACTTTAATTTTAGATTTGAGGGAGTGCGGAAATGTTATAGTGTATGTACCTTATGACGTATAAATTTATTAACTTGTTAATCGAACTATTTAGTCCTCCTACGGCCATAAGTTTTCTTAAAATTTATTTTAATTTACAATAATTATAAATACTTTTGCATTAAAATATATATACACTCAAATGCCAAAATTCATGGGATAGCAGTATGCAAATTTACAAGTGGCTCTCGTATCGCGTTGAAAGTGTATAAAGAGTCAGGTGGTTGTCAGTGTTGTCTGTTGGACTCTTGAATGTCTTGTGAAACGTTAAATAACGTGGTAATGGCTACCCGACGGGAATTAACCGAGTTTGAACGTGGAATGATAGTTGGAGCTCGACTTATAAGGCATATAATTTCGAAAGTTGTTGAGACTTTGAAGATTTCTCGCTCGACAGAGTCCAGGGTGAATCGAAAGTACCTCATGGAAGGCATTACTTCCCACAAGGGACAGCGCAGTGGGACGCTACGTCTGTTGAATGATCAGGACGTCTGTTGATCATTCAGGTCTGTTGAATGATTAGGACATCTGTTGATCATTCAGGTCTGTTGAATGATCAGGACGTCTGTTGATCATTCAGGTCTGTTGAATGATAAGGACGTCTGTTGATCATTCAGGTCTGTTGAATGATCAGGACGTCTGTTGAATGAATGGTTTGTTGAATGATCAGGACGTCTGTTGATCATTCAGGTCTGTTGAATGATCAGAACGTCTGTTGATCATTCAGGTCTGTTGAATGATCAGGACGTCTGTTGATCATTCAGGTCTGTTGAATGATCAGGACGTCTGTTGAATGAATGGTCTGTTGAATGATCAGGACGTCTGTTGATCATTCAGGTCTGTTGAATGATCAGGACGTCTGTTGATCATTCAGGTCTGTTGAATGATCAGGACGTCTGTTGAATGAATGGTTTGTTGAATGATCAGGACGTCTGTTGATCATTCAGGTCTGTTGAATGATCAGAACGTCTGTTGATCATTCAGGTCTGTTGAATGATCAGGACGTCTGTTGATCATTCAGGTCTGTTGAATGATCAGGACGTCTGTTGATCATTCAGGTCTGTTGAATGATCAGGACGTCTGTTGATCATTCAGGTCTGTTGAATGATCAGGACGTCTGTTGATCATTCAGGTCTGTTGAATGATCAGGACGTCTGTTGATCATTCAGGTCTGTTGAATGATCAGGACGTCTGTTGATCATTCAGGTCTGTTGAATGATCAGGACGTCTGTTGAATGAATGGTCTGTTGAATGATTTGACGTCTGAGCAGAAGCGTCTGTGCTAACAGACGAACAACACTGCGTCAACTGACTACTACATTCAATGAGGGACGCACTAGAAGCGTATCTGTGAGGTCTGTGCAGCGAAATTGGCTTAGATGGGATATAGCAGCAGAAGACCGGTACGAGTGCCTTTACATCATCGGATTCAGGGCATTACCGGGGTTTGCGACACATGCAATGGACCCTTAATGACTGGAAGAAGGTAGCGTGGTCCGATGAGTGACGTTTTCAGTTGGTACGAGCTGATGGTCGCTTTCGGGTGTGGTGCAAACCCCATGAGGTACTGTGCAAGCAGTTGGTGGTTCCATAATGGTGTGGAAAGTGTTTACTTGGCATGGATTGGGTCCTCTGGTCAAATTAAACCTGGCATTGACAGAAAATCGTCATGTTCAGCTTCTTTGAGACCATTTGCAGCCGTTTATGTACTTCACATGCCCCAACAGCTATGAATATTTCAGGATGTTAATGCTCCGTGTCACCGGGTTCATACTGTTTGCAGTTGGTTTGAAGAGCATTCTGAATAATTCCAGCACATGATTTGGACACCTAGATTGCCAGACATGAACACCTTGGAGCATACCTGGGATATGATCGAAATTCGTGCAGAAATTCCAGCACCTACCACAACCATGCAATTATGGGATGCTATCGAGGCAGCATGGCTGATCATTTCTCCCGGAGACTTCCGCCAATTTGTTGATTCCATACCACGTCGAGTTGCTGCACTTCGCCGAGCTAAAGGAGACCCAACACGACATTGGAGAGGTATCCCATGACTTTTGTCAGAGAGTGTATATTATATATATATATATATATATATATATATATATAAGGAAGATGTCTGTATGTATGTAGTCTGTAGTGGGAAATTTAAGCACCATACGATCATTAAATTAACTCTTATGTGAGTAAAAGGGTAATAAAATACTTCAATCTAATCCATTACAAGAGCTTTAAGCATTGACCAAAGGAAGTTTTCTTGTTAAATATAATAAACTTTCTGCTTCCTACAGGACAGCTATTTTTTGCTTCCTACAGTGCGGATATATTTTCCTTCTTACAGAACAGCTATATTTTTGCTTCTTACAGAACAGCTATTATTTAGCTTCCTATAGAGCAGTTATATTTCAGATTCCTATAAAGCAGCTATATATTAGATTCCTACAAAGCAGCTATATTTTAGATTCCTACAGAATAGCTATAATGTAGATTCCTACAGATCAGCTATTATTTCGTTTTTTACCAGATACTCGTATATGGGTGTATATATTTCACAGCGCAGTTCCTGGTGAAAGATTTGTTCGCGTGCACACAAGAATCAGTATGGTGTTAGAATATTCCAATCTAATCAAGATTCTGAAATTATCAATCAAGGTGATGAAATTATCAATCAAGGTGATGAAATTATCAATCAAGGTGATGAAATTATCAATCAAGGTGCTGAAAGTGTTAGTCAAGGTACTAAGAGTATAAATGAAGGTGATGAAAGTATCAATAAATGTGAAGAAAGTACCAACCAAGGTAGTGAAAGTATGAATCAAGATAGTAAAAGTATCAATCAAGATAGTGAAAGTATCAATCAAGGTATTGAATGCATCAATCAAGGTGCTGAAATTATCGAGTTGCTGAAAGTGTCAATTAAGGTGCAGAAACTATCAATAAAGATTTTGTAAGTACCAATTAAGTTTATGACAGTATCAATCAAGGTGCTAAAAGTATTAATCAAGTAAATATTTCTAGTTAAATTTATTATTTAACAAGAATTTATTTTTGTTTTATACAGGATACCTGGATTGTTTAATTTCACAGAGCAACTGAATGCAACGTGCTTATTCAGTACTTATTTAGTACAGCGTGCTTATTCAGATATCTATATTAATTCAAAATGCATTATTTTATGAAAATCAATAAAAACTGTCCTTCCATATTCCTAAACCGACAACTTATTTTATTTCTGAATGTGCCGTATTGTACTTCCAACAAAACTTCCCAATCTGAGGGTTTCCGCCTCTCCCCTTTAGAAAACGGAGACAAAATTCTGAATCATTTTGGCTGGAATAAAATTAAACTTTGAGAACTTAAAGTGACGCCATTATTGGGGAAATCTGAATGCTGCCATCGGAACTGAGAATGAGCGATAACTTCTTCGTTCGGATTGGCCTCGAGAAATCGTTAAACAGCACCTAATAGGATGAAACTGGCAACGATTGCGGCATAATTGACGTTAACGTGCCGGAGAAAGCTATTAAATTTTATAAAATGCATACGTACTACTTTTTCTTTTTAAATACGAGAATGGGGTTATTTTTGGTTAAAGTTTGGTTCATGGAGTTAGAAAGATGGAGATAAAACTCCTATGGACGAAACACTTGAAAATGTCATAATGTTTTAAGAATTATATCTAGGGGTCGCTAGTGTTAGTAAAGTAGCCGCTATTGTTAGCTGACACAACAGAAAGGGGTAACATTTAGAATATTCATTTTTGATAATTTTAAATTAAAGGTTCCCTAATTATGAGTATAATTAAACAATATATTTTTATAGTTGTAGAATAGGGTGCAGAATATAGAGAGATACAAATAAATTGAAAGGTAAGATAATTTTGAATATTTAGGAATATTCTTTATTGTTTCAGTTCTACTCTGCCTTACGCTAATAACTTATTTTTGCAAAATGGACAGTTTAAATTGTGTTTCGCCTATTTTTCACTACAGTGATTGAAACTGTTAAGTTTTGTAATCCTTGAGCCATAAATAACACATTTTGTGCATAATTATGTCAAATTTTGTCCTGTGTTTCCATGCTAAGGATATGTAAAATCTCCTAAACAGTCCCGCTCTTCTCTGCATGGATTTAACCAGATCCATGAGAATAATGTTAACAGATGTGTTGCATAATATTGCATATGGAAATTGAACATATTGCATATACTTTCTACTATTTTTAATCTTATGTAATTTTGCTTATAAATTTCCCAGCTTAAAGCCTGTGTCATTCGTTTTCTAAAAAAAAAGTTACATCTGGAATAATTATTTGTCATTATTAAAAAGCTTGATTTTATTATAATTTGTTTAAAGAATTCATCCAAAAATTTAGGGGGAGGAGACATTATTGTCCAAACATTTGTTTGAAATCATTAAATTTTCAGAATTCACTGATTGTAATAATCGTACCAAATTACTATTGAAACGTTTCATTCGTTCGTGAGATATTGCGTCCAAAGACTCACAGATATATCCACGCACTAACATATAATTAACACACTAACATACAAATAACACACATTAACATGCACACACACACTAACACACATACGCACACATTAACATGCACACATACACTAACATATATACACACATTAACATGCGCACATATCTCCACATTAACACACACATACACACTAGCACACATACACATATTAACATGCGCACATACACTAACATTCATATACACACATTAACATGCACACACACACTAACACACATACACACACATTAACATGCACACATACACTAACACATATACACACATTAACATGCGCACATACACCCATATTAACACACACATACACACTAGCACACATGCACATATTAACATGCGCACATGCACACACATTAACGCACACACACACATACACAAACATCACTTCAAAAAGTTCGATTCGAGTTCCAGTGAGCTTAAAAACGTGCTCATTCGTAGCATTCATTTTCAAAATCTCTTCATCTCCCATTCATTTTCAAAAAGCTACACGTTTTAAACTTTTATACGACCCTCTTAGACAAATTTGGTCATTTAAATTTTTATTATTATTAATGCAACAAGATCATTAAGAAAACCGCATACATGTATCTTTAAAATTGATCGAGTTATATTTAATTGAAAATTGAACATTGTGAATGGGGACCTTATATCAAATTAGAAAAGTAAATCTGTGATATATGACAAAAAAGATAAAACTGGATGATAATACATAGGATACCCAACCGCGTAGTGAGTACCACTGCTTTATATGATCTCTGTCTGTGTAATGCTTTATTTAGATGCATTTGCGATAAAAAATGTTGACACATATTAACGTATTTTTGATCTCAACAATTTCCATCATCAATTTGTTTATGATCCCAATTTTCACTGATGAAACAGCCTTTCACATGGTACTGAAAAGTGGTATAAGTCAGATTTTTTCCTTTATCATAATTCAGTTGATTTTAAAGATACAGATATGCGTTTTTTTTATTGATCTTGTTCCATTAAAAATAAAAAATTTCCGATTGTTCACATTTGTCTAAAGGGGTCGTATAAAAATATATAAAGTGTGACTTTTTGAAAATGAATGGGAGGACTATTTCATTAACGTAGTCTTATTTCCTACCTTACTTTCAACATTTTTGCAATTTACATTGCCCACTTATCTCCAACAGGTAAAGAATTAAAGTGCGTTTCAATCTTTTTGGGGCACCCTGTATACACAAACATATTTACCCTTTTCTGAAGGTGTTATATTTCTATCTAGATTCTATTTCAATGCAAATTTCCTGTTTCATGTTAATCTTTATGGTCGGCAATGCAGAGTTTTATCCGTCATTTAGCGATGCATGTCCTATTTTAACTGAAATTTACGCATTTAAACTTTTCAGCCACACTTCTGAAAATGGAGGCATAAAACTTTCATCGATTAAAAGCTGGAATGAAATTAAGCTTTGAGGGCTTAAAGAGAACGACATTTTTGGAGAATTCGAAGGGTTTTTATCGGAACGGGAACTATTACGTTCGAAATGACTCAACGTCGCGTCGTGGAACACCCCGTAATAGGCCACTACGGCCCTCTAATTGAGGCTCAGGTGGTTGTTGGAAAGTTAATAAATTTCCGATAAAGCAGAAGATATAATTTTTTTTACTTTCTCATACTATTGTATATAAAAAGTGAGGATATTTTTGTGTCTGAAGATCCTTCTGATCCTTCTGAATTTGAAAATTTTCCTTTTTTTTGAACATCTTTCTCTTTGTGACATTAAAATCAGAAAGGAAACTCTGATTTTAATGTCACAAAGATATTATGCAGAGGGTTTTGACAGGGCATGAAATGTGGGGGCGCGACAGTCCAGTGGTTAGCGCGCCGGGAATTGCACTCGGACGGCCTGGGTTCGATTCCCGCTACTGCCAAAGCATGTGGGTCCGTAAGTCCTTCCGAGAGGTTGGCGGTAGGGGAAGGAGGATGTGGCCCCTGTGGATGCCTCCCCCACTGGTTTCAGGTCTAAATTGTGCGGCATTTTCCAGCCGTCTAAACAGATACCTTACATATTTCTGGTAGGTTGGACGGTCTGTGTCGAAGAAGAAGGAGGGCATAAAATGTGTTGGGGTAAGCCAATGGGCATACTGTATTTGAAAATCCTTCTATATCTGAAATACTTTTTATGAAGATTTTCCTCTTTGTGACATTAAAATCAGAAATGAAATTCAGATATTTTACAGAGTGTTTTGACAGAGCATAAAATGTGTTAGGGAAAACCAATGGGCATGTTGTATCTAAAGATACTTCTGATTTATCTGTATCTGAAGGATATTTGTGAAGACATTTCTGTATCTGAAGATCCTTCTGATCCTTTTGCATCTGATTTTTTGTGAAGATTTTTCTGTTTGTGACATTAAAATCGGAAATGAAACTCATATATTTTATAGAGAGTTTTGACAGGGCATAAAATGTGTTGGGGCAAACAAATGGGCATGTTGTGTTTGACGATCCTTCTGATCTATTTGTATCTGAAATATTTTTTTTATGAAGATCTTTCTCATTGTGAGATTAAAATCAGAAATGAAACTCAGGTATTTTGTAGAGGATTTTTACAGGGTATAAAATGTGTTTAGAAAAACCAATGGACATGCTGTATATATAGATCCTTCTAATCCAGTATCTGAAATAATTTTTGTGAAGACATTTCTGTATCTGAAGATATTTCTGATCCTTCTGTATCTGATTTTTTTGTGAATATCTTTCTCTTTGTGACATTAAAATAAGAAATGAAACTCATATATTTCGTAGAGGGTTTTGACAGAGCATAAAATGTGTTGGAGCAAACAAATGAGTATATTGTGTCTGAAGATCCTTCTGATCCATCTGTATCTGGAATATTTTTTGTGAAGATATTTCTCTTTGTGAGATTAAAATCAGAAATGAAACTCAGATATTTTGTAGAGGGTTTTGACAAGGCATAAAATGTGTTTAGGCAAACCAATGAGCGTTAAGTAACTGGAACAAGCAGTGGTCAGGGGTCACAGTGTGAAATAGACCTCCGCCATAGGCTAGAGAACTTTTTTTGAGATATATCGCTTTCTTGCAGGATTTTGAAAATGCAATACAGTTCTCTGATACAAAAAGTGGAAGACGTGCGATTCAAGACGTAGTTCTGCGGCCAGGCAATGGCGTGCTGGTCCATATGGTGTAGTTCGCAGCACTAGCCGAGTCTCATAATATGTTGTGAGACTGCACTACTTTTTCTTTCGTTCATAATTCAATGAATTTAATTGCACAAAATTATATGGATACTTGCGTAAAGCAATAACGAATTTACAGTTTTAATTCAATTTTCGTTTTCATTTGCAACTGTAATAAATAAATTAAAATCATTAATCTGAAAAAAATAACGAAATATATTTTATTTATGTAAATAATATGTCAAAATTACATATAATCCGTGTGCATCGACGCAAAAAGCATGATACGAACCCACATATAATAAAAAAGTTGTACCCTTACCCCTACGAACACCGAAACCCATTTTGAGCTCTCACGAAAACGCGGAAAAAAGGCTCCTATTCCGGACAATCACTCATTCCACAGAATTGCAGAACGTATCCGCTCAAGGTTTATACATAGTATCTATAAACCTTGATAACCACGCTTCTTTGGTGTGGCTTAAACCCGTCAGTTGCGCATGCGCAGTCCATAAGTCGAAAATCATGACTTCAATCGGGAAAACGACCGCATTAGAGAAAAACAGATACTCATAGCATTAAAAATTTAGGAGTTCACTGATTTAATAAAATCACCAAAATTAAAATTGTTTATGTAAACTAAATTTTTTCCCCTTTAAAATACGAACTTACTTACCAAATTTCGTCGAGGAGCTAGGGTGGATATATATATCGCACAGACACACACAAAGACGTAACGTTAAAAATAGGTTTTCGTGTTTTAGAGAGCTCGAAACGTGTAGACCTGCGAAGGCCTGAGTTCCAATTTTAGGCACGATTTCTATTCTTTACCTACACATTACCATTGAGTACTATTTACTATTACTTTGCTGTATACTTACTAGTACTATTACTTTACCTATACATTATTACTTATACCACTATTACCTATACCACTATTGCGTTCAGCCTGTATAAGTCTGAAAGAGCTACATAGTCACAGAACCCACCTATAGGGTGTGTTCTCAAATCTAGTCGTTGTGCTTTCATTGTAGTCATCAGCGGACGTGGATGAGCTTCTTTATCTTCTTTTTTTCTTAGGGTCCTCAGCAAAGAATAACTGATGTATATGATGTCAGCTGTATTGATAATTAATTTTATCAGAAATTAATATTTTGCGAATTAATTTTATCTTGCTGATAAAAATACTATGGCAGTATTTTACCAACAAATTTCAAACAAGCAAGAAACGCAACTTTCCCTCGCCACCGCAAAGTCGGCGTTTGATGTTATAAAATGAATGTGTCTGAACTAGGGAAATAAGACTCTTTGGAATTGTACCTTTCATTCACAGTATTTTACTATCTTTTCTTTCCTCCATGGTTTTTACCCCTTTATTCTCTTTGCGCCGTTGGCAATCCCCTTTACCTGCTTCAGTTATACTCAGCAATCCCCTTCACCTGTTTCTTTCCTATCCTGACGAAGATTATTTTATCTTCGACAGGACTTTGACCACTCATTTAAGAGAAATGAGAAACAAAGTTTATAAATTTCACCATAAAATTACGAGGCTATCAAAGGGAACTTGGGGACTTGACCCCAAAGTGATGAAAGAAATATATACAAGAGCAACAGAAAAAATGATAATATATGGTTCGGAAATATGGCATAAAGACCATATAAAATTATACAGATAATTAAGATATATTAATGATAAAATTATACAGATACAAAGAATGGCATTGCTATCAATTACGAAATGTTACAGGACTGTATCAAATGAAGCCATACAGGTCCTGGCAGGATGCGTGCCACTGGATATAAAAATAAAAAATGAAGTTAAGATGTACAATCTCTTCCATTGGAGTCAAGAGATAAACACCGATAATGAGGAAATTAAACCAAATGAAATGGATAAACCCTATTTGTATAACAAAAAGCCTTGGGAGGAACAATCCTTGCAGTGGAAAATAGGAAGAGGAAATGAATGTGAATGGGAAGTATACACGGATGGCTCAAAAATGAATGGTAGAGTCGGAAGTGCATTCATCATATATAATCATGGAGAAATTGTTAAGGAATGGCAAGAGAGAATAGACGACAATGGTACAGTCTTCAATGCCGAGCTGTACGCAATATGGAATGCTGTGGAATACCTTACAACAGATAAAATTCAAGAAGCGCATATCTTTACGGACTCAAGATTTGTTCTCATGGCACTAAGTTCATATAGTATCAAAAATAAGTGGATTTATAATCTAAAGGAGAATATATTGAATTATGAAGGCAACCTTTTTCTCCATTGGGTTAAAGCCCACGTAGGTCTTCACGGAAACGAGATGGCAGACAAACTCTCCAAGGAAGCCTTGAGGTTGAAAGAATAGAGAGTATTTGGGAAAACCAAAACCCAGATTAAAAATAAAATCAAAGACAGCTGCGTCAAAGAGTGGCAAGATAGATGGGGCAAGTCAACAAAAAGGAAAGACAACTTTTCAGTCATATTCCCAAAGTCTCACCCAAAGCAATAAATGGTAATTTCTATTTGAACCAGGTTCTAACGACACATGGTGCATTTAGAACGTATCAACATAGATTTCACAATAAGAGTAACCTTTGTATATGTGGAACAGAAGAAGGTACGGTGGAACACAATATATATAGATGCGAATTGTGGAAATATATTAGAACTAAATACTTTCCCAAATATTTCCAACTGGTGCCTCTAATTAATCTTTGCAGAGGCTTAAAGAGTAAGGAAAGAATCGAAAAGATTGCTAAGTGCCTACTCAATAAGGGATTGGAGGACTTATAAGAATAGAGATTGTATATAATGTATTTTAGTATATTGTCTTACGTTTACCCAAATATATTGGAGGATTATGTAAATGATACCTTGGCAGGATTGTAATAACACTTGCTTACTTGTGAGTAAATTGTTCACTTTGTATATATATTTGAAGATATAAAAGTGGAGGATTAAAGACGTAGTGGAACTCGTTATTTAGAGTTCCAGTTAAATTGTTAAAGTGGAAATAATGTATTGTAAATATTTTGTTCATAAAAAATTGCACTTTATTGTTAACATAGTGTGATGTTATTGTTAACATAGTGTGAGTTTAACATAGTGTGATGGTTTTAATTGTAAGTTGGAAAACCTTGTTTTGAAAACTTTGAAAATGATTTTAAGATGATGGAATCTGTATTGGCAAATGTAGTATTTTTAATATATGGTGATGTAAAAAATGAAGTAGAAGAAGAGGGGATAGTGCTTTGGATACACTGTTGTGTTGATTTTAATCTTGATGTATATGGTTATACACTGTTGTAGGATTACTAATGTGATTGTGTATTAAAATGTGATGGATTTTAAAAAGTATGTTACTTCTCTTTTCATTCGGTCGACGCGGTGGTCAAGCGGTCAAGGGCAGGCTTTTCCTTGTGATCGCTCGGTTGGGTTCGAGTCCCACCTGCACGAGTCCACTTGTGGGTTCGAGTCCCACCTGCGGACATGGATGTCGTGATGTTGGGCGCGGTGTATTCCGACCCCCACTGGTGCGCTGAGGCAACGTCATGTGACGGCTAACAGGTTCACGGCTCTGGCTATTGTTTAGGAGACATTGACTGTTCATGTTATATGTTCGGGATATTTAATCTGTTTGTACATAATGTATGTCTTATTCTCTGCCATTTGAAAAAAAATATTTTTACATTCGCATGCTTGTAACGGCTAAAGTTTTTCATTTGTCTTGTCTTTTCACACTCACTCTTTATTCATATAGAGATGGGAGAATTTTGTTATTGTTTTAGTCTGTAAATCTTTAATTTGTTTTACTAAGTATTGTAAACTTTTGTTTGGTTTTTGACTAAGTCCTGTTAAGTATTCTTTGTGGTCAATACTGTTGACCTTGTTGGTTTTGTTGATTCCAACAGTGGATGACTCTTTACAGATGGCAGGATTGGCTGCTTTGTTGTCGGGCTTTCTGAAGCCCGGTTGGTCTGCTGCCCCCTCTAAGGGTTGGGGAATTCTGGCTGGAGGTGTGAGTTCGGTCCTTGCGGGGTGGCGACGTTGTCAGCTTCTCGCTGGACCGAGTGCTGTGCCGAGTGTTCGACGGTTGTCGCGATGGCGGATCGTTGTGTTTCCCGTATACCTTCGAGTGGGGCGGTGGTTGTTGTTGATTACCTTCGAAATCGGTTGACTCTGATATTCAGTTTTTATGCTGCTTTATACGAAGTTAAAAGCTAGCTTCATATAAAGCAGGAAGTATCATGTTTTGTCTAAAGTGTATAAAGCAAGCTTCGAAGTTTCATACAGATGGACACTATTAATTTTGCATTGCATGCTGCTTGAAACGAGGTTTCGATAGTTTTATCATAAGGATAATATCAGTTTTGTTATTGTTTAGCTAGAATATAGAAATTTGTCAATTTGCACCAAAAGTTATGTTTAAACATAGCACATTTTTCTTCAGTTTATTAAAAATCAAGCATACTGTCGCTGATTCTAAAAGATGTATGAATTTTATCTAGTTCACGAGAATTATGAACTATTCTCTATAACTTTAAAAAGAAAAAAGAAAAATGTGTTTTTTTACTCCATTAAAATGATTCATCCTACTTTAACTGAAATTTGCAAATTTTAATTTTCCGCGCCACCTTTCGTAAAACGGAGACATAAATATCTGATCGATAAAAAGATTGAATAAAATTAAACTTCCAGAGTTTTAAAGAGAATAACATTATTGGAATATTTAAAAGGGTTCCCTGCATTGGCAGGGAAAAAAGAAGTAGAATTCTCGTCCGGAATGACTTCACGCCGTCGTTAAACAGCTCCTAATAGGATGTAGATGGCAGCTATTACAGAATAATTGATATTCAAGGTGGTGAACAAACTAAAATACAGTGTGTCAAAGTTTGGCGGAACCTGATATTTTTGGTGATATTTTTTTTTTGCTTTAATAATTTGAGGGGACTGGGTACAAATATACCGGTTATACTAATGTGTCACTTTACTCTGAAACGCACACCCAAGGGTCTGATAAAAAAAGAATTATACAAGCTGACTTGTGGGATAATTTTTACTTTCCCTACCATACTTGGTATGTATAGGGAAAGTCTTGGAATCGTGTCGAAAATCACAACTCGATTTTCGACGGATTTACACGTTTTGAGTACCCTAGAACACGAAGAAACTATTTTCAGGGTGACGTGTGTACGTGTGTATGGCGATGGGGCTGCGTATCTGTCTGTTAAATGTATGTATCCATTTTTAAGCAAAAAGTAATTGACCAAATTTCATAAAATTTGGTAAGTCACTTGTTGATATATTTGTGCATATTTAATATACTAATTGATACATTTGTTGCATATGTAATGTACTAATTGATAAATTTAGGCATATGTAATATACAAATTGGTACATTTGTGCATATGTAGTTTTTTATTTTAGATTTTGCTGATTTTTGAGGGCTATTTCGCAAGAAAGGTAGGTTGTTTTTTCCCAATCAGCACCAGAATAACCCACAAATGACTTCTCTCCCAAATTTGATCATTGCGTTTTTCAGCTAGAGTGATATATACAATTTTTTCATACTATTCCGCAGAAAAAGGCAGGCTTGATTTTTCAAATCGTACCAAAATGTAATCAGTACCAGGGTTACCTACAAGTTTCTTATCTACCAAATTTTATGAAATTTGGTCAATTAGTTATTAGCTAGAGTGGGTACATACAATTTTTGCGGCCATTTTGCAAAAACGATTGGTTCTTCTATACCAAATTGTACCGGAATCTAATCAGCAAAAGGGTAACCCACAAGTGTCTTATAAAATTTTATGAAATTTGGTTAATTAGTTTTAGAGTTAGAGTGGCTACATACATTGAACACATACACTCAAACACACACACACACTAAGACACACACACACACACACTAAGACACACACACACACACACACTAAGACACACACACACACACACACACTAAGACACACACACTCAGACACACAAACACTCAGACACACACTCAGACACACACACTCACACACTCAGACTCACAAACACTCAGACACACACTCAGACACATACACTCAGCCACACATACACTTAGACACCCACACACTCAGACACATACACTCAGACACCCATACACCCAGACATATACACTCAGACACACACGCACCCTCAGCTAACCTGAACTCATAAGTTAGAGATTTTCGATCTTTCTTAACTTTTAAGGACATTTTATTGATAGTCAACTGGATCATTACTATCATTACTTGGAGTTTTGGGATCTTTCTTAACTTTTAAAGCCGGTCATGGGGAAATTTTATCGATAGCCACATAAAACTCATGATTTGGAGATTCTGCTGTCCACCAAGTTTAAAACAGGCGATTTCAGAAAAAAAAAAAAAAAAAAAAAAAACATCCATAAATAAATAAAAATGAAATTTAGACTCGCTTTTATTTATATTGGTTATATTACAAAATTATCACTTATAACCTTTGTTAAATTAATAAAAAACAAAACGGTGCAAAGTCATGAGTTCACAAATTGAAGAAAATTATTGATTCGGTGCGCATCAAAAGTTATTGCAATAATTGATACACAATGCTTCGTATACAAAATTATATCGATACGAAATAAAGATGTTATATAGGAGGTAATGTATCGATGTACAATACATTTGTATCGATACGTCCATAACTAATTGGCATACTAATAACAAATCGTAGCAGCCATTTTTGTAGCAGCCATCAGCAATAAAACTTTCATGAATACCGGATTCCTCGTCAGTAGAACTGATTCCACCCTGAAAAAATAACAAAACCCTGTTTAATAAAACTTTTTATGATCGTTAACTCTTGAAGCTATTCTATTTTGAGTGACTCCAGGGGATCTTTTCTTATTGGAACCGGATTTTTATTGAACACCATAAAAACATTTAACAGCCTGCCATTTGGACGTCAACACTTCGTTGCGAACATAACGTTTTTCTCAGCTACTGTGGGCAGTTTTTAAATGTTTGGGATATAGTAATAATTTTCCTTTGCTTTATTTTCCTTAGGTACTGGAAGTTACTTGGGAATATATGCACACATTCTAATAAAATTCGAAACCTTGGTATTCATCAAAATCTTCTCTTAAAAATTTGATTCTCCTATAGAAAACATATTGTACATGTATTGTTACAACGTATTCTCTGGAATCCAGGATGTACCCTTAGGTTACAAGAATGAGTTCACATTTCTGGAGAACTAACGCATTTATTTACAAGCACAGAGTAAACAGGAACAGTATATAGTAAAATTGCAGTTAAATGCTCCACTAATTCCATGAAACTGCAGATAATGTTATCAAAAATTGACGTATTTTATTTAAAAAAACAGCGGTTACATTGTCTCAGAACATTGACGAATTTCACAGTTCAATGTAGTTCGTATCACGTCAACTGCTCCCCAATTATGTGATGATTCCTCCTATAGTCTCTCAATGTAGAAACTTCTAGAAATATCTTATATCTTGTAATCGTTATTTCGCGGTCCTTCTCGAACTTTCGGAAAGTCGCCAAATTGTGATAAATAGCCAAATCTGGCAATTCTTCTTTGACCTTCAGAGAATGGCAACCCTAGACTGACGTCACGGGAAAGTGGAGAGCAGTTCTAGTAATCTCTCATATCTCGTCGACTATATGCTTTATATCGAGGTGTTTCTCGAACCTTTCAAAAGTCGCCAAATATTGCCGAATTGGCGATAATCTGTAAATCTGGAAACCCTGGATTTACATCATAGAAAAGGTTTCCTATACAGGTGTTTCCACCGTCTGTACTTCCAAAGAGATGAAGTGAGTGGTGTAAAGACACTCCAGGACATTTTTAATGTTCGTAATAGTTTCATTGTTCTGAATATACAAAATTGTCTTCTCAATTCAATTCCAAGAATAAAAACCGTTTGTAAAACGATTGACAGAAAACATGACGTTTAGTCATATTGCTCAATATGAAAAACGCTAAAATACTCGTAGTAGCAAAAGATATATTCTCGTACCATTTTCATGCCATTCTAACAATGACGTGAATACAGTCTGCAATATATAGGTTTAAATGTCTATAATCATATTAAAACAAATGATTTAGCAAATTAAATAGGTGATTAAGTAAGTAGCGAAATTATCAATTTTTCTCATAATCTAATGTTATTACTTTCCTTACATACATAATGTATAAGGAAAGTATTGTGACGGGGTCGAAAATTTGAATTCGAGTTTTCGACGGGAGAGCACGTTTCAAGCATCCCTGATCACGAATCAAACAATTTTGAAGTGATGTCTGTGTTTGTGTGTGTGTCAGTGAGTCTATGGAGACGATAACTGACGAACGAATGGACCGATTCGAACGAAATTTGGTACAAAAATTACAATCCGTAAACACTGGAAGCCTATTGTTTTTAAACGTAATCGAATTTTCAGAACCCCCCTAAATTTTCGAGTGAAATTTTGAAAAAATTCGTAAAAAAGTCAACACCGCTAATAAAGTTACGCAAATAGACATTTCTTAAGTAATTTTTCATTAGAAAACGATTAACTTAAATTTTAGAACGCTAACATGAACTGTTTTCGAGATATTGCACATTTTTTAAAAAAATTATCAAAAAGTCATAGAAAATAAAAAAAATATATTTCCTATTGGGAAACATGTTCACTTTTCATATGTAATACCATGCGATAAATTGGGTGACATCATTCTCGTGCATCTAGCTCGTTCCATTCATGAGAAAAGATACTTCGAGTAATACTTTTGTATTTGAACGCCAATAGTCATTTATCTGCTATAAGAATAACTTATTTCTTCGTCAGTAAAGCTTGGCGAGATTTTGGCGAAGAATTTGGTGGAATGTCGCCAACTTGGCGACTTTTTGAAATGTTGTCAAATGAACGAAAATCTCGCCAAATGGATTAAAATGACGCGAAATCAATGAAAATGACGACTCATTGTCGAAAATTCAATATCTTGGAAAGAATATAAGTATCTACTATAAGATACTGTAAAAGTAGTAAATTCATTGCATTATGTAAGGAAAGTCATGTGTTGCCCACATCAGATTTTTTTTTTGCAATTACATTCCAGCAAATATCATGCATTTATTAAACTTATTTTTTGTTTTTATCAAGATCGGAAGAAAACAGTAATCTGCTTTACAAGTTGACATTCATTAAAATATTTTTTCTAAATAAAAATAATTTACTCCATTTTATCATCTGTATCCTGAAGTAGGCTTCGTCTTCTTCGACCCAGACCGTTCGCCCAAACCTGAAAGTGTAAGGCATCTATTTTTACGGCCGGGAAAATGCCCCCAATGTAGATTGGAACCCAGTGGGGGCGTCATTCACAGCAACCGCACCATTCTCCCCCTACCACCAACATCTCGGAAGAACTTATGGACCCCCATATTTAACGTGCCCGTACTCCGCGTGAACATGGGGACAGTTTGAGAAGAATCGCCTGAAGAAGGTTGTATTTTTCCTTTGAAACCGGTTGATCCCCTAAAGTTTAGTGTATGCTGTATTAAGAAGAGATTTTTATATTATTTGCAAACTAGACCTGTTGTACTGTAAGATTAAAATTCTCTTTTGCAGTATAAGTTTCATTGACTAATTGTTTATTTTTTCCTGGGGAGAATGTAACGTTATTTTTCTCACTAAAAATATCCACTGATCAGTGAAGTTAAATATACTTATTGAAAGAAGCAAGTGCGAGTTATACATATAACAATGAAACAAGAAGGCAAAGGAATCGGGAAAAATTCTGATATCAGAGCCTAAATCCAAAAGTTAAATTGAAGTCATTCCATATACCCGAAGTATCCTTAAATGAACCTGAAATGAAATCAAATGAAATGGAAGCTTATTTCCAAGATTTCAGCTGAGAAAAGCGATTCCAAGTATAAAATGAAAAAATTCTAGATTGGTCGCTAGATCAAAAGAATATCTCTAGAATTGTCGCTAGATGTAAATCAAAATCTCCAGTGGTTTTGCAGATGAACAATGACTTTAAAAATTGTTAAAAGCAGGATGTTAGAATTTTTCTGGTAGAAGTATTTTTATATTGTTTCAAATTCAGTAACGGGCCATAATGCTTGCTCTCCATCGTCACTGGTTTCTAAGTAGTAAAAGTCTAATGTGGGCAGCACATGACTTTTCCTGTAGACTTATATTTATGTTCTCTTTATTATAATTAAATTTAATTCACATTTAATTCAATTTTCGTTCGCATTTGGAAACTGGACTTATTTTCAAAGGTGGGGTAGAGAAAATACGAAAAAACTAAACTATCTCGAGAACGGCTGGTCTTAGTATAATGGGGTTGGTCTTATTCTTTTCTTCGTTAAAAATTGCGTATTAAACAAGCATTTAATGGATATATTTGAGCATACGTAGTTTTTTATTTTAGAGTTTGGCAGTTCTTAAGGGCCATTTGCAAAAAAAAAAGGCAGGTTATTTTTTTCCGAATCATACCAAAATCTAATCAGCACCAGGGTGCCCTACAAGTGAATTATCTACTGAATTTTGTGAAATTCGGTCCATTAGTTTTTCAGTTAGAGTGGTACAAGCTTTTGCGGGCCATTTCGCCAAAAACGGCGGGTTCTTTTATCCCAAATCGTACCCAAAACTAATCAGCACCAGATTCATCCACAAGTGACTTACCTACCAAATTTTATGAAACTTGGTCCATTAGTTTTTTAGTTAGAGTGGATACAAAATCTGCACAGACAGACAGACACACGGACAGACACACAGACAGACAGACATACAGACAGACAGACACACACAGACGTCACGCTAAAAATAGTTTTTTCGTATTCTAGAGGTCTCGAAACGTGTAGATCCGTCGAAAACTCGAGTTTGCATGATTCCAATACTTTCCCTATACATTACCATGTATTGCAGGGAAAGTAAAAACACACTTTTAACTGAAAATATCTATGTGGGCAGCACATGACTTTCTCTGCAGACTCATATTCACGTTCTCTTAATTTCTTCAATAATTCATTAAATTGAGTTTAATTGCACCAAATAACAAACATAATTATTTTAAATTACACTGAATTTGCACTTTTAATTCAGTTTTCGTTTTCATTTGGTAACACGACTTATTTTCAAAGGTGGCGTAGCGAAAATGCGAAAAAAATAAAACATCTCGAGTGCCGCTAGTTAAAGTGTAATGGAGTTGGGTTTTATTCTTATCATCGTTGAAACTTACGCATAAAACAAGTATTTCATTGATATATTTGAGCATACGTAGTCTTTTTATTTTAGATTCTGACGATTTTTGCGGGCCATTTCGCAAAAAATGGCAGGTTACTTTTTTCAGAATCGTACCAAAATCTAATCAGCACAGAGTAGCCAACAAGTGACTTATCTATCAAATTTTGTAAAATTTGGTCCATTAGTTTTTCAACTGGAGTAGTTACAGGCAATTTTTGCGACCATTTCACAAAAAAACGCGGGTTCTTTTATCCTGAATTGTACCAAAATCTAATCAGCACCAGGGTCACCCACAAGGGACTTATCTACTAAATTTTATGAAATTCGGTCAATTAGTCTTTTAGGTAGAGTGGATACATACATTGCACAGGCAGACAGACACATAGACACACACACACACACACACAGACGTTACGCTAAAAATGTTTTTTTTCGTATTCTAGTGTTTCCGAGTTGCGATTTTCGACATGATTCCAATACTTTCCCTATACATTACCATGTATTGCAAGGAAAGTAAAAAGTGGAATTTATAGTCTCTAATAAACAATTACATTCTATTTCAAGTAAGTGCAATTGTAAGTACAGGTAATTGTCGATGTTTTAATTACATTATTTTAAATAACTAAAGAATTCTACTAACTGAAATATGCCCATTTCTGGCTACTGCTATTTAACGCATCGCATGTCATAAGAGATTGATTATGAATTCTTTGAATGCGTCTATTAGCAGTAAAACCAGGAGAAACATAAAATGTTCATTATATATAAATATTCCGCCCTGCACAAATCAAATATCTCCTCATACTCCTAAAACTTTTACGATCTTTAACCATTGAAGCTGTTCTCTTTTGACTAATTCCGGGGATCTTGTTTTTCTATGGGAACGGGATTTTTACTGAAAACCATAAAAGCATTTAACAGCTTCCCAACCGGGCATTAACGTTTCGTCGCGAACAAATAACATTTATTTTAGAGTCTTTGAAGAAAACGCAGTTAATTTTTAGGTAGCGTGCAGAAGAAGAAGAATGCAGATTCGTTTTTCTTTGTCTTCCTGATAACCGTGCATCTAAAGCACCAGTTACTGCACCAGAAAAAAGCTACGCCCTAATAATGCAAATAATGGAAGAACTTGCACATGTTATAATTATATATTGTTTATATATTGCTTATAATTATTGGTGTTTGGGTTAAATTGCACACTTCCGACTAGTGTATGACCTATTTTTGGTTAAACATATATATCTAATATATATAAAATTTCAGTTTTCGGCCTTCTCCAACTAACCCTGGAGCCTCCACTAACATTTCGTACATTTCGTACAAGAGGTGTTAGGGGAATACGCTGAAATAATCCGTTTTTCCATTTAAATTTTAGTTTGAGATATACTTTATGTCAAAGTCAAAATAAAAAATTTGAGCAGCTAGTTCTCGTCCAGAATAGACTAGAAATAGCAGGGCCACGAATTAGTTGAATTTTTGCAAGTCGGAGCCCTTTCATTTTAACACTTTCACTGCCCATTAAGCTTAGGGTTTCCAGCTCACGTCAACAAGGAAAAACGAAGCTTGCCTCAGGCCCAGATCCATTCTCAAAGCTCTATCTACAAACCGACTGAAACAACATGCCGTTGAATGTAATGCGCATGATGACCAGTTAACTAGACATCGGTCTGTAAATTGAAACATGTGATGTCCAGCTAACTGGACATGGACAGTGATAGTGGTTATTTCGATTTACTCATAGTTTATGAGTTATTTTATTGTTTATGCACTTCTGAAGTGAAAAATGTCCTTTAGTATGGGCAAAGATTACGTTCTCATTCGCTTCTCGGCTATTTTCTTGGTTATTTTCTTGACATTCTAGGCTATTTTCTTGAATAATTGGTATGTTTTTGAAAGAAGCACCTATTTGATAGCTAAATTGCGGATCAACTATTAGGCCTGTAACATGCTTTCGCCATTGAACTCGCACAGGCAGACGATAACTGACTAGACCAGTCAAAATGGCTGTTGTGTCAACTTGTATCAAGAAAAGCTTGCAAAGAGAGCAAGCACATCAAGCGCCAGGGAGTAGGGGGTAAAATCTTTCTACTTGCAAAGCAAGTTATGGGGGTTGGTGAGTGTACGAGCAAGGGATGGATTCCTCTTGTTGAAAACAAACACCATTTTTTTCCGCCCAATAGGAGAGGTATTAAAAATCCAACACCGTTAGATTTTGTTCCGTAGTCTATATGTCTGCATGTTGTCTATAAGTCTGTACATATTTAGCTTTTTAGGCCATCGGAGGCATCTGGATAATCTGGAAAGACTTTAACAAACTCTATTTTCTTCACCCCTGGAGAGAGAAATCAATCCAGTTTCGTTAGGTTCTTCCCGTGCTCAGTACTACAAGTGCGCAAAGATGCAGTCTTCTAGGATAGCAGTTTTTTAATTTATTTATTTACTTATTTATTTATTTTGTAGGCTTTGAATAGACAAAAACAAGTTAGGTAATTATTATATAGATTGTCGAAAGTCAATATAAAAGGAGCTTGGTTCTACGTACCACCATTTTTACTAATGGAATTCTTAAATGAACGATTTAAGAAAGATAAAGTGGAGAGAAAAGAACTCTCGTCCATGTATAGACCGCAAAGTGTTCACTTAATCTCAATTGCAGAATGCGGTATTAGACACTAAGCAAGAGAAATGAACTCTAAAAATACCCTTAAGGGAAAAAATGCGAAAAAGAGGTTTTGAAATACGAAGATAATTCGCAAACAACAAGAAAGATGCCTTAAAAGTTGCTTGCCTAATTTGCATCTCAATATGTAATGATAAAATGAATGACGAATGAGGACATGGAGTGTTTTTAAAGTAAATTATTTAAAAAAGGAACATTTTCGAATGCATTTGGATGAGAGAAAATGTATTTCAGCAGTCTGTTAGGTGTTTCTATCCGTTAAAGGTGCTCTAAAAATTTGAAATGCTATGTTTTCTAATTTTAATATCATTCTGCAGACTAATACGTCATAAAAATTACCTGGGGTGTCCAAAATCCAGACCAATCGACTGACAGAGCGCTTACAGTAGCAGTTTGAGTGGCCAAAATTATCTGGGGTGTGGCTGAACTAGAGTTCCGTATACCAGAATCACTTTATAAGTAGATTGCGTTATTTTTAACACTTTACAACAAAGTTGAAAAGTGTTTATGACTTTGTTCATTCTGTCTGTCTGTCTGTCTGTCTGTCTGTCTGTCTGTCTGTCTGTCTGTCTGTCCGTTAGCACGATAACTGCCGTAAAAATGAGTTTATCAAAATGAAATTTTAGTATGTTGTTCAGACGGTCTGTAGGACCTATGGGAATATAAATAAATAATATCACCCAATTAGTTTTTTATTGAACCCGGGTTGAAAAAATGAAATACATTGAACCCTATGGGACCTAATTTTTCAAACATTTTTTAAGTAAATTTAAAATTCACGAATTGCTTCGAAATTTTTAGGAAATATTCACATTATCCCATAGAATATATAAAAAAAATTCAGTAAAATATGTTAAGTAGTTTTTTAATTAAAAAAATTATTTAATATAGGGAAAAAAACAAATTCAATTAAATTCTGACTTTGGGATATCTTCCAGAAAGGAAATAGAGAGATATTATATAATAAATATCTCTCCATTTCTTTAAACGTTTTGCATATGGGAGTGGCTTCATATTTTAAAATAAATTTGGTAGATAGCAATTTTTCATTTTTTTTAAATTTTATATAACTCTTCATGATAAATTTAATTGATGGCATTTTAAATGCACTTTCCTACGTCCTAGAGAGTTAAAATTTGGTACACAGCTTAAATTTGTTGAACATTTTATTCGACAAAAATTTGATGGATCTTTAAATATAGATCATACATTTTTTTCGAAATGGCCTGAAAATAATCCCCGTTCACTTCTATAAATCATTGTTGTAATATTGTTAAAAATTCTGATGTGGACAGCACATGTCTTTCTCTGCAGACTCATATTCGTTCTCTTTATTTATTCAATGATAATTTGAGTTTATCTGCACAACATAAGTATTTTAAATGACATTGAATTTACACGTTAAACTTAAATTTGGTTCTCATTTGATAGCTGGACTTATTGTCAAAGGTGGCGTAGCGAAAACGCGAAAAAACTAGAATATCTCAAGAACGGCTAGTCCTAGAGTAATGGGGTTAGTCTTATTCTTTTTGTTGTCAAAAATCACATATAAAATAGGAATGTAATTGATATAATTGAGCACACGTAGTCTTTTATTTTTATATATAACGATTTTTGCGGGCCATTTCGCAAAAATAGCCCGTTCCTTTTTCCCGAATCGTAGTAGAATAACCTACAAATGATTTATATACAAAATTTTGTTAAATTTGGTATATAAATCATTTGTAGGTTATTGAAATATTATACACCAAATTTTGTTAAATTTGGTTCATTAGTTTTTAGCTAGAGTGGATAAAGGCAATTTCTGCGGCCATTTCGCAAAGAAGGCAGATTCTTTTATTACGAATCGTACTATAATCTAATGAACATCAGGATTTCCCACAAAAAACATACCTACCAAATTGTATGAAATTCGGTCCATTAGTTTTTCAATTAGAGTGGATGTAATATCCACACAGACACACAGAAACATACACAGATACACCCTTACACACACAGACGTCTTCCTAAAACTAGTTTTTTCGTGTTCTAGAAGTCCCAAAACGTGTAGATCCTTTGAAAATTCGAGTTCCGATCTTCGGCACGATTCCAATACTTTGAGTACATACACATACACATATATATTATCTGTGTATCTAAATTCCGTGCCTATGCAATTACAATAGTTGTGATTTTAAATGATCCCTAAACTTTTATTATTTCTTCAAGGAAGCCTAATTTTAACATATGCAGAATGCAAATATCTCAAGCGATTGTAAGATGAATTACATAAGAATTGCTGAATTTTTTTCACACAAAATTATTTAGCTCTGGAGTCTGGAATACAAGTTATATGAATGAAATATTCATTGATTTTGCATAAAGAATCAGATGATTTATATTTCGATACAGTTTTAAGTATTTAAGTATAATAAATTACTGTAGTACTGTGATAATGTAAAAGATATTACCACTGAATGAATCACATTTTAGAAATTTTTAAATGAAATTACATTTCAGTTGGAAAGTGTTTCATAATCAATGCTTATGCATGATTGATCTTTCTTGTTTCTTTTTTGCAAGGAAATATTTTTTGAAAAATCTGTATCGTTGGGCCAAATAATTCCATTTATAGCATATTACTCTTCATTTTAACAGGTCAGAAAAAAAAATCTTTAATTGATACCAAGTTTGACAATGTTTTGTCCTTGGAGGGGTAACTTACGCCCCCGAGGGGGGCTGATGACGCCAGGAGCACAGAAATTGCATCGCGGTGATTTTTCACTGCAATGATTGAGACTGTTAAGTTTTGAGATCATTCAGTCATAACAATCTTAGCGCTTTCATTTTGGAATATATTGATTCAATTTCATATTTTTTGTAAATTTTTTTACAAATGGGACAAGGATATTTTATTTTTCAGATCTGCCTGTGACGATAATTTTGTATAGCGAGCAGAGAGATTCTTAAACATCGTTTTAGGAGCATTAACTGGACGGTGGACGTTGGAATTTTTTTTATTTATTTATTGCCTTAGAAACGTGAAAATTTGTATAAATATTCTTCTTAACACTACTATGTACAATACCATTAAATTTTCTTTTAAATTTTGTTATAATTTTGTTTTATTTATTTAATTTTTTTCAAAGAAAATTTGAAAATGCTCCTTGCGTGTCATTTGTTCACATTTTTGATTAATTTTACAGTATGATCACTCAAAAACACATTATGAACAAATTTGGGTATTTATTTTTAAATCCCTTAGAAAGTTAATTTTTTAAAAATATTTTTCTGCAATAAAACTTAATTTTCATCATTTAATTGGGTTCTTATTCACTTTTAATTACCTTAATAACCTCCATAACTTAAAATGCATACCCAGTTTCATTAAAAAGTATGAGAGGTGTCTTCTTGCCACATTTCATGCATCTCAGACAAAAATTAAGACGCATGGAGCATTTTAAAAATGTAAAACCTTTAAAAATTCCGTTTCGAAAAAAATGCATTCACCCTTTTGCTTACGGGGGGGACCGCGTCTATCCCAAACGAAGAACCTCCCAAAAAGACAGGTATTTGACATGCCCTATCCCAAACAGTTCGACCCCCTTTGCAGGCATTGGCGTTCATGGAAATCGCTGACAGAATCTTTGCAGGCATTGGCGTTCATGGAAATAGCTGACATGGAAATCGCTGCTGCGGCAGGTGCAATGTTTCTGTCAGCGATTGAAGCTGCAGCAGGTGCAATGTTTCTGTCAGCGAATGTTTCTGTCAGCAATCGCTGACAGAAACATTGCAACTGCTGCAGCAGGTGTAATGTTTTTGTCAGCGATTTCCATGAACGCCAATGCCTGCAAAGGGGATCGAACTGTTTGGGATAGGGCATGTCAAATACCTGTCTTTTTGGGAGGTTCTTCGTTTGGGATAGACGCGGTCCCACCCGTAAGCAAATGTTAAATGTGTAAAATAATGTTATATATTAAAACTGTTTTTATTCAATTTTTGCTCATTTCAACGTCCAGCGTCCCCTTAATTTAAATTATTTAATATAATGTTTTGAATAACAATGTCATTTAGAATACTATAAGAACTTGCACGTGATTGATAATTTGAAGTTTCTTCACAATGTATCTTCCGTACGAAGAACTGGTATATTGCTAGTTTAAAATAAGTTGCTTATGCAGATTTTAAGTACCTCGAATTCCTCTATCACGTGTCGTAATACCTATAGCATACAAAAACATAAATAAACTGTTTTTCGATTTGTGCTTTAATTTAAGAGATATTTAATATGAAAGTCAAGGTAAAACAGTATTGGAGCTGCGAGTTCGAATCTCGCACAGAGTAGCAATAGCAAGATCACAGATTTTATCGTATTTGAATTTTTGCAAGAAGGAGCCCTTTTTCTAAGTTTTCGATTTAGTTTACGAGTTATTCTACCTGTATTTATTTCTGAAAAAAAATTCTTCCGTATGGGGAAATATTTTATTGATCCAGCCGCCGATTTCCGACTGCTCTGTGATTGGCTGCTGGCAGGCAGTAACGTAAAAAAAATGGCCGAAGACTGAGTTATTGAAGCACTGGAAACATTAAAAGTATATATATTTGATTTTGTATAGTATTACATTTATAGGTACTTAATTTTGTATAGTATTAAATTTATATATATTTAATTAATGGATACGAAATTTTGCATATGAGCCCGTAGATGTGCAAGACGGACTCAGAATTTCCATTTAGGCTAATTAAATATTAAGGAATGAACTTTTTGCATTCCTAGTATTAGCAAAGATTTTATTGGTAGTGCCAATTTCCAACTTTTTGGAAAAAATGTTACGTCTTCGTCAAAAAAGGGTAGATGTAGGCTACAAGTTTTTACATTTGGAGCAATTTTGACAATTATATGCCTTATTAACCTTACTAATATTTACACTTCGGTGGGGTGAAATAACTCTCAAAGCAAGCACTGGGAGTTGAAGAGCGTTAGCGAATAAGGAACGGAGTTTTAAAGGCCGTATTAAGTCTGCTTAGCAGGCAGTATAAACATCTCGCAAAACGAGCTGAGGAAGGAGGTCACGTAGCCAGTTCTGGGGGTTGGTGAGCCTCAGCAAACAATGGAGGAAGTCCCAACCGGGATATCACTCCTCTACGCATGCGTAACGAAAGAACTTGCGAAAAGGTCTCCGGCAATCTGTAAGCTGTAGCAAACAGGGCACGAAGTCCTTACGCCCTGTTCACTGCCGTTCATAGATTAGGTTGGTGAACACGAAACACATAGTGTGCACCGGCCGGGTTTAAAGGGTCTGTCGCCGAAGTTTGTCGTACCGATCTCGTCGGGGCCTGTCGTTCCGGTAGTTCATCTAACGCAGTATCTAATTTTGCGGCTGTCCGAAGTTCAGATTTTCACTACAGATGACACACACAGACAGAAAGACTAACGCTTTAAATTTCATGCAAGATATATTTCATGTTCTTTCTAAACTATGTATGATACTCAGCAAAATTGCCTTTTTCCAGTGATATATGCTGCTAAATATGCACAGTTATTTTTTGAGTCATAAAAAAGATCCCACTTAATTTCAATTTTGCCATTTTAGTTACGAAACGGTGAGAGATGCCAAAAAGTATTCAGTTAATTGCCCGCGCTGCGTGGATGCTTTTTTTTTTGGAACAATGATTTATTTTTTACCCATTAAAGAAGCAACATTTCAAAGCGCTCCTTTTATTAAGAAAAATAGCTCTTCTTTTGAGAGGTGAATTTATTTTAATGCACTTAAAATTAAGATCAAATATGCAACTTTTATATCCTTTTCTAAATCAATTTGTAGAATAGACACAGATTTTTGTAGCTTATGGTAGTAAATATATTTACAATCGGCTTTAACGTAAAATATCTGAAGTGGACAGCACATGACTTCCATACATAATGCAATGAACTTACTTCTTTCACAGTAAAAAAATGATGTATAAGATCAATGATACTACGTTAACGTTGAATTGTATATTTGGCGCTTTTCCGGATGATAACATGTAAAACAACGAATTAACTTATGTTTCACACAACTTTAAATTAACAATTATCAATATTGATAGCATCTTCAATAAGCAATATAGTCCATATATTAAAATATTTTAATAATTAATTCATCAATGATGCTTCATTTTCATTAATTTGGCGTCATTTTTGCAATTTTGACGATATGTCCGTTAATTTGGAGCGAAATACCGCTAAGTTGGCAATATTTTGCTAGATTATTAATCAGGTTCGCCAAATGGATCGCCAAGTGTTGAAGACAAACGGCTAGAAGAGTATTTCTTTTATACTAGAAGGCATGCCCGTCATATGACGGAATTCAAAATTTACAGAGCATTGCCTCTCATTTAGCGTTATTTTTTTTCAATTTGGCGATATTTTTATCAATGGGGAAACATTTTCGTCACTTTGGCAACAGTTTAAAAAGTCGCCCGGGTGGCGAAATCCCGCCAAATTTTTCGCCAAGCGTTACGGACGGAGAGATAAATGGATTATTCTTATAGTCGATTTTTATGTTCTTTCCAAGATATTGAATTTTCATCAATTAGTCGTCAATTTTGTTGTTTTAGCTTCAGTGTTATTAATTTGGCGCCATTTTTATCAATTTGGCAGCATATTCGGCAATTTGGTGGCTTTTAAAAAAATCACTAAGTTGGTGATATTCTGCCAAATTCGTCGCTAAATTTCGCCAAGCTTTAAGGAAAATTGGTTATTCTTATAGTTAGATACTAATATTTTCCCAAGATATTGAATTTTCTTCAATTAGTCGTCATTTTCATTGTTTAGCTTCAGTGTTATCAATATGGTGATATTTTTTTATCAATATGGCGACATTTTTTATCAATTTGGCAACATTGAAAAGTCGCTAAGCTGACTATATTCCTCCGAATTCGTCGCCAAAATTTCGCCAAGCGTTATGGAGTAATGTCACAGTGGAGTAATGAATAAGTGAATGCCTGTAGCATATATGATAATTTTTTCAATAAGTTGAATCTATAAATAATATTTTTAGAAATTGAATAATGTTCACGAATTTCTTAAAATTTTGGTACCTCATTAAATATGCTAATTTTTCAGAAATTATGGTACACTCCCAAACTTTTCATTTCAAAGGTATTGTGGTGTCTTTCCTAATGTCCTGTATGCTCTCTATCGAAGAAAAGTAACAGTAAAGTTTCAAAAAACTAAATCAATTTCCTAACTCCATTAGTGTATTTCTCTTCTCGGACTTTTATGTGTAGCAGGAAATGTTTATTTCCTAGGTAAATTATAGAAGTAGCACCAGAGCTTTGGGAAATTCACGGTATATTGCGGAAAGTATTGTGCAAAATATTTCAGTAAATAAAGGCTTCGAAAGAAGTCATTTTCGCGGGCGAAAAGTTCGATTTAGGCAGGGTGAAAAATAAAGTCCCATCTTAACCGAATGTCTTTCAGAAGTTGAAGAAATGGTCTCGAATTTCATATAAATGTATTTTAATAGTCTTTAACGTCTAAATAAGCATTCGGATATTTCTATTTTTTTAGTTAAAGTATTTCGTTCGTCGAAAATACTTTAAAATTGAATTGAAAATATATTTTATTTCAACGAGTGCCGATGTTAAAAATCGGCATTTTAGTATGACTTTAATCTGACGTTTTGTTATCTATTTTGTTATCTATTTTTGCAATAGAGCACGCATATCAGAAGCTTCCCAGCCTATTGAAGTATAGTCGCCGACTGGAAAAATATTGGGGTTCCGGAAATTTTAAATCAAATAACCCATGCATTTTTCAAAGGATTTAAGTCAAATTTAAATGTAATTCAGTCAGATTATCTGGCACAATAAAATATCTGAAATGCAAAAATGGAGTAAATTATGCTTGATGGATGACTAGTCACCCGTTTGATTTTTCTTCTGCCATCATTTTTCAAAAGTGCTCATCAGTTTTCGATCCGGATTGCTTTGACTCTCTTCATATTAATAACAAGTGATTTATCTACCAAATTTTGTGAAATTTGGTCTATTAGTTTTTCAGCTAGCATGGAAACAGGCAATTTTTGTGGGCCATGTTGCAAAAAAGGCAGGTTCCCTTATCCCGAATTATAACAAAATCTAATCAGCACTAGGATCACTTACGAGGAAATTACCTACCAAATTTTATAAGATTCGGTCAATTAGTTTTTAAGTTAGAGTGGATACAAAATCTGCACAGACAGACACACACACACACACAGAGAAAGACACACACACACACACACACACAGACGCCATACTAAAAATAGTGTTTTCGTGTTCTAGAGGTCTCAAAACGCGTAGATTCGTCGAAAACTCGAGTTGCAATTTTCGGCACGATTCCAATACTTTCCCTATATATTACCATGTATTGCAAGGAAAGTAAAACTCCAGTAATCTAGTTAATGATTTATCAGTGACTCTATATTTCTCCCAGGTATGGCATGACCACATCTAATACTTTGTTTCTTTGAGTTCAGATTCTCTGCTTTTTATTATTTATATTAATTTTCCTTTTTTTGCGTCTCATATCCATGCTTACATGCTTTCTATTTGTATTGTTTTATATCCATTTCGTGTTACTAGACGGCGCCACTATAATGCGATGCCCTTTAGTCCTTTCTGATTGGCCGACATTGCCTTGCACTTATTTAAGAGTTTAGTTCCAGACTTTCTGCACTTATGAAGGAAATCCAGTTAATTTCCGAAACGTACGATTACATATTTATCTTTATTTTCACTGTATTTTAAGTTGTAAATCAGTTGCAATAGTCGCAAAAACTGCCGATAGGGGACTTTCCACAGGTTAAAGGTTGTAAAGATGTCTTAAGTGCCGAGTACCATAACATAAACAAACGGGTTTCGTCATTGTCCGTTGTTGTTGTTGAGACCCAGACCGTCCGACCTACCAGAAAGGTGTAAGGTAACCGTTTGGACGGCCGGGCCTGTCCGTATTAGAACTCTTCAGCACCAATTAGGCAATAACTTGAAGAGTTCACTTCGACGATACGAGCTTGCAATTTCGTCCCAGTAGCTCAACGGTAGAGCTTCGACTGGTCAGTTCGGAGATCCAGGGTTCGATTCTCGGTTATGGCAGCAAGGCCCTTTATAAACTGAACTGGCAGTAAGGAGTCTTGCTGCGTGTCGCAATTTTGTAAACTTCAATTGTAACCCAAGTCAGTGAAATTTATTACTAAAAATGTTCTCGGCTTTGCAAGGGATTTACAGCAAGGATTAATTGAATTTATTTATTCCATATTTCAAAAGGTACAGTTACACCCCGCCTGCGTTTATAAAATTCGAGATAAAATTAACTCCTGTGTAAACTGCATTTTAGAAAACGGTAATATTAAACACATTAAATACTATCCCAGGGAATCCTTACCAAAAATTTCCCATTTCCTAGAAAAATACTCATAATGATAGTATAATACCATATTAAGAAAATTAAAATGATATATTTTAAATTCGCAAAGTTAGAAAGGCAATAAATAAAATCCACTTTTTCAGAAATACAGATGTTTTTTTCCAGTAGCCAGAAATATATGCCATTTTATATTTATAGTCGTCCCACAATATTCCCAAACCCAGCAACGCTTTAACGATAAATGCTTCACTGTTTCCAATAGAAACGGACAGATTGTGACGTCCGGTCCAGCGTCCAGTGCATAGCAACTCGTGAACCGGAGAATGAACTTTTTAGAAATTGGAAGCAAAAATCTCCTTTTCTATGCTTTTGCTTGAAAATTTACGGAATATAAGAGTAATTATTATTTTGTAAAAGAATGCAGAAATATACACCTATGTTTTTGTCAAACTATAGATTTGTGTTAATCTATCTTCCATTTTTGGATGTAGCTAATAAACAATCAGACTACCTAAACCTGTGTATATTTGAATGTTTAAATAAATAAATATAAAAATATTGTCCTACTGATCATACAGGTAGTTTAAAGATCGTTAAAAAAAGTTCTTCGACCTGTCTTATGATGTTAAGATGGAAATTCTGTAATAATATTTCCGACCTCTAAGGAACCGATTTGTGGGAAAATTACAAAAATCGTGATTCAATGTAAAACAATTAAAAAAATAATTCGAGTTTAATAATTCGATTTTCCCCTGCAGACGTCATGCACTGATACACACACAGACACATGAACAAGGTCCTTTATATATTTCAAAACCAGAAAGTAGGGACCGTTATAAATCTGTTGCAATGCCCCCTTTCCCCTCTTTTCTAGTTTCTTGGATTTTATCTCTATCTATATACTAGCCCGACTTGAATAAAATTTCCAAGATCTATGCCAAAATGTGCCATATTAAAATGAAAACATACATTCCACTTATATAGTTACATTTTTATACGGTTGTCAAAATTGTTAAATTACTTTTATGAAAATTTTAAATTTTCATAATACGATAATTAAAGAACTTTACCCTTAAATATATGTTCCCTAAACTGTCACATGTGAGTAAAAAATTGAACAGATATTCTGCATTTCATGAAGTCAGAGTTTCGTGTTTGATTCTCTTGGGTATAATTTCACCGTAGAATAATTTGAGAAAAATTCACTGATGGATTTGAAGAACGGGGCATGCATTTCAAATTATTGGAACATGCGATGGATGAGATATTTAAACCTTATTTGGGAGAATACATATATACATTCTTTGTGATAAAGTATTGTAGCTCTTTGACAAAATTTTTCAAGAACAGAGAAAATGGGTATGTAAAATCCTCTCGTTTCGGGAAGAATATTTTTTTTAAGTTTGACCGTCAGTGAATAATTAGCTCGTTAGTAGCCCTCAACTTGCTTCTGCCCATTGCGGCCTATATAAGGATTGTCATACACTTGGTGAACATTGCAGCTGCTGTCGCAGTTGTACAGACTTGAATTGCCACCAATAATGTCTCTAAGATGCACTCGAAAATTCTATGGTCACCTGTGTGAATTTATAAAGAGCTGAATCGTTTAATTGCAAGAAGCAGGTTCTGCACGGTTGGTCGTGAAGGGAAATTACCTGGCATTTGAACTGCACTGATGTCTTCGTGTCTGTGGCACGCTACTGGCAGAAGTGGTGGCATGAAAGTACGCATACATGTGGAGTAGGCTCTGATCTCACAAGAGATCAACTGGTTGATGGGAACGGTTCCTAGTAAATGAAGTCCAAATTGCTACCAAAGCCTTGTTATCCACCCTCACACGAAAGTCGCGTCATTTGTGCCTCATTATGCATCTCTGTAAGAACACTTGGCTAAAGCAAGATTACAATTTCGTTGTCTTGTAAGACGTCTGTCATTAACGACATTACATTGGCATCTCCGTCAAGCAGCACCTGAGTGTCTTGGACAGCCTCCGTATTGCATTGCATATATCTCTTCAGTGATGGATTCAGCTTTTGCCTTGGCGTATATGTTCATCGCATTCAAAGTTAAAGGAGGAACTGCAAATATTTTTCATCAGATTAAAATAACTCTGAAATGCAAGGTTTTTCAACACAATACGTAGTTATTTGTAAAGTTGTTAGAGATGTAGTGCAACATTTAATTTCCTTTCTCGTGCATTTTTTTAGAATGCATCCATAGTGATCTACTCCATATTTGAATATTTCAGTAATATTGGATATACTCCAGATGAGTTATTGTTGGAAATAGACAGTTTTGGGGGATGCGAAGTGTCCAATTCAAAGATAAGGAGCTTGGTTATTTTGCTTCATAGCTTAAAATTAAAATAATCGCATCTTGGCAATTCATAAGAATTTGGCTGCATTCTTGAAGATTTATTTTTTGGACAGCGCAAGCAGTTATTCCTTGACAGCTAGCGAAATTTTAATCCGATATCTTTCATCAACGAACGCAATCTTTTCAACATGAAACTGCACATAGACGGCTAATTTTGTGATCAGTTATCTTCATTTAATACATAGCAGTGTTGGATACACAGTGCGCGCAATTGTTTGGTCCGACAACGTTATTTAAGTTACACTACATATCCAAATTTAAAGAAAATCGATTGTTATTATTCGATTGTTATTATCGATTGTTGTTATTATTATGTCAGTAATCGGGTAATGACACATGCAATTTTATACGATTATATTCAGTAATGGGCTTAGACCTTTGCAATTTTAAGTTGCACCTTATATCGAAATTAAATAAAAAAAATCAATCGGTTACGTTTTAGAGGCGTTATTGTCAAAAAGTTTATATCGATAAAAGGGGCTCAGCCAGAGTAATTTTTATACGACCATGTTTTACAACGAACGGTTTGTAGGACATAATTTACACACCATATCATAACTTAAAATTCGGTTATGTTTTGGAGAAGACAGATAAAAACAACTAAACTTTAAATAAAAATTAACTAACTGGCGACTAAACTTTTAAGGTTTGACTAAAAGACTCACTTACTTCGCTTTTTCGCTTCATCTGGACTTATGGGAAAACATTCGATATACACTTTATAACTAGAAACTTATATTTACCATAAGACTTACTTACATATAAGGGGAAAAAATAAGCTGATTTTCTGAGTTTTATGAAATACCAATTTCATTTTCAGTTCCCTCTTGGGTATTTTCAGTTTTCGCAAACGGGCAATTTTGTTCACTAAAGAGATTTGCGGATGATAGGACATAAATTTCAAATCGTTGGAATATATTCAATAAGTGGGGCGTTTATGCCCTGTTTGGCGGAATGTGTGCCGCATAAAAAGTGTAATTATAAATATTTTCCTTCCTTTCCAGAATTTCAAGTATAATTAGTGAGTTAATATCAGTTTATCTGCTCATTTCAGCTAAATTCGTGGATTTAGGAGGAGTATAATTAAACTTTCAGCCTTGGAAACTTTAGTTCCTAAGTTAAAACTGTCTCAAATAGCTTTTAATGAATAGTTAAACATCGTTGACGAGTGAAAACAGAAACAAAATAAGATTATCAAACGTCATAACTTTCTCTGCATACATAAAATGTATGGAAAGTATTTTGTGAAGGAGTCGAAAATTCGAAATCCAGTTTTCGACGGGAGAGCTCGTGAACTCGAATCGAACGTTTTTTGAGGTTATGTCTGTCTCTCTCCCTTTCTCTCTGTGTGTGTGTGTCCAGTGTTTCTTTCAGGCATACATCCTGGGGGGTGGAGGTTGATGCCACTCCCTAAAGACGATTAAGCTCTCCCCCCGGAGGCATGTTATATTATCCTAGTTTCTATTTATGTGACAGCATATAGATATATTTATATAGCACAAATAGAAAACTTGCGCCCCTCCCAATTTCATTTGCCGCTTTTTTCGACCAAAAAGTTCTGAAAGAAACATTATGCGTGTCTTTGGACGTGACATCTTTCTAATGAATAAAACGTTCGTAAAATATTGGGTGCCATTATTTCAAGCAGTGAATACTAGAAGCCTATTCATATAAAGCGCCATCGAACTTTTGGAAGAGCATCCTCCCCTATTTTAGAATAAATTTTTGAAAAAAAAACATACCCTAATTTAAACATTCAATATTGTGGAATAAAGCATCACTATATGCATAATGTTTCATTATAAAATGAATGAAATAAACGTTATAACACTAGCTAGATTTGCTCTTTAGATATTGCACACTTTACAAATAAATTTATCAAAAAAATTACATAAAATTGAAAAGTAGTTAGTATCGTCAAATATTGGCTGAGGACAAAAAAAAAAAATGCATCTAGGTAACTACATTCGCCGTTTAAAGTTTAAATACAGTTCGTTATTTAAAGATTTTTAACATTTAGTTATTACTGTTACAAATCATATTTATAAAATTTAGATTATTAAATTGAGATAGTTATTAAATATACGTTTAATCATACGTTTTTAGCACGCTATTTTCAGCAGCTATGTGAATCAATAGCTCCTAATAGAAATGGGGTCATATCGGCTAAAGATATATACAATTAATTTTATATAAAAAATACTAATAGCTGTGGATATCCACTACATTAACACGTTTTTCATAATAAATATAAAATTGAAATAAAAGTCATTTAGATAAATTAAATGCTTTTTCTTTCTCTTGGCACAAATTATTTTATCTATACTATTGGCGAATTTACGTTTAAAATTTCGTAATTCTTGATATCCTTATTGAGAATGGATTCCTTTACTATATTAAAGTAATGGATAATTCAATATAATAATGGATATTTTTTACAGTCTACTGCCAAAGGTATTGAGTTGTTCCTTGAGCCTGTGTTTCTTTCACTGTTTTACCTGCCTCCTAGTGATAGAAAGCATGTGGGTGTGCTGCATGTTGCTGTTTCCGTGATTTCGCTTGCATTTTGATGTCTGTATGGGGAAAAAAATCTCATTTAAGTGTGCAGTTTGAGCATAACTCATTCACGTAACACTAAGTTCAATATTTAATAGATCATATCAAGTTATTTCAAGGTTGTTTTATATAACTTGATATGATGAGACTTGATATGATGATGTTTGCTTAATATAATTTGAATGTGAAAAGCATGAAACGTGGGGTATAAACCACAATCAGCCGAAAAGTGTCGTTACCGAACTCTTCGAACAGCAACAACGAATAAAAAAAAACGCATATAACTTTGCTGTATGTACAGGATTTTGCAAACAAACACACCCTTACAGAGAACTAATTACCATACTGTTGCAAAAAAAAAGTAGAAGTTTACCAGTTAAATACTCATTTCAGATCTCTTTCACTAGCAAACTAAAATTTTCCAATGCTATTTCGATACTGGAAATCTACAAAATCTTCTAGCAAAGGACCAGGAGCGGGTCGCCTCATTGTTTTGTGGGCAGAGTGATCTTTTGTACTTGACCTAGCACTTCCTTGATCAAGGGGCTTAGCAACAACAACACAAAGAATTCCTTACTACAAGAATACATTAACAGAATAGATTTTAACATTCTGAGATACTCTGGTGGGTCAGAAATGCGATCAGACAAGGCGAAAATAGAAATATTCAGAAACAGAATCCAAATACAGAAATATCCAAAAACAGTAAGAAAAATAAGCAAATAAAAAAAATTAAATGGATAATTATACGTACATGATCCTGCAAAGAATTGTTTTCTCCTGACTGGGTTCATCAACGAGCTCAGCCTGTATAAAATACCTTTCACGGTACTTATTCAAATAGGTTTAGTAAGTACGTGATTAGCGTGTTTTTTTGTCTTTTTTAAACTATATTTTATTAATCTGTCCACCGCTCTTCCGTACCATCTCAACGCCCCCTAATTTTCTCTGGGTCTTCTACTGTCCCCCTGAAAGTCTCAAACGCCCACAAGGGGCTTTATCGCCCACGTTGAGAACCCATAATTTAGTGTTAACAAATTTGGCGAAAAGTAGTAAATTGGGCTCCTTTTAATGTCACTAAGACCGGTATTTTAGAAGCAAATCTCTGATAAAATCCACATCGGAACTCGCAGCGAATTGCCGAAAACCAAAACACATTTCAATATTCTGGCTTGAAAAAAATATGATTGTGTAATTAATATGTGGCAAAACATTAGTCTTCAAAATGCACCTTAACAACGCTCCAAATTTTTTCCAGTGAGTGATACTACTTACCTTTACTGCAAAGTAAATTAACATGATCATTATAGAGTCTTTAATAACATTTAAGTTAATTTTCGTTTTAGTTATTTGTAGATTTGCCTTTTTAATACAAAAACTATTACGTTATTAACTACAGCAATAATCTTTGTATTTTTCAAACAAGTTGAGGCTTGTAGAGAGAGGGGGGAGGAAGAGAGAGAGGGGAAGAGAGAGAGAGAGAGAGAGAGAAAGGGTGAAATAGATTAAATTTTTGTATCAAATACTCCACTCATGAATATATAGAAATGCGCACACACCTTTATACTTCATGGGACACTCGTTGGCACCGTAGCTGTATTGACAGGGCCATGGCCTGGCTTTCAAGCACTCACTGTTTGAACATATTCGAGCATTTTTTATTGAACCCTTCGGTCCTGAAATTTTTAGGCAACTGCTTTCAGGAAAGGTCTTTCCTCAACTGTCACTTCTTTTTCTTCTCTTTTGCGGTCAAATTTTTTTTGAACTCGTTCGGCTTCGGGGAGATACTCCTTCCTTCAAGACCCCCGAAACCTGATTGGTGCTTCGACCCCCCTCATCAGTGCTTGTCAGTACGGTCTGCCCTAATTGGATAAAGAATTGGCTCTCTCTTGCGGAAGTTGCCTATTTTGGGCAGACCACTAGCGAAGATTGAGCCCCATAAGATTGCGTTTGAATTCTGCTTTTATTTATTGCTCATAAACTAATGTCTGACTTAATGTCCCTTTAAGGACCGTGTCGTCTGACCTATTCTTTACCACGTGCTCGTACTGTTATTTTACCAATTTATAGTATGAATGATATGAAGGTGGGTGGCTACAGAAGAGCCCAGCACATCGACCAGAGGTCTATTGTACTACCCCAAAAGAGAAAGATCTCTAAGAAAAGAGACCAGTAGCCGATGCGAAGATAAGCAGGCACTGACAGGTATGCCGTTCAGCTCCCAGGGTTCAATCACATGACGACCATTGTGTTCGAATCTGTGAGCAGAGTGAACCTCACATTCGCAGAGAATGTGAGCAGCAGTTTCTTCGCTGTAATTGCAGCCTCTGCAAAGCGAATCTTTAGTGATACCCATAATGTTAAGGTGTCTCTTGAGGGTGCAGTGCCCAGTAAGAAACCCAACAGCCCTCCTGATGCCAGTTCTGCTGAGCTTGAAAAGTTCATTTTGACGTGTACTAGGGCAATTGCAGTTGAGAATTTTCGCTTGCCTTTGTCCCATAGTATTACGCCAGTTCTTACATTGAAGCCTCCTGAAGATGTCATAGACAGTTATTCTAACAAGGTCATTGGGGATACCCAAGGACAATTTATAGTAACTTTTTTGTCTCCATTTTGCCTCATATTCTTTTCAAATTATATGCCAACTTTCAATTAAGAAAAGTAATTAAATAAGGATAGTATCAGAATATAAAATAATTCATATTGTTTATGTATCCAAGTTTCACAGATTGTGGCAATTTCGATCTCCTTGTATGTATATAATATGCGTTTCATTTAGGTTTTTTCTGCGAATTTATATTTTTGTCTCTCCTCCAATTTTGGAGTCGAATTCTCATACCCTCTGCCCCAACGAAGCTATCTATCCTGTATTCTATACTATAAATGTGAAGATTCAGCTTTCTAAGCCATCGGGACGAAACTTCTGTACAGTCTAGTAAAACTTTTCAAACTCCCATGTTGAGTCTGGTTTCGTTGCATACTGTCGGTAAACTATGTAAGTGTTCAAAGATTTAGACCACTGGAATGGGAGGGGGGGGGGTGTTGCTTCGGATCACCGGATGGGACTTCGGATGGATCTTGAAAGAATTTTTAGAACCCCACATTTTCCACTCTCGGAAGGAAATTAAAAAGAAATCCAGCTATATTATGTTCTGTCCCGTAGTCCATACTATAAGTGTGTAAATATTCAGGCTTCTAGATCACCGGAGGAGGACGTCTGGAGGGTTCGGAAAGACACAAACCGTCAAAAATGATTATATATATTTATTTGTATTAGAAGACTACTTTTTAGTTCATAAAACAAATAAAATGTAAGTATTAATATTACAAATACTGATAATAAAGTAAATAACTATTGAAAACTACTGATAACAATGCAACTATTAATAACAAATCATCTCTTTGATAACAGTAAAGATGTTCCAAAAAATGTTTTGTGAGAGGAATAGTTTGGGAATAGCTGCCTTAAATAAAGCAATCGGATATTTTGTATTATATCTCTAACAATCTATTTTACGAAGCTGGGCTCTAAATAGCTGTTTGCACCTCTTTTGATCGGATAAAAAGGGATATTTTCATATCCTTATCTTCAGAAAACTCTCAATTTAAGAATCGAGAGAGGGAGGGGGGTGGCTAACCCCCCTCAGTTATCCCATTAAAATCGTCCGATGAAATGTTTATTTTTAAACGCGAGGCGCACCATTGCTGCTTGATTCCGGAGTGGAATAAACCATTGAATGGGTTTCTAGCAGCCGGGTGTGGGAGGTTTTCTTTGCAACTTCTCCTTCTTTGTAGACAATTTTATTTATTCACAAAGAAATATATCCACAAAGAAATATATTCACAAAGCCGATCAAATTCCCCTAATACTCCAATCAGTAAGAAGTACTTTGTGCAAAGATAAAGAACACTTTAGTAATGTATTTAAGCACAAATAAAATAATAATGCAGTATACGGCTGTTTCGAGGATACAGTGGATACCCTTTGTCAGTGCAAGAGCATTAACAAACTTGAAGTCAAAAAGACGAAATGGGCATTGAAAGTTGAGTGTCGTACAGAACAGAGCACCAGGCGCGAAGCGCCTTTAATCTCCAATTTCAATATGTGGTTCTTATCGTCATACTGTGACATTAATTCAGTTACCCTAATTGGAGGTTCAAGGTTTTTATTTACTACTTTTTTATTATTTGTCCTAGCTCCTAGTGTGGCAGTTTGTTGCACATTTAGAGATTAAGCAGTTTAGGGGGTTAAATGGGCATTAATAGGAGAAACAGATATTTAGAGCTAATGACTGGATTACGAGTCCACCTGGGAGAGCCAACCAGAAAGCACAATGACGAACAGTCCAGTTAATTCGAAATAGCAAGTAACACACAAGATTGGCGTGCGTCAAAACACAACAGAAATATCCGGACAAGACGAGTCATGTCCGTTAAGAATAAACGAATCCGCTGTCGAGTGTACATTACTGTTAAATGTCGGAAATTTGAGCACCTGTTGTGAAACTGTACGTCTACAACTACTGTCAAATTATTACATTACACCAAATAAAGCCTTGTCATGCCTTTTAGTGTGCCCCTTTAGTACATCAGGTTGGCATTTCTGGTAATACATTCCTATATGAATATGGTTTGCTCCTGTGTTCTTTACCTCCCTGAAAAGTTCGTAGAGTTTTGAAGCACCCTGTATATATATGACATCACAGAGGGTTGGTTAACACCCCAGATATAGTATATATATATATATATATATATATATATATATATATATATATATATATATATATATATATATATATATGTATGTATATATGTATGTATATATTAGAAGCGAAGCTGAATATTGGACTCATTTGTAACTATCTTGCAAAAATGGGATTATATATTTCTATAGAAGTGAAGGGAGATTTTAAGCGGGTTATTTCGCAAAAATGAAAAAAAACATGCAGGTTTTAAGTTTTGAGGATCCGTCAAATTCTAGCAGACTAAAATGTTCCACAGAGCCTAAGCTGCATGCAGAATTTCATATCTTTAGGACATGTTTAAATGTCCTCAAACAAATTGAAACTGACAGACAGACGACCATCCGTCATGACGAATTCAATAAAAGATTTGAAAAGATATATCGCGGTAACAGAACATGTCAAAATTCCGATAACTTAATCTCCAGGCAGATGCCCTTCTGCTTAAATTGCACAGTCCACTTCGAAGATAAGAGCTTGCAATTGCGTCCCAGTTGCTCAATTATGAGGGCGTCTGTTACATGGCAATATGTAACATCGTACGTTGTGGAGGGATTGCAACCTCTAAAGATGGTCCTTGTACTTCTTTTGCAACTAATATAGGTTTCCCCCGAAGGACACCAGCAAGGAAGCGAGAACAACGCTTTTCCAACTTCATAGACATGGACTTCTCAATTTCAGAGGGGCCCTCAGCGGGGCGCCTTGGGGAGAGCTGATCCCGTGACCATTTCCGGACGGCCGTACTTACGCCCGGATACGTGGGAATTTTGGTCCAGATGTCACACATTAATTCTGGGGTGTTAACCAACCCTCTGTGATGTTAGCACCCAATAGCTGGATGTAACCCTTTAATATCCAATGAAAATACCAGGGGCTACAGTGGGAGAGCCAATAACAACCTGGGGCGCAATTGTGTAGGAGGTGACATTTTTCGGATGTTCGAGAGAGAGTCAGATTTTGAGAAAAGGAACGCCAATTGATTTTCTGATTTAGGAGAGAAGAGTCTCCTAAAAACGACTACAGAGATGATGGGCATCCGATGATTCCTCGTCCGAGGACTCCGCACTCGATGATGGTTGAACGAAGTATCGAAGGTACGCAATGCATGTCCTTTACATACAGTTTGGTGACACTATGTTACTGCTCTCTCTCTCTCTCTCTCTCGACACTGTACTAGCTTTTTAAAGTTAAGTAAATTAATCAGTGTGTAAATTGTTTTAATTATATTTTGATAGATACATAAAGTCATTACTAGTGTGATTTTAACTATAATTTTAATGAAGGAATTCAATTATATTTCCCAAATATGGATAAAATATGAGAAGCGCGTGCGTATGGCACGGAGCAATTATTGTTATAATGAAAATAGACGTGAATGTCAATACGAGTATGAGATGGGAAATAATTATGATTTAGTGAGAGTGTTAATTAAATATGTTCTTATTATTTTAATTTCTTTTGTAAATAAATGTGTTATTGTTTTAAGTTTGGTTCGCTGTCCTCATTTGTAATTAATATCATATTTGATTGATTATATGTATTTTATTCGATACGGCCAATGCCGGAGATCACTTTAATGGGGGAGAATAATAATGATTTTTGCGTTCCGACCGGACGTGTAGTAGAAATCCACGCATCAGGCGTCATCTGACCAGTTTGAAGAACCATGGTTCGCGTCCCGGGCGGAGCAGAAAGGATTTTTATAATGGCGTCCTAACGAATTAACCCTGCAGGTTAGTACAGTGATTTTGAGGGTCTGAAAGTGACCCTATTACGATCATTACGGATTCAGTGGACTTTGGCATATTGGGAGCCGATTTCAAATAGAAAAGGGCCAACGACCGCGCAGGATACTAACTTGGATAATAATAATAGTATATCGAGAGGTAACCTATGACAAAAATAACACGAAGTGGTCAGTTAGATTCTGCGTCAATCTGGCATTGGAGGGAGAAGAATGCAAAGTCCTCTTCGATGACAGATTGCAATTCCACCCCAGGAACTCAATCGTCGACTGGGCAGTACGAAGATCCGTGGTCCGATTCCAGTCAGGTGCCACAAGGGTTTTGACAAAATCTGTTGCCTTAAATAAAACCGACACAGAAATATTAAGCTGCCTTATGAACTTTAATTGAAAAATCCTAAAATGAAAGAATTCTTTACTGCAATCAAAATTAGATAGCAGTGTGTCTTTCAGGCATACCTAAGGGGGGGGGGTTACCCCCTGGAGACATTTTATATTAACCTAGTTTCTATTTATGAGACACAGCATTTAGATATATTTATATAGGGCAAAAGAAAACTTGCCCCCCTGGCCAGAAAGTCCCGAAGGAAACACTATTAGAGAATGGAGGAATGTTCATAAATCTGGTTTTCTATTCCCGGTGTTTATTCATTGTAAGAACTATCAAATTGAAAACAGATCGGGGAAGCTGCAGTAACGTATTTACTTGCATAAACTTTCCGGATTTCAATGAAAGAGGCATCCAAATGCGGAAATAGAAAATAGAGACTGGTTTATTTCGAAAGCCATTTAACGGCAATATTGTTTAGATGGAAATTTGATAATATTGTTTAAACCGATGAATTTACACAGCCCAAACTCCTGAAGACAGAAACTTCAAACTTTGAATACACATGGCACTTATAAGAAATGAGAAAAATGTAAACGCTTGGAATTTTGTTCGAAATATTTATAAAAAGTGTAGATAATCCAGAGAAAATGAATAAATACATAGCTTCTTACAAGTTTTGAGTATTGTCTCAGTGGATTAATTACTTTACCTAAAATGCTTCTTCACGACGTTTCACCAAATTTCAGGTCATTTACTTATGCGAGTGACTGCTTATTAAATACTTATACCATAGAGGTAAAAGTAAGGAGACGTCATAGAAAAATTGAATTTTGACAACCCGGATGACAACATGTATAAAACTGTTTTGAGGAACCCAATTAAATAATATTTCCCGCAACTTTAAATTCGTCAAATTTATTACCAGTCGTTACAGACAAACGAAGAGAAGAGCTTTTCTTATATACAAATGACTATTGATGAATTATTAGGTGTAAAAATACAAAAGTATTATCCAAAGTATCTTCTCTCGTGAATGGAACGAAATAGTTCCTATTTTATGTAATACTTTGTGTAATGGTTTTGTATTTTGGCGCTAAACAATTCACCAACAGTCATTTATATATAAGAAATACGCTTCTTAACTTTTGCTTGAGTACTTGGCAATAATTTTGGCGAACTTAGCGGTTAATTTAGAGAAATATCGCCAGCTTGGTGATATTTTGTCACATATTGACCTTTGTTAAAATTGCAGAATTGACTTTAAGTTTACGAAAACGACCTCAAAATTAATGCATTAATTTTTTAAGTATTTTAATATATGGACGCTATTGAGTATAATATATATTTTATATATATATATATATATATATATATATATATATATATATGGACGCTAGAGTTGCGTGAAATATAAGTTAATAACACTTTGCAACATAGTTGGAAAGTGTTTATGACTTTGTTCATTCATTCTGTCTGTGTGTCTGTCTTCTGCCCGTTCGCACGATAACTGCCGTAAAAATAACTTTATCAAAATAAAATTTAGTATGTTGTTGAGACGGTCTGTGAGGCATATGGGAATGTAAATTAATAATATCCCCCAATCAAATTTGGATTGGACTCGAGTTGATAAGTGAAATATATTGAACCTCATGGGACCTATATTTCCAAACATTTTATAGGCGAAGTTAAAATTTCCAAATTGTTTCGAAAATTTTAGCAAATATTAAAATTATCGCACGAAATATATAAAAAATTTGATCAAAATATGTTTGATAGTTTTTTAAATAGAAATTAAAATAATAATGACACCCACATAACATGAAGAGATCACGTGACTCACTTCAAAATAAAATATGACATCTATCTTTTTTTTCCTAGTGTAAAAATCGTGATTTTTAAAGTTGTTTTAAATTTATATTTAGTGTTGCATCCGTCCTAAACCCGTGTTATTTTTCCGCATTTTCTGTGCATGTATATTCTGTGCCAACGCAATTACAATATATTTGAGTTTAAATGATCATCAAACTTTGATTATTTCTGCAACGAAGCCTAATTTTAATTGAATCAGAATGTGAACAAGTGATTGTAAGATGAGTTGTATAAGAATTGCTGAATTTTTTCACGCAAAATTACTTAGTTCTGGAGTCTGGAATGAAAGTGATATGAATGAAACATTCATTGCTTTTACATAGAGTGCCAGACGATTTGTATTCCGATGACGTCATTTGAATGAAGTTCATTTTCTTCGATGAAGTTTTAAGCTTTCAAATATAATAAATTACTGCAGTACTGTGATAATTTAAAATACATCACCGTTGTATGTATCGCATTTTAGATATGTTTAAATAAAATTGCATTTCAGATGGAAAGTGTTTCATAATTATTGCTTTATTCATGATTGATCTTTCTTGTTTACTATGAAAAAAGTAAATTCGTTATATTATATAAGGTAAGTCATTTGTTGTCCACATCAGATTTTTTTTACAAAGTCGATGATGTTGCAAAGTAGTATTTACAATATGTTATTTTCGTATTTATTTTAACATATGGAACTTAAATTCGTAATGTTATTAACATTGAAACTGTTTTGATGTTTTTTATTATATTAACTTTCTCCTAGGTATTTACTTTCATTTTTTATTGTAATTTTATTTGGCAAGCTTTTCCTTTCTGGATTACGTAATTCAAACATAAATTGTCAGGCGTCCCTTCTTCTTTCATTTTCTAGTGCTGTTGCTCTATCTTTCTATCTTGTAGAAAGAGGCTGTTTTTTGCCTCCGAAATTGAATGATACTTAGAATTAACTTGTTTTTATTAAGCAAAGTATTTTATTTTACGATTATTTCAGATAGCAGTTTGTGCAAATGTTGATTTATTTTCATTTCTGAAAGCGTATCACCTGTAGCCACTAAAACAAAAGAACAGTCACATATTATCTTTGTCGCCTAAATGTGACTTTTGATGTTGCTGACACCGTCGGAATTTCTTTAATTGAGTGGAAAGAGGAATCTTCCCCCCCCCCTTCCTCCTTCCCGGAAAGGAACCGTAAAGACGTGTCTTAAATAAATAAGCAAACATATCACCTTGTGGTATGCCACACGCGCTACAGAGCGGGATCATATGTTTAAAAGAAAAACAAGCAGAGAGATATATTGCATTCTGTTACTTTAAAAAGACTAGTGTTCACGATAATGTGTTTTTTTAGACTAAAAAATGTCGATTTTTTTTAACTTAAAGAGGGATAAATGAAAGTTAATTTTTCTAATGCACTCAACAGACATGGAGGTGTTTGTTGATAAATGTAACTTTTTCAAAGAATTTTTAGTGGTTTATATTTTATTCTGTTTTAGATCTTTGCGCTTTTAATAGGTTAGAGCATAGGAAACTAGTGTGACGCTGGTGTTTAGTGTACTGCAATAGTCTTGAGGAATATTTCATAACATACAGCTGAGAGAGACTATCTTAGTGATAACGTTATAGCTCAAACTACTGAACATGGCAGGCACATGGGACTTAACCTATAAGTAGTAACAAGAACCTAAAATCATGATATTTTGTTCCAAAAAGTTATAAGCTTTTAAATTTTTGTTCCAACATTTTCCAGCTATAACTTGAGAAACATTAGACACACAAAATTTGTTTCTATATCATCATAAACAGAACCCCCCCCACAGATTGTTAATTGAAATGAAGCAAAATATAAAATGTTAAATTTGGGTACCCACCTTTTTAACATTTTCCAACATAGTTGAAAATTGTTTATGACTTTGGTCATTCCGTCTGCCTCCATTCGCATGATAACTGCCGTAAACATGACTTTATCAGAAAGAAATTTTAATATGTTGTTAAGACTGTCTGCAGGACATATTGGAATGTAAATAAATAATATCACCCAATTAGTTTTGGATTGAACTCGGGTTGAAAAAGTGAAATAGATTGAACCCTATGGGACCTAATTTTTCAAACATTTTTTAGGCAAAGTTAAAATTCGTAAATTGCTTTGAAAATTTTAGGAAATATTCAAATTATCGCATAAAATATATAAAAAGAATTTCAGCAAAATATGTTCGGTAGTTTTTTAAATAAAAATTAAAATAATTATTACACTCATATTATATGAAGAGATCACGTGACTCACTTCAAAATAAAATATGGCATCCATCTTTTTTCCCAGTGTCAAAATCGTGATTTTTAAAGTTCTGTTTAAATTTATGTTTAGTGTTGCATCCGTCCTAAAACCGCTTTATTTTTGCGTATTTTCTGTGCGTCTATATTCTGCGCCAACGCAATTACAATATTTTTGAGTTTAAATGATTATCAAACTTTGATTATTTCTACAGCGAAGTCTAATTTTAACTTATGCATAATGTAAACAAATCAAGTTGTAAGATGAGTTGTATAAGAATTGCTGAATTTTTTTAACACAAAATTATTTAGCTCTGGAGTCTGGAATATAAGTGATATGAATGAAATATTCATTGATTTTACATAGAGAGGCAAACGGTTTTATAACATTACATTTTTTGTTGAAGTTCTAAGCATGAAGTTAGAAAGTACTTCTACCTCTATGGTTTTAAGTTCTTAAGTAAAATAAATTATTATGATACTGTGATAATTTAAAAAATATCACCGCTGAATGTATCGCATTTTAGAGATGATTAAATAAAATTGCATTACACTTTGAAACTGTTTCATAATCAATGCTTTATGCATGTCTTTATCTTTCTTGTTTGAGATATATCTAGTTACACTTATAGCAGCTGATTATTTTGTATTTTGAAATTCAAAGTTTTATACAATTTTTATTCCATATATTATGTAACCTTAACAACAGACTTACGCTTCAAATAACAAAATTGTCTGTTGGCAATATTTCTAATCAAACAATGCTTGCGATAAAGTGAAGTTGACAATAGAGGTCTATCGAAAATTGTAAGTCTTCGCTAAGTTATATAGTCCATCTAATAAATTATATTAATGAATAATAAATGAAATTATTTTTATTAAAGTGGACGGTTTGAGCTCAATCAATCATTTTCTAAAATTAACATTTAGAATTATACTCATATTCATCCATAATTCAATAACAATGTAAAATGACATTGAAAATATTCTGTTATCAACTACTTAATGTTCGAACAATGGGCGTATGAAGACAAAAGTAAGTAATTTGTTAGTCATAGCGTTCACAAAGTGTTCGAGTTAATTTGGGCGCGAGTATATTGAGTCTCGCCAAGCGTTAGGGGCGAAGAAATAAGTTATTCTTACAGCAGATAAATGACTATTGGCGTTCAAATACAGAAGTATTACTCAAAGTATCTTTTTTCATGAATGGAACGAGCTAGATCCACGAGAATGATGTCACCCAATTTATCGCATATTACATATGAAAAGTGAACATGTTTCTCAATAGGAAATATTTTTTTTTATATGGCTTTTTGATAATTTTTTTCTAAAAATTGTAATATCTCGAGAACGGTTCATGTTAGCGTTCTAAAATTTATGTCAATCCTTTTCTAATGAAAAAATTACATAAGAAATGTCTATTTGCGTAACTTTATTAGTGGTTATGATTTTTTGACGACTTTTTAAAAATTTCATTAAAAAATTTAGGGTTTCTGAACATTCGATTGCGAATAAAAACAATAGGCTTCCAGTGTTTACGGATTGTGATTTTTGTACCAAATTTTGTTCGAATCGGTCCATTCGTTCGTGAGATATCATCTCCACAGAATCACTGACACACACACACACACACACACACGCACACGCACACACAGACACACACACACACACAGACATCACTTCAAAAATGCTTGATTCGTGATCGGGGATGCTTGAAACATGCTCTCCCATCGAAAACTCGAATTTGAATTTTCGACCCCGTCACAATACTTTCCTTATACATTATGTATATAAGGAAAGTAATAATGTTATAAATTATTTTTAAATGTCTGAAAGCGCGCTTTAAGAATAAGGTAACATACAGTGGTCGGAGAAAACATTTTGTTTCATGCACCGTAATTTTCATGTTAACAATTAAATGTACGGCATTTTTATGCTTAAATGTTAAACGTTTTTTATATTCAGAACTTTTATAAACTGTGTAGTTGGCATATTTAGTGCCCACTAGCTATTTTGTTTTCGCAACGTGTGGGTGAAAATGGTTGGTATGCAATAGTTATTGATCGTACAATAGGACGCAATAGGTTTGCAGATACCAACATACATAGAACAGTTTTGCATTTCTTAGTGCTCGTCAGCATAGAAGAGACGGTAACTGTACAGCAAGAGACAATTGTGTAGCAAGAAAAATTGCTATACTTTATTTCAACCTATTTTGGACTGCAAATGATATTAAGAGCGAACTCCCATCCGTTTAACACGAAGTTACCAGAATCCCATTTCGCAAAAAAAATAAGAAGGATGGTACTTTTATTCCGAATCATACCATAACTTAATCAGCACACACGTGACTTACCTATAAAATTTTATGAAATTGGGCCCATTGGTTTTTGAGTTAGAGTAAATACATACATTGCACAGAGAGACTAATAGAATTTTGTGCTAAAAATAGTTTTGTCATGTTCTGGAGGTCCCAGAACGTGTAGATCTGCCATGTATTGCAGGCAAAGTAATAAAAACAAAAACTCAAATAAAAGTGCAATTAAACTCTATGTAATGAATTATTAAACAAATATCAATCATGCTTAAAGCATTGATTATGAAACACTTTCCAACTTCAATGCAATTTTATTTAAACAAGTCTAAAATGCAATACATTCCTCGGTAATATTTTAAAACTTATCACAATACTATATTAATTTATTATATTTAAAAACTTAAACCTTCATCGACAAAAATGAACTTCATTCAAATGACAGCATTGAAATATAAATTGCCTGGTTTACAAATCTCTAAAATGCGATACATTCCTCGGTAATATTTTTAAAACTATCATAATACTACGATAATTTATTATACTTGAAAACTTTATCGAAAACAACTGAAATTCATTCAAATGACGTCATAGAAAAAATAACACGCCTGGATCTCTCTATAAAAACAGCATTTTATTCATAGCATTTTTCCATTCATTTCATTCATCACAATACTATAATAATTTATTTTATTTAAAAATTAAGCCCACGGCGCTACAAGTAATTAAACTCTATGCTTAAAATTTCATCGACAAATATCGTCCTTCTCTTTGTAAAATCAATGAATATTTCATTCATATCATCTATGCAGACTGCATGTGATAAATAATTTTGTGTTAAAGAAATACATCAATTCTAATACAAGTCATTCTACATATTTTGAAGTCATTCTACATATTTTGCTGTTTACATTTTACATAAGTGAAAAATAGGCTTCGTTGTAGAAATAATCAAATGTGGATGATCATTTAAACTCAAATATATTGTCATTGCGTTGTTTCAGTATGTAGATGCACAGAATTTAAGCAAAAATAAAGTGGTTTTAGGACGGATACAACACTTAATATGAGTTAAAAAGAACTTAAAAAATCACGATTTTGAGACAAGTTGGATGCCATATATCATTTTGAACTGGGTCATGTGATCTTTTCATATCATGGTCACGTGATCGTTTCATATAAGAGGTGTAATTATTATTTTAATTTTTATTTAAAAAATTACTGAATATGTTTCGCTGAATTTTTTTTTATATATTTTATAGAACAATTTGAATATTTCCTAAAATTTTTGAAGCAATTTGGGAATTTTAAATCCGTTTAAAAATGTTTGAAAAATTAGGTCCCATAGGGCTCAATGTATTTCATTTTTTCAACCCGGGTTCAATCCAAAACTAATTGGGTGATATTATTCATTTATATTCCCATAGGTCCTACAGACCGTCTGAACAACATACTAAAATTTCATTTTGATTAAGTCATTTTTGCGGCAGTTATCGTGCTAACGGACAGACAGACAGACAGACAGACAGAATGAACAAAGTCATAAACACTCTTCAACTTTGTTGTAAAGTGTTAAAAAACAAGAAAGATCAATCATGCTTAAAGCATTGATTATGAAACACTTTCCAAATTCAATGCAATTTTATTTAAACAAGTCTAAAATGCAGTACATTCCTCGGTAATATTTTGAAACTTATCATAATACTGAATTAATTTATTATATTTGAAAACTTAAACCTTCATCGAAAAAAGTGAACTTCATTCAAATGACGGCATTGAAATATAAATTGCCTGGTTTAAACATCTCTAAAATGTTATACATTCCTCGGTAATAGTTTTAGAATTATCATAATACTACGATAATTTATTATATTTGAAAACTTCATCGAAAACATCTGAAATTAATTCAAATGACGTCATTGAAAAAATAACACGCCTGGATCTCTCTATAAAAACAGGATTTCATTCATAACTTTCTCCCATTCATTTCATTCATCACAATACTATAATAATTTATTTTATTTAAACATTTTGTTTAAGACCATGGAGCTACAAAAAATTAAACTCTATGCTTGAAACTTCATCGAAAAAAATCGTCCTTCTCTTTATGAAATCAATTAATATTTCATTCATATCAGCCATGCAGACTCCTTGGACTAAATTATTTTGTGTTAAAAAAATATAGGAATTCTAATACAACTCATTCTACATATTTTGCTGTTTACATTTTACATAGGTGAAAAATAGGCTTAGTTGTAGAAATAATCAAATTTAGATGAGCATTTAAACTCAAATATATTGTTATTGCGTTGTTTCAGTATGTAGATGCACAGAATTTAAGCAAAAATAAAGTTGTTTTAGGACGGATACAACACTCAATATGAATTAAAAAGAACTTAAAAAAATCACGATTTTGAAACAAGATGGATGCCATATATCATTTTGAAGTGGGTCATGTGATCGTTTCATATCATGGTCACGTGATCGTTTCATATAAGAGGTGTAATTATTATTTTAATTTTTATTTAAAAAACTACTGAATATATTTCGCTGAATTTTTTTTATATATTTTATGGAAGAATTTGAATATTGCCTAAAATTTTTGAAGCAATTTGTGAATTTTAAATCCGCTTAAAAAATTTTGAAAAATTAGGTCCCATAGGGCTCAATGTATTTCATTTTTCGACCCGGGTTCAATCCAAAACTAATTGGGTGATATTATTCATTTATATTCCCATAGGCTCTACAGACCGTCTGAACAACATACCAAAATTTCATTTTGATTAAGTCATTTTTACGGCAGTTATCGTGCTAACGGACAGACAGACAGACAGACAGACAGAATGAACAAAGTCATAAACACTTTTCAACTTTGTTGTAAAGTGTTAATAAAGAGAAAATGAATTTTAATCTGCAGAGAAAATCATGTGCTGCCACCATCAGATTTTTTTTACTAATTTAATTACTCCCTTGCGCTTGTTACTTTTGCTATATATATAGTAGAACGTACTGTTACGGAATATCGTGTGGAATCGTGGGTGTATGCTCAGGATACAAGAATGAGTCCCAATTTCTGGAAAACTAACGCATTTTTGCAAGCACAGCGTAAACAGGAACAAGTATATAGAAAACAGCTCGATAACTATCTCACAAGATTTCTAAACGACTGTTTATAGCAAAACAGCAATTAAATGCTCCACTCATTTTACAAGTCATTAACAGTCGATAGTATTCCCAAAACACTGACGTATATCACAGTTCAATGTAAACTGAGTGATGACTCCTTTTTAACACTTTACAACAAAGTTGAAAAGTGTTTATGACTTTGTTCATTCTGTCTGTCTGTCTGTCTGTCTGTCTGTCTGTCTGTCCGTTAGCACGATAACTGCCGTAAAAATGAGTTTATCAAAATGAAATTTTAGTATGTTGTTCAGACGGTCTGTAGGACCTATGGGAATATAAATAAATAATATCACCCAATTAGTTTTTTATTGAACCCGGGTTGAAAAAATGAAATACATTGAACCCTATGGGACCTAATTTTTCAAACATTTTTTAAGTAAATTTAAAATTCACGAATTGCTTCGAAATTTTTAGGAAATATTCACATTATCCCATAGAATATATAAAAAAAAATTCAGTAAAACTCAGCAAGTAGTTTTTTAATTAAAAAAATTATTTAATATAGGGAAAAAAACAAATTCAATTAAATTCTGACTTTGGGATATCTTCCAGAAAGAAAAGAGAGAGATATTATATAATAAATATCTCTCCATTTGTTTAAATGTTTTGCATATGGGAGTGGCTTCATATTTTAAAATAAATTTGGTAGATAACAATTTTTCATTTTTTTTAAATTTTATATAACTCTTCATGATAAATTTAATTGATGGCATTTTAAATGCACTTTCCTACGTCCTAGAGAGTTAAAATTTGGTACACAGCTTAAATTTGTTGAACATTTTATTCGACAAAAATTTGATGGATCTTTAAATATAGATCATACATTTTTTTCGAAATGGCCTGAAAATAATCCCCGTTCACTTCTATAAATCATTGGTGTAATATTGTTAAAAATTCTGATGTGGACAGCACAAGTCTTTCCCTGCAGACTCATATTCGTTCTGTTTATTTATTCAATGATAATTTGAGTTTATCTGCACAACATAAGTATTTTAAATGACATTGAATTTGCACGTTAAACTTAAATTAAGTTCTCATTTGATAGCTGAACTTATTGTCAAAGGTGGCGTAGCGAAAACGCGAAAAAACTAGAATATCTCAAGAACGGCTAGTCCTAGAGTAATGGGGTTAGTCTTATTCTTTTTGTTGTCAAAAATCATATATAAAATAGGAATTTAATTGATATAATTGAGCACACGTAGTCTTTTATTTTTATATATAACGATTTTTGCTGGCCATTTCGCAAAAATAGCCCGTTCCTTTTTCCCGAATCGTAGTAGAATAACCTACAAATGATTTATATACCAAATTTTGTTAAATTTGGTATATAAATCACTTGTAGGTTATTGAAATATTATACTCCAAATTTTGTTAAATTTGGTTCATTAGTTTTTAGCTAGAGTGGATAAAGGCAATTTCTACGGCCATTTCGCAAAGAAGGCAGATTCTTTTATTACGAATCGTACTATAATCTAATGAACATCAGGATTTCCCACAAAAAACATACCTACCAAATTGTATGAAATTCGGTCCATTAGTTTTTCAATTAGAGTGGATGTAATATCCACACAGAAACATACACAGATACACCCTTACACACACAGACGTCTTCCTAAAAGTAGTTTTTTCGTGTTCTAGAAGTCCCAAAACGTGTAGATCCTTTGAAAATTCGAGTTCCGATCTTCGGCACGATTCCAATACTTTGAGTACATACACATACACATATATATTATCTGTGTATTATCTGTGTATCTAAATTCCGTGCCTATGCAATTACAATAGTTGTGATTTTAAATGATCCCTAAACTTTTATTATTTCTTCAAGGAAGCCTAATTTTAACATATGCAGAATGCAAATATCTCAAGCGATTGTAAGATGAATTACATAAGAATTGCTGAATTTTTTTCACACAAAATTATTTAGCTCTGGAGTCTGGAATACAAGTTATATGAATGAAATATTCATTGATTTTGCATAAAGAATCAGATGATTTATATTTCGATACAGTTTTAAATATTTAAGTATAATAAATTACTGTAGTACTGTGATAATGTAAAAGATATTACCACTGAATGAATCACATTTTAGAAATTTTTAAACGAAATTACATTTCAGTTGGAAAGTGTTTCATAATCAATGCTTATGCATGATTGATCTTTCTTGTTTATATTCTCTGCGGAAATTTCTAGTAATTTCTCATATTTCGTAGAATATTCTTTCCTTCGAGGTGTTTCTCGAACCTTTGAAAAATCGTCAAATATCACCAAGCTGGCAATAAATCGCCAAATCTGACAACCTCCTTTCGAACTTCAGCACATGGCAACCCTAGATTCACGTCATAGGAAAAGTTGCATGTACGTTTATTTTCTCCATCTAGTCTTCGAACGAGACAAGTGAAGGCATTTTACGCGTGCTTAACAATATAGGGAAAGTATTATGATGGAGTCGAACATTCAAATTCGAGTTTTCGACAGAAGAGCACGTTTCAAGCATCCCTGAACTGGAATCGAGCGTTTTTGAGGGGATGTTTGTATGTTTGTGTATGTACGTGTGTATGAATTTGTATGTATGTATGTATGTGTGTGTGTGTGTGTTTTGTGGTTGTTACCCAGACCGTCCGACCTACCAGAAAGGTGTAAGGTAACAGTTTGGACGGCCGGGAAAAGCCACCTAATTTAGACAGGAATTCAGTGGGGGAGGCATCCACAGGGACTGCATCCTCCTTCCCCTACCACCAACCTCTCGGAAGGACTTACGGACCCACATGTTCAACGTGATCGTACTCTGCGTGAACACGGCGGCAGTTTTGGCTGCGGAGGGAATCGAAGTCGGGCCTACCGAGTGCAATTCCCGCGCGCTAACTACTGGGCTACCGCCCCCCCCCGTGTGTGTGTGTGTGTTGTGGTTGTTACCCAGACCGTCCGACCTACCAGAAAGATGTAAGGTACCGTATCCTCCTTCCATATCTTCCGTATCCTCCGTTTGGACGGCAGGGAAGAGCCACCCAATTTAGACAGGAATTCAGTGGGTGAGGCATCCACAAGGACCGTATCCTCCTTCCCCTACCACCAACCTCTCGGAAGGATTTACGGACCCACATGTTTAACGTGATCGTACTCCGCGTGAACACGGCGGCTGTTTTGGCAGCGGAGGGAATCGAAACCGGGCCTACTGAGTGCAATTCCCGCGCGCCAACCATTGGGCTACCGCCCCTGTGTGTGTATGTGTATGGTGATATCTCTCTCTCTCTCTATATATATTAATTATTGTGAAAGGCGTTTACTTTTCATGAAATTATGCGATAAATTTGTTAACATCATTCTCGTGGATTTAGTTTTATAGCGATATTAGTTTCCATTTACCAGAGAAGATACTTTATATAATATATTTTTGCTCTTTGATGTCTAAAAATTCACCAATAGTCAATTATATATAGAAAAGGCTCTTCTCTTCGTTTCTCTGTTACGCTGGGCGACACATTTGATGAACTTGGCGACTTATTTAGCGAAATATCGTCAACTTGGCGATATTTCACCCAGATTGACGAAAATATCGTCAAAATTGCAAAAATGATGCTAAATTAACGAAAATGACACTAAAAGCGCGAAATAAAAGTTATTTCAGTATTTCGAAATAGTGTTACATGCTGTCATCCGGAAAAGCGCCAAACGTACAATGCATTGCCAGAACCATTGTCTACATCAGCTTCTACATCATTTTCTCACTGCGAAAGAAGTAAATTCACTGCATTATATTAGGAAAGTCAACTGCTGACCACATCAGATATGCATTTATTATTTATACTATTTTCTTATCCATTTGAAACATCCAGTTCATTTTTCCAGCATTCGAGTAATGTATCTAAAATATGATATAAATTCCTAAAGTTTACAAGAATTTAATCTATCAAAGATATGGACTCGCAAAGATTCCATATCCGAATTGCAGTTTTATTTTGACATGCTTTATTTTTTTTTATATGGCTCTGTCTAAATAGATGGCACTGTCTAAAATAGTCTTTATCGAAAATTTGGGTCAGTTTACATCCCCCTGGTCGATACTATTAGCGCACAAAGTTTCAGCTTTCTATGTCACCGGCTTCCCCTAGGGCGGGCAGGACGCCTTGTCATATGGGCGGACATTGGCTCTATAGCCTCTGATCCGTCTCCTCTAAGGATAGACAAATCGGGGAATTGTATCCTGGGTGTAATATTTAGGGGTTCATGAATCGACTCTTTCAGATGGCGGAGAGGAACTGTGTCTTTGTGGCCAGTTTCCACAGCTACCATTAGCCTTCGGGTTTGTCGTGTGGTCTGGGCTTTCTACACCCTTCGGAGATTGGGATCGAGACTCGACGGATTCCTCTTCTTCAACCCAGACCGTCCGACCTACCCGGATGTGTAAGGCATCTGTTTGGACGGTCGGGAAGTGTCATCTAATTTAGACCGAAACCCAGTGAGGACGACATCCACAGGGACCGATATCTCGACCTCAGCGGGTTGTCTTCGGAACCGTGCTATGAGTGATTTGACCAACCTCTTCCTCCCTGTTTGTAGCCTGTCTTGGAGTGATAAAACACTTTCTGCCTCCTTTTTCCCATTTGCATAAACCAATAGGTTGTCGCGACGGTTTCAGTTGAATCTCTGTGTCACCGGAAGGCTTCCGAAAGGTCTGGAAAGTCTTATAAAACGATCTTTTCGCCCCTCTGGAGAAATCAAAAATCCAACCCCGTTGGATTCCATTCCGTACTTGATACTATAATTGAGCAAATATTTAGCCTTCTGGGTTACCGGGTGGTTTCTGGAGAGTTTAGAAATTCTTTTCCAAAATACCCCAGATTCTCCGTCCACGGGAAGGAGAATCGAAAATTCAGATTCTTTAGGTTTAAGTCGATATTGTAAGTCTGAAATCCAAGCTTCTAGATTATCGGGTGGGCTTCTGGTGGGATGGAAGAACTCTACCAAAATCTCCTATTTTCACCGCCTCCTCCCGGGAAGGGGGGGCTGAGGATAGAAAATCTGTCAGCGTAAAGTTTTGTCTCATGCTTAATGCTATAAGTGTGCAATGTTTTAGCCTTCTAGTTCAATGAGGACTTCAACAGTGTCTAGAAAAAACGCCCTTGACAAGTGTTATATTGTTACGATGTATCATCTTGAATCATGGACTCAGGATATAAGAATGAGTTCAAATTTCTGGATAACTAACACGTTTACTCACAAGCACAACGTAAACAGGAACAATATACAGCAAAACAAGATTTAAATGCTTCACTAATTTCAGAGAATAACTGATATTATTCACAAAACATTGACGAAAGTAATTTCACAAAACAGTGGCTACTATTCACAAAACATTGACGAAAATCACAGTTCAATGCAGCTCGTATCACGTCAACTGCTCTCCGACTGAGTCATGATTCCTTTTATAGATTTTCCATAGAAACGTCTGAAAATCTCTAATATCTGGTAGAATATTGATTATTTCGCTGTGCTTCTCGAACCATAGGAAAGTCGCTAAATGTCGCCAAAAAGGCGATAAATCGTCAAATATGGCAACCCTTCTTTGACCTTCGTTATTCTGGCAACCATAGTCCCACATCATGGGAAGGTCTGTACAGGTGTTTTCTCCGTCTGGTTCTCAAAAGAAAAGACTTAATGAGGGACTATTACACGTTCGCAACATTATAGAGTAATGTTTCCGAAACTTATAAATGTAAAATATTAAACAATTTCGCCAGAAACTGACATAACGTTACCAGCATCGACAATAGTGCTCTACAGCACTGAAAAGCTTATAATTGCACTATCCCCGTCTCCAACATCCCCCCTAGGGGTGGATGCTTAATTGGGTGCTGACATAATTTTTTTATCTGGCTTTATGTATAAGATGTAACGGGGATAGCAAACGCGCGCATTTTGTTCACGAGTTCTCAGGAGAGATCGAACTTGTTAACTGAAATTGTCATTTTATCCCAACAACGTCACTAAATCTCTTTTGATGTCACTAGGGAAAGTCTGCATAGCACAATTTAAAACCTCTGCACAAGTTGTTTAAGCCTGGATATTGCCGTCTCAAAATTAATAAACAATTTTTAATTGTAATAATATGAAAACGTGTGTTTCGGTAACGGCTCTCAAAGTCATCCATTGTCTGCGGCTTCGTGAATGACGAAACGGGTTAAGTATTCAGCTGATGACGTTGAGCTGACTACTTTTTGATTCGTTGCCGGATTGACTGCCCAACCTTATATTATAGAACCTTGGATTCTTCCATCTCCAACATGGTTGCCATTGAGTATTGTGCGGTTTTTTGGTGTTAAAATTGAAGTGCTTCGTTTTAATGTATGATTGCCGAATTGTGCGTGCAAAGTGTTATTCTAATGAAGAGAACATCTTGCGAAATATATAGTGAGTGTTTTTAAAACTGTTTGTGCTCCAGTTACTGTTATAGGAATGCATTTCATTTTTTTGATCGTGGATTCTTCAACGTTGTATCTTGCATCATCTACGGCGGCCATTTTGACTTTCAGCCTTGGGCTCCAATGAGGCTATCCGGGTCTAATTAAGGTACTATCTCAGCTTAAATATTTATAGTTATATTATGATATTTCTGTGCTTGGTAGTGATAGTTGACTATCTACGATAATGTTATAATATTTTTGTGTATAGTAGTACTGGCTATTTGCTTAAAGAACCACTTGCCCACTTGTTTGCAGGTGATGTCTAAGATAATTATTTTATGGTTTTACTACTTGCGCCACACCAGTGATGCTTAGAGTGACAATACTCATAGATACATGCTTATAGAACTTATTATTGTTGACAGAAGTTTATTCAATACTATAGTGTACTATATATTTCCGTGTTGTGGTGGCCCCGTCGATTGGTTTTACCAGATTGCGTACTTTTCTCCGATTGCTTCCCTGCTGCTTTCGTCTGGCTGCCTTACTGTCCCCTTGGAGTTCCTGGATGATGCGTTTGCTGCATGGCGGAGTCGGCGGCTGCTTCTGTCTGGCGGTTTCGGGTGGGTGGCTTGCAATCCCTCTTTGGTGGTGGGAAGTCGTCTCTCTTCCCGGTCGAGGAAATGGTTGCTTTAAACTGCAACGTGAGCTCCCTCAGTCTGGGTCATGGAATTTACATAGAATGCTTGGATTTTTTAGCAGGGGAATGGCATTAGAACAAGTAGGAGAAACCCCAACTACTGCTCTGTTTTTCGGGCGGAACTCGTAGCATTGAGGAGGCCTGGTGAATATTGTTAAGCATTTGGGTTACCTATGTGCCCAGAATAGGATATTTTTTCAATGGGTACCATCTCACGTGAATATTTACTGTAAAGAGGTTGCTGATGGTCTGGCCAGGGAGGGCAGCCTTAGGAGTTCCATTGCCGGTGGCTGTCTTTCTTTCTCGGAACTTGCCTCACGAGTCAAACTTGAAATCAACTCCACTTGGAGAAAGGCCTCCGTGCATGAGTGGTATGATTGTAGCCGTCCTGGTGCTGCTTTGATTGGGGCCGGAAGTAGGGGAGAATAGATGACTCTGACCAGACTCCGCAGCGGCCATCTTCGTGCTCTACGGCATGTGTTGGGTTCTAAGGTTTATCCCCCCTTGTTCGAAGTGAAATTTGGCTCAGGCCTCTCCTACCCATGCCTTGACATGTATTGGATGCCAGAGGAATCAGCTGTACTCCAGTCCTGGAGTAGTTCTTCATCTTTTGAAGGCTCACAGGTTCATGGACTTGCTCTGATGTTGCTGTCGGTCAAGTGGGATAAGAAACAACAACAACAATAGAATGGTTTGAAAATGGGCGTTTTGCCCTGTTACAATTAGTTTTATTAATTGAAATTGTGATTCTACATATTTGTGTACGATTTCACGTATGTGTGCAAAATTTTATGTTTCCACCTATTGTAATTTGGAGGGAGGATCGTCTTGCTTGAAAGTAGAATGGACAGCTCAGCACGTTGTTGCCTCACGGAGTAACAGCCCTCTTGTTATTGTATTAAGTTGCAAGCATTATGCCGTCGCTTTGCATTATGTTATTATGTAGGTGCACTATGTTATTGATTCTCATGCGATATATGTAATTTATCCTTTATTTTATACCACACCACGCTGTGGTGCAGTATGTATTATTTCAGCCTATTAAAGTTGTTAGGCTTTCTGGTCAGAGGACGGGCCATAACGTGTGGTAATGTGGTTGCCGTTTCTTATAGGCATTTTCCTGTCGGTATTTTTGCGGCTGATGTAGTCGTTGTGTGACCGAGGGTGATTGGAGGGTTGGTGGTGAACCAATGGATGGTGTCTCTCACCTCCAGCTTCGCCAGAGGCTAGAAACTGAGACATTCAGCTTTGCTGTCTCTTCGATTGATCATCCTTCCTCATGCGTTTGGGCGGGTTGGGGAATTCTTCTAAATTCCCACCTATTGTAGTTTTTGTGTAAAAGTGATAATAAAATTCAGACAAATGTTGATTTCGCTTCATTATGAGTGGAGAATGGACTTTGTTTAGCTGGTCCATAATAAATCTAGATTTGTTTTATACATGTCTCACTATAATAAGTTTAATTACAAACAAATCATGACTACTTACATGTTAGATAGTTCATTTACCTTCTATCCCTAATTTTCAATAATCCAACATATCCAGTAATTCACTGAGTAGTATAATAACGTTGAAGATTCCTTCCATGCTTCTCACTTATGTTGCGTGCTATAGGTTTCGTAGACGTTGTAGGCTGATCTTCTGCATCCAACGGAAGGTTATATGTTTTGAGACGGGGATTTGATCGGAAAGGAGCACTTGAATGTCTAGGCCGCTTCATATTTGCTTTTTCGGCTTGTTCTTCTAGTGGTGTCGCGTTCTTATTTAGGGCCCGACCTAGCCTAGATGGGGCATGGAAAACATTCCTTAGGGGGCCCCCTTTACCTCTCGACATATGAAATGAACAAAAATATTTCTCTCAAAAACATAATTGCATTCTAGGAAAAGGTATACAAAATAAAGTTCCTGCATATTTTAATGAATTTTACAGAAATAAAATTATTAGCAACTTTCTCACAGTAGCCAAGAAGCTAAGATGCTCTAGATCTTGAATTAGTGTGGATGTATATGTTATGGTCAATTCGATTAATCGGCTATTATTAATAATAACTGGCTATTATTAATACTAACCAAATAAATCAAATAAATAATAAATGAGAATTCATCACGTGAACCGGTTGTTATTAAAAATTACCAATGAAATTTGGTCAATGTAATAATTTTCAACGCGTTTAGCTTGAGATTTCAATTTACTGTATTTGTAATGTAATTTGTTTGCAACTTTTTGTCGCCTCAAGGTGCTTGTGTGTAATGTAATTTGTTGTAATGTAATTTGTTTTTGACCAAATTTCATTGCTAACTAAACTGTTCTTGTATGTAATAGCATACACTTCCTATCGCATGACATAAAAATAGAGTTGGGGTTTCAATAAATTATGCTTAATTAATCACAATGACCAAACTTTATTGGTAATTATTAATATTTACCGGTAAATGTGATTAATATGCAATATTTATCACATTTACCAAAAGACGTGGTTATTATTAATAATAACCGGTTTTTATTAATACTAACCGTATTTTTTACTTTAACCATAACATATATACAGGGTGTCCCAAAAACATTGACCTCGCCTTTTATTCTTTAAATATTGATCTTAGACATATATAATAAATTACAAAGTTGCGTAAAAAAAGGTACAGAATTTTATGAAATCGATTAAAATTTTCAAGGGAATTAAATTTTTAGAAATACAAAATTTAAATTTTCACAAACATTTTAGCAAAAACATTTCCAATGAGTAAAATGTGCCCCATACACTAATAAGGTGATGCACAAAATTTCAGAATTTTATCATAAAAAGTCCCAGAGATGTGAAAAGGCAAAATTACGGACTTAAACCACTTTTCGATGCATCGGCATGGGTTATCAGAGGGGAAAAATCATGGCGGCAGATCGCGTTTCAGGGGTCATACACAAATTACGAAAGAAAACAATGATTACATTAATAAACAATGATTTTGCTATTTATTGGTACAGAAGTATCTATCTACACTGTGTAGAAATAATAACTTTACACAAATGTTACAAAGCTTGTCCAAAATGTTTTCCATCCATGTCAAAGACTCATTAAAGATATGAGGCAGACATTATTTGCCTATGATGCATTTCTGCGTTGTGTTATTTGTACTCTCGCTGTAAACATTTACATTTTAATTTGTGATTAATCTCTCACCAACTTTGTTTAAACATATCTCTGGGACTTTTTATGATAAAATGCTGAAATTTTGTATACCTTGTTAGTGTATGGGCACATTTCGCCCATTGGAAATGTTTTTGTACGGGGACCGTATAAAAATTTAAATTTTGTATTTCTTCCAATTTAATCCCCTGAAAATTTTTACAGATTTCATAAAATTCTGTACCTTTTTTTACACAACTTTGTAATTTATTATATTTGTCTAAGATCGATATTTAAGGAATAAAAGCCGAGGTCAATGTTTTTGGGACACCCTGTATATGAATCCTTCTATATGTATCCCTAGAAGAAATATTTTCACAGGGCAAATCTATATCGGTGGTGGCATAATTTTTTTTTCAGGAAAGAGTCGTTAATTTTTCGATATTGCACTTGTTCAATTTAGACCCCCCCCCCCTAAAATGGGGGACCTGGGCAACTGCCACGTATGCCCCTGCGGTAGTCAGACCCTATTGTTATTAAAGTTAAAATTTTGACGTCTATTATGGCGCCCACTAGACATCTTTAAGAATATTATGAAATGAAATTTGAGACAAATTGCATTACAATAAAGCATGAACACTGTAACAATCACGGTCGCATGATACATTGGCAGCTGGTAAGAATTGCTCTCTCTATAGTATAGGATAGGATAAATAAGTAGCGCAGTATAGGTAAATAAGTTTTCACGATGTCGAGACTATTTATCTATATTTATCTCTGGGTAACTTTCGGCGAAATTTTTGACGAGGAATTCAGCGGTACATCGCCAACTTGGCAATTTTTTTAAATGTTGCGAAATTGATGAAAATGTTACTAAATTGATAAAAATGTAGCCAAATTAATGAAATTAATTGCGTCTTGAAAAGGAATAGTATTGTAATGTTTCGATAGTGTTTGTTTGTCAAGTCCAACCATTTCACTTGGCGACAAATTTGGTGACTTTTTAAAATGTCGCCAAATGAAAAGTGGATTCTTTCGCGTTTTTAAAAGCGGTTCAAATGGAGTATTGAAAATATAAAAATTACGTTGTTTGTGGAGAATATGAGTAATTGTGATTCACATTTTGTGATTTGGTGATTCGTTCTAGTCTAGCAAAGTGACGATGTCCGATCGAATAAATGATTGTAGCTCCCATAGCGGATAATTTAAAAAGCTGAGATAACAAAGCGCGATAGACTAATAAACCTATTTGAAGTTGTGGAGCATTGTGGAGTGACAAAGAACTGTTTGAAAGGTATTTATTAGACACAATATGAATATTGGCAAATTGTAGTCCTATTTAGAAATGTTAAAAATAATATCATAAACACCTTGATTTATCTGTATGTTTATCTATCACTCGATAAAGCTTGGCGACTAGTTCGGCGAGATATCACCAACTTGGCGACTTTTTTAAATATTGTGAAATTGAAGAAAATGTCACTAAATCGATAAAGATGACGCCGTATTGATAAAAATGACTCGAAATCAATGAAATTGTGTTTTGAAAGGGAATAGCATTATAACGATGTTTCGATGGCGTTTGCCAAATCTAACCATCCCACTTGGCGAAAAATTTGGCGACTTTTAAAATGTCGGCAAATCGATAAAAATGTCAACAAACTGATAAACGAATCAATGAAATTAATTTTGTTTTGGAAGGTGATAGTATTGCAATGATGTTTCGGAGGCATTTATCTGTTAGCCCAACCGTCCCACTTGGCGATAATTTTGGTAAGTTTTGAATGTCGACAAATTTATTATAATATCGTCAAATTGACGAAAATGTCACCAAATCGATGAGTGTCGATAAATCGATAAAAATTTTTCCAAATTGATAAAAAATTAATGAAATTGTGTTTTGAAAGTAAATTGTATTGTAATGGCATTTCGGTAACGTTTGCCTGTCAGTCCAACCATCCCACTTGGTGACAAATTTGGCGAAATTTTAATATATCGCCAAATTGATTCAAATATGGCCAAATTAACGATAATGTTGGCAAATCGATAAAAATGTCGCCAAATTGATAAAAATGACGCCAAATCAATAAATTGTGTTTTGAAAGAGGATAGTATTGTTATGTTTCGGCAGTGTTTGTCTATCGGTCCAACTGTCCCACTTAGCGGCAATTTCGGTGAGTTTTTTTAAAATGTCTCAAAATTGAACAAAATATCACAAACATTAACGAAAATGTCACCAAATCGATGAAAATTCAATATCTTGGGAAAAATATAAGAATCTACTAAATGAAATACTCATTTCTCTGTTCACCCGTCCGTGACGTTTGGCAAAAGATTTGGCGAGATGTAGCAAATATCGCTAAATTGATAAAAATGACGTCAAATGGGAGATAATATTTTGCAAATTTTGAATTCCGTCATATGATTTGCATACCTTCTAGTATTACATATTATGAGAAAGTAAAATTCGTTACTCAAATTAGATAATTTCAACGAGGCTAAGTATGCAAAGTTAAGCTTCCTGAATCGACCAGTATAAATTGATAGTTTTCTCCTATCAGATTGGAATATCGGTTCATTATACTATTTGTCTGTTTATCTTTATATAGTATTCTAGAATCAAGGAGAATATTTTTTATACCTTCTTGTTTTAACGAAATTATTGAGTGAGTGAGGGTATACTATTGTACTTGAAAAGCTAACTTGAAAGTAGTATAGGGGATAAAATATGATGTGGATAGCACATGACTTTCCCTACAGACTTAAGATCATTTTCTCTTAATTTCCTTAATAATTCATTGAGTTTAATTGTGAAAAATAGCAGGCATAATTATTTGAAATGATATCGAATTTGCACTTTTAATTCAATTTTTGTTTTGATTTGGACGAGCGGCATGACAAAAATGCGAAACAACTAAAGTATTTCTGATAGTGGTTAGTCCTAATAAACTCATTATTTGCTCTAATATAACTTGACAGTTGGCAATATTGCTAACATCTGTTAAACAATATATTCCATTATATCAAAATATGTTAATTTAAAATATGTTAATTTTTAATTCGTCAATTTAGCGTCATTTTTATTACTTCATCATCATTTCTGCAAATTTGGAGACATTTTCGTCAATTAGGCACCACTATGAAAAGTCAGATAGTTCGCGATATTTCCCCAGATTAGTTACCAATGTCGCCAATTATATCGCCAAGTGATGCATATTTGAGGATACTAATGTTCATTTATATGTAACTTTTTAGATACGTGGAAATGGACATTATTTTAAAAAGTGCAATACCTCGAGAATGGTTTATACAATTTTGCTCGAAACGCTCCATTCGTTCGTGATATATTGTCCCCAGAGACTCACGGATACACGCACACACATAGACATCGCTTCAAAAATGATCTATTCAAATTCAGGGGTTCTTGAAACGTGCTCTTTTCGACGAAAACTCGAAATTAAATTTTCGACCCAGTCATAATACTTCCTTATACATTATTATACTATGTATATAGAGAAAGTAGTAACAAGCAATTTATGTAGGGATGTTTCGGTTTACTAAATGCACAATTACACATTTTTTTTATCAGAATTTCACAGAATGTAGATGCTGTGGAGTGCACATAAAGTGTACCAAAGCAGGAAAAATAAGTGAAAAAATTTTCGTTGAACGAGCTTCGGAATTGGCGTGGCTCTTGTTATTCATGTCTTTAGGTATAAAAAATGTTATTTTCCTTGCGATGAAAGTTACATTAACTATGTATGTCTGCAATCACTAAACTCATTTTATGTTTGAGTTCCTAAACGAAACATAGAATTTTTGGATGTTTTTACGTCTTGGTTCCCTTAAGCGCTATCCTATGAATCTTATATACGATTGCTATGTATTATAGTGTCTTTGGATGGATGTTTTTACATCTTGGTTCCCTTAAGGATTTTCTATGAATCTTGTATACAAGTATTATATATTGTAGTGTTTTTGGATGTCTTTACGTCTTTGTTCCTTAAAGGACTTTCCTATGACTCTTGTATATGAGTACCATGTATTGTTGTGTTTTTGGAAAGACTTTCCCATGAATCCTGTATATGAGTACTATGTATTGCAATGTTTTTACGTTTTGGTTCCCTTAAGGTCTTCCTATGAATCTTGTATACGAGTACTATATAATGTAGTGTTTTTGGATGTCTTTACTTCTTGGTTCTTTTAAAGACTTTCCTATGAATCAAGTACATGAGTACAAAGAATTAGTGTTTTTGGATATTTTTACATCTTCTTACTTTTAAGAATTTTCCTATGAATCCTGTTACTACTACGTATTGTATAGTTTTTGGAAAGACTTTCCTATGAATCCTGTATACAAGTGCAATGTATTGTATCGATTTTGGATGTTTTTGCGTCAATGTTCCCATAAGCACTTTTCTATGAATCATGTATACAAGTACTATGTATATTAGTGTTTTTGGATATGTTTACTGCTTGGTTCCTTTAAGGACTTTCCTATGAATCCTGTAAACGAGTACTATGTGTTGTAGAGTTTTGGGATGTCTTTACGTCTTGGTTTCTTTAAGGACTTTCCTTTGAATCCTGTATACGAGTGCTATGTATTATAATGTTTCTGTGTGTTTTTACTGCTTGGTTTCTTTAAGGACTTAAATTCCGTATACGGGTACTACGTACTGTAGTGTTTTTGGATGTTTTTACGTCTTGGTTCCCTTAAGGACTTTCCTATGAATCATGTATACGAGTACTATATATTATAGTGTTTTGGGATCTTTTAACTGTTTGGTTCCCTTAAGGACTTCTTATGAATCCTGTATACGAGTACTATGCATTGTATTGTTTTTGGAAATACTTTCTTATGAATCCTGTATACGAGTGCTATATATTGTATTTTTGGATATTTTTACATCTTGGTTCCCTTAAAAAAATTTCTATCAACTATGTATACTATATATATATATATATATATATATATATATATATATATATATATATATATATATATATAATGTATTATAGTGAAAGTAGAAAGTAAAAATTCATGCATTAAAATACATTCTTACTAAAAATATTTGCTTAACTTCGGAACATTTTGATGAGGTAGCATTAAATAATCTTCCTGATTCAGCAAATATTGACTTTTTTTTTATTGTTATCTATAACATTTCACCAAATGCCAGTTCATTAGTTTACTGTTTACCTTCCCTTAAAACAAATCTTCCACACAGCACAGGGAAACTTTTTGCCTGCCTGTTTCACAGAAAATATCGAACAGTGCTGATGATATGTTTAGATATAGCGAACGGTATTTGAAATGGGAAGAAGGATACGATATTGAATAAATGTTGAGGAAACATATTTTTTATGATTCATGAACTATCACTAAATACCTTTACTATTAAATGCTGCATTAATCGTAGACCTTTATTGAATATTTATAATATTTCTATCTGAGTGTGGCTAAGTGAAGAATTTATACCCTTAATTGCTAAAGCCAGAAACTGGAAACGTTGCATAAATATGAGATTTATCTATAAATAATGAGAAAAATTTGAAATCTTAGAATTTTGTTCAAATTTTTTATTTTTCCTGCCCAACATTCTTCAGCTATCGCTTGAGTAAAGAAAGTTTGTTTTTGAAGCATCATGCGCAGAAAAAAAGATGTATTAAATTTTTTGAATTAACTCTATCCATGTACAATGAATTTGAGATATTTTAATTTATTGTTATTGCAGACGATTTTTTTAATGTTGTAATTTGTAATTAAAAATTTTATACCATTTTAGATTCGATTATAACCATAGTAACAGGATATACGGTAATCGTCTGTTGTCTATTCTTCTAATCAAACTATTGAAAAAAGATTGATATGGGCTGTACATGACTTTCCCTTTATAATGCAATGACTTTATTGCTTTCATAGTGAGAAAATGGTGTATAATATCCACGATATAATATTTTTAACAATGAATTATATATTTGGTGCTTTTCCGGATTGCATCATGTAAAACTATTTTCGAAGTGCCAATTAGCTTATATTTCGCGCAACTCTAAATTGACAATTATCAATATTGATGGCATCCTCTATAAGACGCAAAATCCATATATTAAAGTATGTTAATGATTAATTCATCGATGCGTTATTTATGCAATGTTAACTATATTTTCCTCAAAGTGAGGTGACATATCACCAAATTAGTCACCAAGTTTATCAAATGTATCACTGTTATACACAGACAACAAGAGCTTTTTTTTATATACAAATGAATATTGATGATTAAAGGATAGTCTTTTCTCCAACTCCAAGAGCAGTATACACTTTTGCTTTAGGCATTAAAATCCCATGACAATGCAATTGCATTATGTTGTGGCAATGCCTTCAGCTTGATATTGTAAACACAAAATAGCAAAATAGGCCAAAATGAGAGGCTATTACTCTAGATTCAAGGGTTAATTTGAAAGACGAATGTCAGATTGGGATTCAGAATGGTCGAATTAGTGTACATGAGTGTTTTCAGCTCTCTGGGTTTGATTTGGTGGTTTGCATACTGCCACTGTGCGAGATGTAGGTCATTAGTAAATAGAAGATAACTACTCATTTTCAAAATGGCAAGGAGAAAATCTTCAATTTTTCGAACACGTTCTATCTAAAATGAAAAAAAAATGTATAAAAAAATAAAAAATTAAACACATTTTATAAAGAATAGTCATTTTATATGCAATTTTTTTATTGAAAAACAAATTTGAAGTGCTGAAAAGAACAATTTATTCCCTTTTAAAGCTCCACAGTATGTTTTAACGAAATTGAAGAGTCTTTAAAATGGAATTTGACACAAGCAGTTCAGTCAGAAAATGTAAGAGCCTCTTTCATTTTAGAAGAGGAATACTAGGAGAGAGATTCATAGATACTACAGTAGTATCTATAGTAGTATCTATAAACCTTGTACTAGAAGGTCGTCAATTTTTCTAACACATTTAATTTAAAATGACGAAACGTACAAAAAATAATAAATTACTCATTGCATAATGAATTGTCATTTTATATGTAATTTTTATTTGAAAATAAATTTGAAATGTTAACACAAAGAGCACAAGTTATTCCATTTTAAAGCTCCACAATATGTTTCAACGAAATTGAAAAGAATATTTAAAATGGAATTTGACACAAGCAGTTCAATCAGAAAATGTAAGAGCCACTTCCAGTTTAAGAGAGAGGTTCATAGATATTACAGCAGTATCTATAGTGGTATCTATAAACCTTGTACTAGGTGGTAGTCAATTTTCGTAACACGTGTAATTTAAAATGACGAAAAGTACAAAAAATAATAAATTACTCATTGCATAATGAATTGTCATTTTATATGTAATTTTTATTTGAAAATAAATTTGAAGTGTTAAAACAAGAAAACACAGTTTATTCCATTTTAGAGCTCTATAGTATGTTTAAACGAAATTGAAAAGAGCCTTTAAAATGGAATTTGACATAAGCAGTTCAATCAGAAAATGTCGGAGCACCTTTCATTTTAAAAGCTGAATACTAGGAGCAAGGTTTATAGATACTACAGTGGTATCTATAGCAGTATCTATAAACCTTGTACTAGAAGGTAAATTTTTGTAACACGTTTCATTTAAAATGACGAAAAGTACAAGATATAGTAAATTAATCATTGCATAATGAATTGTCATTTTATATGTAATTTTTACTTGAAAAGAAATTTGAAGTGTTAAAACAAAAAGCACAATTTATTCCATTTTAGAGCCCCACAATATGTTTCAAGAAAATTAAAAAGAGCCTTTAAAATGGAATTTGACATAAGCAATTCATTCAGAAAATGTAAGATGCCTATTTATTTTTTAAAAGAGAAATACTAGGAGAAAGTTGTCAATTTCTGAACAAGTTTTATTCAAAATTACGGTAAGTACAGAAAATAATAAATTAAATGAAATCTTAAATTGTCAATAAGTAAATTTCGATTTGACAATAAATTATATATATATATATATATATATATATATATATATATATATATATATTTGTAGCGCGTTCCAGCGATTCTTCAAAAATTTGGTAAATTATTATTAATCGGCTTAGTTAACTTATTTTATTCGGTAACAATATAAATTCTTTGTATTTCCTTATCAGAAGCAGACATAAAGAGAAGACGTGATTAATAAAAATGCTTAAATTTATGATACATTATGTATAATAGCATAAGAAAATATCATCTTGTTATGAAAAAAATAATAATAAACCCTCTTATCAGTATAAGTGAGACACTATAAGAGAAACACTACAAAATATGCAGGAACATTTACTACCACAGAAAAATGTTCACGTGATCTAAGAAAATAGGTATTGCCAATGTGAAAAATATAATAATTGACAAAAATATACCCCAGGGAGGTATAAGAATGAAACAAATAACAGAACGTTGTAGATAATTTATTCAAAAAATAAATTGCGATTAAGATTACAAAATTAATGGTACCTAATACATAAAGAAAACCATCTGTTTCTAAAAATAAAATAGCTACGTTCATCAGAAAAGAAATAATATAGAATATACACATAACGAAAGCAACTAGTTTCTGACACGGAATGCATACGTGTAAGGAAAAATTAAGGAAGTTTTTACTTTCAGCAGTTTGAGCTGTGAAATTCATCACTTTGTCAGTCAGTCCCACTCAATTCTATGATAGGATGACCGAAATTATTTACGAAAAGTTGTTTCCCTAACAGTTAATATTTTATCTCTTTCATTTAACCAGAGGAATGTTTGTTAAAAAGTGTTGATATGAATTTTGGCGTAATGTTTATACAAACTTTTTCTTTACAGAATTTAACATTTAAATGCCGTTATGTAATATAAACAATCATGAAATCGTCTGCGATTAGATCAAACAGACTGCGCCGACGTTTTATCAGTAATAAATTCAACTTACGGATTTGGAATATAAAATTCGCCGTTGCATTTACTTTCGAACTAAAAATCGTTGCCTGGATTTAGAACATTTTGATGAGGCGGCATTTCTGAAAGAAAAACAAAATTTCCGATTTACCCAATATTGATTTACTGCTATCTATATCAGCTAGCTCTCTGCATTACGGTTCATTAGTTTACTGCTGATGTTCCTTAAAACAAGACTTTCATGAATGTGAGGATTTTTTCCTTTTAATCCGTGTTTTAACCTAGATGTTGGAAGAAAGTTTTCGTTTGATTAACAAATTAATCCGTACCTCAAATGAAGACACTATCGTTTTAATAAGGCGAGTATATAAAAATGCAATGTGGGCAGTAGATACTTTCCAATAGAATTGAAATTTTCTTTCTTTATATTCAGTTAGGACTGAAACGTATCCTCAATAATCTTGCAACTCAATAATGCTATCCTCAATAATGGTGCATATGCAGGATACAAGAATGAGCCCAAAGTTTCTGGGTAACACTACGTTTATCCATAAGCACAAAGTAAACAGAAACAATACAGCACTTAAGCGCTCCACTAATTTCACAGAATAATATATATTATTCTCAAAATGTTGATATGAGTAATTTCACAAAATAGCCGCTGCTATTCTCAAAACATTGACAAAAATCACAGTCCAATGTAGCTTGTGTCACATTAATCGTCAATTCCACTCTAATGATGTCCTTTTTATGATATCTTCATAGAAACTTCTGGAAATCTCTATATCTCAAAAAATAATCGTTCTGTCGAACATTAAGTTTCTGGAACAGTCTAAAAGTCGTCAAATGTTGACAAATTGGCGATTAATCACCAAATCTGGAAACCCTTCTTCTAACTGCGAAATCCTGGGGTCACGTTATTCTTGCGTCATGCTGACGTCATTGACTGTGTTTTCTTCACTTGGCCTTCGAGACTGACCAAGAGAAGGCGCCAAAGGGAAAATAGAGCGTTCGCAACAATATGTAAAGACGTAAGCTTCAACGAGCTATAACAAATAATACGTTAATATTTACCTTAAAGTACGGAATAAATACAGCAAGACCCAAAATATTTACCGACAGTGTCGAAAACATTGATTTCTTTTATGTCAAACGTCAAGGTGAAATGCCAGGCACTTATCAACTAAGCCCAATAAGTGGCATTGTTGGATTTTTTTAATTCGCCGGAAGTACGACTATGTACACAATCTAGAGGCCAATAAATGCGCATTGTGACAAGTAACTTATGGGACAACTTACCTCGTTTTTACCCTAATAATTAGTCAGTTTGGCACCTGTGCCTACACTGTAAAACATTCTGCAACCTTTGCTCATTTTCTTCAGCTATTTTGTTGATAATTTCGGTAAACTATCAGAAAAGCTGCAATTACAGACGTTCATGAACATTCCAGCTACATTTCTGAAATACTCAGCTAATTATCGTCTGACGAAGCATTATTTTTTGTATATATATATATATATATATATATACACACACAGGGTGTCCCAAAAAGATTAAAACGCGTTTACCTGTTGGAGATAAGTGGGCAATGTAAATTGCAAAAATGTTGAAAGTAAGGTAGGAAATAAGACTAAGCTAATGAAATAGTCCTCCCTTTCGATTTCGAAAAGTTCCACTTTTTTAATTTTTATACGATCCTCTTAGACAAATTCGGTCAATCAGAAATTTTTTTATTTTTAATGCAACAAGATCATGGATAGATTTTTTTTTTTTTTAAATTCGAGCAGAAACTTCGAAATTTTATATTTTTTTAGCATAGCAGCATTGGACAAAATTTAACATAATCATGCATAAGAGTCTATGTCTCAATGATCGGGATACTTAGGTTTCAATCAATACTGTGAAAGATTGCCTCGATGTAATTTTTTTTGTTCATGGCGTTATTGCCCCTCCTTCCCCTTCAAACGTTAATATACTTGACAAATTACATTGACAAGTTAGTGTCAAGTATGGTATCAATCGGGAATTTTTTTAAAGCTCTTCAAAATGAAGGGTAAAACGTTATCCGATTTTTTTAAATTTGTATTGTAAAATTTGAAAAATATATATATATTATTCTAAAATTTGATTCTTTTATGAGAAATTCGAGTTGAGCAATATTCTATTTAATTTTTCATTCACTATTCATAAACTGTGAAATGTTTTTGTGTTTTTCAGTTTTTTTCCTTCCGGATCGGTAAAATTATAACATTTACTGGATTTATTTTAATAAAATATTGAATGTGCTTTGTGCTAGAGGGTTATTGTACCAAAATAGACGGATATTGTACCAATTTATGTAGTATTGTACCAATATTGGACGGAAAATATTCATTTTCGAAGCAGCATGTGCCAAATTTTTGAAACTTATGAAAAATTAGAATTGCAGAACTCGTGATTTGCAAAGCCGGGTGTCAATTTCGAAATTATCAAAATTAGATTACATAAGAAATATCTGATGTGGACTGAACATTATTTTCCCAACATATTTAAATTCATTTTTTCTATTTGTTTCATAATTCTTTATATTGAATTCAAGTCCACAACATTGGACTGTAAATTATTTGAAATTACACTAAATTTGCAATTTTCATTCGATTTTTATTTTCTATTTGGTGACTGGACATATGTTGAAACTGGACATAATTTGACGACATTCCAAAAATACGAAAAAACTGATATCTCCGAAAAGGTTAGTGATAGAGCAACTGGATTTGTTCTATTCATCATCAAAATTGTCGTACAGAACAAGCATTTGATATGATTAAGCATATGCAGTCTTTTATGTTACATTTTGAAAAATTTTGAGGGCTATTTTGCAAAAGAAAAGGCAGGACCTTTTTCTGAATGATACCAAATCAGCACTAGGGTAACCCATAAATGAGGAATCGAATTTTGTGAAATTTTGTCGAACAGTTTTTGAACTACAGTAGATATATACATTACACACAGACACACACATGCAGACATATACACAGACATACACACATACAGACACATAGACAGTCAGACACGCATACACAGACGCACACTCGCACAGACATATACACAGACATACACACATACAGACACACAGACAGTCAGACACATATGCACAGATGCACACTCGCACAGACATGCATACAGACAGACACACAGACACTCGAACAGAGATACACAGACACTCGGAACAGACAGACACGCAGACACAATTCGGAACAGACAGACACACAGACAGACACTCGCACAGACAGACAGACACACAGACACACACACAGACACACACACACACACACAGACATACACACAGGCAGACATACACACAGACAGACACTTTCGCAGACGTCAAAGTTAAAACATTATTATCGTTCTCTAGAGGTCTCAAAATATGTAGATCCGTCGGAAACTCGAGTTCCGATTTTCGAGACTATTTCAATACTGTCCTTATACATTATCATGTATTGTAGGGGAAGTAATAAGATGTTCTTTCTTTGTTACAAAATTATTGCAAAGTAGTGTTATCAAAACCTCTAAATCAGTTAAAAGCTCAAAATCGATTTTACGATCTCTCATAAATCAATCTTTCCTTGCACATTTATTATTTATTCTACTGCAAGTAAAAGTTTACTTTCAGACCGCTTCGGTTTGAAAGCGTGAAATTAAAATAACGTATTTTGAACATTAACTTTTTCTATCATTCATTAGCTTTTAAAAACTATTAACTACAAAATGTAATGTACAAAACGCTTTTCTTTACATCAATAAAACTAACAAATAAATACAAAACAACGCTTTATGAAATTCTTGTGCATTTATTACAAGTTGAACATCTGTTGTTCAGCGTTCCATAAGACTATCAGGAAATTCTTGAATTCCAGGGGAAAAAAGGGAAGTTTAATTGTTTGAATGCTAATTATTGTTCTGTCGTTAGCATAATTACGCTCATTTTACGAATTCCGTGATAATTAACTTTTTCTAGTCCCAGTATTCGGAATTTGAGAGTTAATGATTACAAATTGCCGGACATTTAAAATGATTTTGTTTTCAAACGAGGAAAGTGATTATTTCCGTTAGTGAAATAAAAATATTTAAATGAAACGAAAGGAAGTGAAATGAAGATATTTCATGGCAAGGAATAACAGTTTTACTGTGCAAATATCTGTCAAACATGAAAGAAGAAATATGTTACGCTTGTTTCTTTGTAGTATTGAGAATATTTATTCATAAAATGAAGAATGATGGAGTTATAAAATACCGTAGAAATTATTTTTACTGATAGCTTTCTAACACTTATCACTTACTGGAAGAAAGCAGGCATGAGAAAATTAGTTGACTACAACTGTTTCGAAGTCGTTATTTGTCCTCTTGAAGAGCAAGCAGCGTGTTCTTAATAAATGCTGAAATACAACTGCATGTGTAGCAGTGTCCACGGGGAATACGTTCCAAGACCTACAGCGGTTTCACTGAACGCTATATAAATATGATATTCGTGCAGCATATATAAATACGGTAGTGTTAAACTGATAAATTACTCACAGTATGTCATTACTAACATTTAATAAAGTAATATTAAAGTGTACATTCTGTACACCACATTGTGCATTTATAATGTATATTCTCTCTCTCCCCGTCTCTCTTCCTCTCCTCCTGTCATCCCCTCTCTTACTTTCAATAAAACATAACAATAACAACACATATAACGATTCAGTAACTGCATGACAATTTTAGTGTATATGCAATTATGTCAATATAATGAAAAATAAAAACCAGTTGAATTTTAATTCACACTGTTTTAAAAATATATTGGGGTCCTTTCAGCGGTTCAGCCTAAAATTGATAAGCTTCTAGTGTTTACCAATTTATAATCCTAATAAATGTCTTTCGAATATATCTGTTTGTTCGAATGATATCGTGTTGACAGATAGACACACAGACGTCATTGATAAAAGGATTGATTCGTATTTAGGTATGCCCAAAACGTGTAGATCCATCGATATTCGAGGGTGGAATTTTTGACCTCATCACAACACTTTCCTTTTGCATTATTATGAATAATAGGGAAAGAAAAAAATATAACAATAATTAGCCAACAGTGATATTAAATTATAAGAAATCTCTTATTTCTGTTTTCACACAATTTCTAAATTTGTGAATCTTCGGAAGAGTTTTGTCTTGGATATGTCTATTCTAACATAAAATACGTCTATAACTAACGTATTCTAACATAATTACGAATATTCTAACAAAGTACAACAAAAAGTACTTTGTGTTGTACTTCTGTACAGCACGAAGTTCCAGAATCAGATTCAATTGATGAATCAGATCACGAATCATTTAACCATGAAAATTCTCCGAGTCTTATCAGCACTTTCTGGTGAACACAGTATCTGATGTTTTCTCCTGTTTCTTCGGTATATTTGTTCAGCTAAATCAGAAGAAAGGTAATACGAGATTTCAGTGGTATAAGAAATTTCTCTCTTATAAGAGATTTCTCTGTTATTGATGGGGCTAAAATTTTCTGTGAAGATACAATTTTTTGAGTGCGTAATATTACATTGAATTTGGACACATTGCACTGAAATATTGCCAGAGATGTGATAAATTATCTGCAAATCTTTTTATAAGATTTCAATCTTGGACTACATTTGCTTCGAATTTCGAATATAATTATCTATTTTAAATCTGACAAAAAAAAGAATTATTATTTATTATACTATATCATACTACATATTCTTTTGGTGAACAAAATGTAGTTTTTCTATTGAAAATACTTCTTGCACACAAATTGAAAATCTACATGTATACAAAGGTGTTTTTTTTACAGAGAAACAATTTTTACTTTCCCTATTATACCTATTACATTTTTACTTTCCCTATATACAGAGTATACTGTGTAGGGAAAGTATTGTAGCAGGTCAAAGATTCGAATTCGAGTTTTCGACGGACGAGTACGTTTCAAGCATTCCTGAACTCGAATCGAACGTTTTTGAGGTGGTGTGTGTGTGTATTCCTCGTGAGTATGATGATGCGATATCTCACGAATGAATAGAACGTGTTAAACGAAATTTGGTAAAAATATTATAATTAGTTAATACTGAAACCCTATTGATTTTAAACGCCATACAAGGTGCAGAACACCCCTAAGATATCAAATGAAATTAAAAAAAAAATCATTGAAAAATCACAGTCTTCAATAATGCTACCTAAATGACCATTTCAATGTAATTTTTTATTAGAAAATAAATTACATAAACTTTTGAACTCTAGCATGAACCTTTCTCGAGATATTACACATTTTTCAAATAAAATTAATAAAGAAATATCATAAAACTAAAAAAGTATTAGCTATTGTGAAATATGTTTAACTTTCATACGTAATCTGCGATGAATTTGTATACATCATTCTCGCGGATCTAATTCGTTCCATTCATGAGAGAAAATTTTTTGGGTAATAGTTTTGTTCTTTGACTCCTAACAATTCCCCCCATAGCCCTATATAAGACAATCTCTTCTCTTCGTTTGTCTGTAGCGCTTGGCGATCAATTTGGCAAACATGGCGACTAATTAAGCAAAATATCCTCAAAATTGCAAAAATGACTCTATATTAACGAAAATGACCCCAAACTGATGAATTAATGATTAAAGTATTTTAATATGCAGGGTGATTCAAACCGATGGAGAAAAATTATAAGGGGTGATAGAACACACCTAAACAAGCACTTTTCGTCATATAATGGTCATAACAGGCGCGGTTAAGCGCTAGAGAGGGCTCTATCCAGCGAACGCATTAAACGCCGGTTGTCGCACTCATCGTCAGTTCTACGTAGGATTTCAGAATGGATAGATTGTTTCATGAATCAGAAGGCCGACTTGCATTCCATGTACGGAGCTGCGGACGGGAATGCGCCGAAAGCCCATATCCGTACGTGGTTCCAACACGACGAAACGCCATCCTATTTCAGCGTGGCTGTGCGAAACGCCTTGGATGCAACATTCCCAGGATGATGAATTGGTCAGGGTGATGAATTAATGATTAATTCATCACTTCATTCATTAATTCATCAATTCATTAATTCATCACTTGGCTGGCACAATCGCCCGATCTCTCACGTCTGAACTTTTTCGTATGGGTTCATATGAAAAGTCTCATCTACGATTGCCTCGTCCATTCCGATGAGGACCTTGTTGCCGGGATTTCTGTTGCTGCTGCCGCTGTGCGAGAAATGTCTGGTGTTTTCGCCAATATACGATGCTCACGACGTCGCAGGTGTGAGGCATTCATGTTGGCAGTCGCTGTTTTGCTCAGTTTCTGTAAGTTATTCATTACAATTTGTTTTGTAATTTCTTCGATTTCCTGTTTTGAGCAGTTTCTGTAAGTTGCTGCTTAAAACGAACATTTCATCAGTTGCACATTTATCACATGCACATTTTATTGGTTGAAGATATATTTGCAAATAAAATACGTATATCTCAACTCCACAAATACAGCTGACAGTAGTATGCATGTCTTATTCCAGTTTCTTATAATCAATGAAAAAGTTGTGTTGTCATTGATGAGAAAAAACCGACTATGACCCAAAGACACTAACTTCGTTCTTTTAAGGATAGAATAATTGGAATGATGGAATCAGGCCAGTCGGAGATAAAGGTTTGAAAAAAAAATTAATGGACCCCATTTGAAATATTCAGCCAGTAGAGACGATTCCAAAACACCGGAGACGTTTGATGACAGCCAGTCGGAAATCATCAGAGTTACTACTTATCGGTAGGACCGTTACTTGGCTTTACGAGTAACTATAAAAAGTCACAGGACGATGTCTGCAAGGCAACTCTCTGGAGGGCTGCAGCCGCCGTATTAGCAACAGTTTCCCGAAAACTGTTTGCAAGTGGATCAGAGAAGCTGGTCTGTATGTCTCACGTCCAACAGTTTATCTCTCACTCACTCCTGCGCACATACGTACGCGTTTACTGTTGAGTCAAGAACATCGAACGAACTCTGAATCAGCGGGATAATGTGCTATTTACAGATGAGTCCACATTAAGTATGGAGAATAATTCTCGTCGCACAGTATAGCGTGAACAGTAAACAAGTTATCACCCTTTTAACATCAGGTAAATAAACCAATTTGGAGATGGTGGAATCTTGACATGGGTAGACATAATTCTGAAAGTGTGCACAGAGCTCTGCATCTTCGACAGAGGTTATGTTACTAGTAAGGGGTACAGAGACGGCATACTGAAACCTTATGTTTGGCTTTTTCAGATTGTCATGGATCCACAATTCGTATTAATGGCCGATAACGCGTATAACAACGCTTTTAGAGGGTCGATGATTTTCTTCAAAGTGAAAATAGCTAGAGGATGCAGTGGTCATTAAAATCGCCGGATGTGAATCCCATTGATTATGCGCGGTATGTACTAAGGAGACGAATTGCATCCCATCATCCCCCCACACCACCTCAGCCCAGTTACCTTTCCAGAGCTGAAGACAACTCTACCTCAGGAGTGATATTTTTGTCGATACAGCTCAACCTCATGGAAACCATGAAAATTTGATGTGAGGTTTGCTCAGCTGCAAGTGTTGACCACATTCCTCATTAATGCTCCTGTATCAGAGATTTTTCAGTTTTATTCTACGAAAAACTAAAATCACATTTTGGCATCTTTTTTTAGAAAACTTACATTTTCCGTATAAAATCATTTTTTATAATTGTTCTTTCTTAACCCTTGTTGTACTTGCATTACTTTATTGCATACGCATACCGAGTTTCGTTTCATTCAGATTTTTGATTCGGATAAAGAATATGTGCAACTTTTGGACACTATTGTATACACAGTGACTGTAAATTCAATACTAATTTAAGTTAGAAAAATATAAAATCAGCATGGTGGTTGGCGATTATTTGCAAGTCTTATACAACATACGCAAACACAGTTGTCAGGACATTGAAAACTGAGTTAATTCCTGAAAATTGCTCACTCAGTCGACACAAACTTTTGTATAAATGTAGTGTGCTATATGGGTGTACAACAATGTGGAGATTTCTATTACTGAAAATTGTGCGTCCTTACATTTTAAACAAAGAAATTAGATTACATGCTTTTATGCAAAGCTATACAAGCGACTGAGATCGTTCTTCTTACGACCCAGACCGTGTGACCTATCCGAAGCTATAAGATATCTGTTAGATTGCCGGGGCAGTGGCACCCAATTGAGTCCGGAACCCAGTGGGAGCGACATCAACAGGGGCCGTACCATCATTCCCTTACCAACAATCTGTCAGAAGGACTTTCGAATCCACAGATGTAACGTACCCGTACTTCACGTAGACACGGAACCGATTGAGATCGAATTTTGTACAAAGATAGGATGCTACATGATTACGAAAACAAATGCGCTTTATTAATGTTTTGAGCTTTTGCGTAGAATACGCGTATGCACTTTAAAAATGTATCTGTTTTAAAAACTACTGCACTCAATAATACCAAATTTGGTACAAATATATTATATAACATCCTCGTTATTATTTCAGTAATGTTGTTCTTAGATGTGAAAAATTAAATCAAAACCTGCGGTAATCGACTGAGGGATAACATGATTTTTACTTTTGGGGCACATTCTAACTTACACAACATAATTTAACAGTAATGCATATGTAACATGTCGCTGTCTTTGCTGTGTCTCAATGCATTGAACATCTATATGTAAATACATATATATAAAAGTCTGATGTGGGCGGCACATGACTTTCTCTGCAGACTCATTTTCACGTTCTCTTTATTTTTTCAATAATTCATTAAATTGAATTTAATTGCACAAAATAACACCCATAATTGTTTTAAGTAACACCGAATTTCTAATTTTAATTCAATTTTCGTTTTCATTTGGTAAATGAACTTATTTTCAAAGGTGGCATAGTGAAAATGAGAAAAACTAAAATATCTCGAGAACGGCTAGTTCTACAGTAAGTAGGTTTATCTTATGTTTTACATCGTCAAAAATTACATATAAAACATGCATTTAATGGATACATTTGTGCACAAGTAGGCTTTTATTTTAAATTTTGGTGATTTTTGCGTACCATTACGTACCATCATATCTTAAAAACGACAGGTTTTTCTTACCAGAATCTAATCAGCACAAGGTTAGCTTACCAAAATTTATGAAATTCGGTCAATTAGTTTTTCAGTTAGTGGATACACAGAGAGACATACATAGACAAACACACACACACACACACACACAGACGTCCCGCTAAAATAGTAATAGGGCATCCCACATGTGACTTATCCACCAAATTTTGTGAAATTTGCTTTATTTGTTTTCCAGCTAGAGTGGAGACATGCAGTTTTTTTTGCCATTTCGCAGAAAAGGGAAGGTTCTTTTATCCTGAATCATGCCAAAATCTAACCCGCACCAGGGTCACCCACAAGGGACATACCTACCAAATTTTATGAAATTCTGTCAATTAGTATTTCAGTTAGATCGGATGCGTAAATTGCACACACTGACACATACACACAGGCGTCACTCTGAAATAGTGTGTTTGTGTTCTAGAGGTCCCAAAACGTGTAAATCCGTCAAAAACTCGAGTTGCGATTTTCGGCATAATTCCAACACTTTCCCTATACATTACCAGGTATTGCAGGGAAAGTATAAATATTATCCATTCTTTTACAGTCGGAAACTGATAATAACCAATTTAACATTTATTATGTCCTTTTTAACCTTGATATGTCACAGTGACCGATCTTATACTTATCCACTCTTTCCATCTCAAAAGTGACCGATGGTTCTCTTGATAGGCCCAGCCCATCTACCACCTATTTTACATAAAAAGATATAAGGAATAACATTCGAACATCGATCCAAAAATGAACGAAATATGTCCGAGATAAAAGAAGTTGAGAGTCTGGCGATATTTTAAAACATGTGATTAATATTTTGTAGATCTTATCCACGATGGAGGAAATGGAAGTATGTAGAGACACGTGTTAATCATGCAATAATTATAATGCGTATGCGTTTCTTAAAGGGGGCAGATCACTCCTAAAATTTCAAAAAGTCGAAAATATTTTTTTGCTTTTATCATTAAAAATGAAGCAGTCTGTATCATTTTACAAGAAATTAATAAAAACTTCTGATTAGTACGAATTTTAGAATGAAAATGGAAAGCAACACATGCAGCATTTATTGAAAAGTTTGAACTTTAATCTGATTTTTCTCAAAACTACATTTTTACTTTCCCTGCAATACATGGTAATGTATAGGAATACATGGTAATGTATAATTTTTTATACATTTTTCAAGCAAAGTTGAAATTCACAAATTGCTTTGAAAATTTTTAGGAAATATTAAAATTATCTCATAAAATATATAAAAAATTTCAGGAAAAATATATTTGGTAGTTTTCTAAACAAAAATTAAAATAATGACACCTATATAATATGAAGAGATCACGTGACCCACTTCAAAATGAAATATGGCATTCATCTTTGTCTCCAAGAGTAAAAATTGTGATTTTTAAAGTTCTTTTAAATTTATATTTACTGTTGCATCAGTCCTAAAACCGCTTTATTGGAATCATGCCAAAGTGCAATTAAGTTGCCCAAATGAAACGAAGATGCATTTAAAATGTAAATTCGATATAATATCAGAAAACTATCTATGTTAATTTCTGCAATTAAACTCAGTTTAATGCCTCATGAAATAAAAAAAAAATAAGAAAATGTATTTGAGTCTCTAGGGAAAGTACTGTGCTGCCCACATCAGATTTTTGCGTTAATTTAGTTAAATATGTTGTATTTTTCTATACATTTGTTTATCAGACATCTATCTATGCATGGTGTCAAAAAATCGAATATCCTTTTCTCTGGTAAAGTACGAAAAATATCGAATATCGCAAATCTCACTTTTCCATCAACTCCTGATGTTCCTGTGGCCTTGACAAGCTGCTGTTACCGATCGCCAACCCCCCCCTCCCCCAAGAAAAAAAAGAAGAAAACTCACTGCTTCACATGATAGGCAGATTAGGCTAAGTCTATCCACTCTTCCATCGAATATTGATCCAAGAGAAGGAGTAAAAATATTGAACATGAGAACAGGAGAGAGGGTTGAATGATATAAATTGAAACATGTGTGTTTAATGTATAATTGTGGAGACTTTTCAATAACGATAAATTATATGGAATTTCTTGGAGTGTGACGTATTAAACCGTATTTATCTTTGTGGCATTTTGAAGAGAATTTGAACTTGGTTATTCTTCATAATGCGTATTTTTATGTACTGTTGACGTATAAGGAAGAGGGGGGCGTCTTAGGAAAATATCCAGTTACTGATTTTTAACACTATACAATGTAGCTGAAAAGTGTTTCTGAATGTAGTCATTCTGACTATCTGCCTGTCTGTGCGTTCGCAAGATAACTGCCGTAAAAATGACTTTATCAAACTTAAATTTTAGTATGTTGTTGAGACGGTCTATGATACATATTGGAATGTAAATGAATAATATCACGCAATCAGTTTTGGATTGAACCCGGGTTGAAAAAATGAAATAAATTGAACCCTATATGGGACCTAATTTTTCATACATTTTTTAAGCAAAGTTAAAATTCACAAATTCCTTTGAAAATTTTAGAAAATATTTAAATTATCACATAAAATATATAAAAAATATTTCGGCAAAATATTTTCGATAGTTTTTTAAATAAAAATTGAAATGATAATTACACCTATGATATATGATGAATTATCTCATAAAATATATCATAAAAGTTTCAGCAAAATATATTTGGTAGTTCTTAAACAAAAACTAAAATAATGACACCCATATAATATGCCCGGCCGTCCAAACGGTTACCTTACACCTTTCTGGTAGGTCGGACGGTCTGGGTCTCAACCCATATAATATGAATCCGGCCACTCAAATTGCTGCTCGTGCCCTAGGGCGAGTCGGGTGGTCTGGGTTTTCGTGGGGCTCTAACCCACAACGTGGCGGCTGATCAATCGCTGGAAATGCTCGCCTTGACCGTTCGGCCACCACGTCGACTGAAATGAGCCAACAGTACGCCGTGTTTCCAGGTGGTCACCCACGCAAATACTAAGCGCGCCCGATGCTGCTTAACTTTAGTGATCTAACGAGAACCGGTGTTTTCAGCACGGTAGAGCCGTTGGCGACTTATTTCAAAGTCTAAAAATTGTAATTTTTAAAGTTCTTTTAAATTTATATTTCCTGTTGCATCAATCCTAAAACCGCTTAATTTTCGTTTATTTTCTGTTCATCTATATTCTGCGTCAACGCAATTACAATATTTTTGAGTTTAAATGATCATCAAACTTTGATTATTTCTACGACGAAAACAAATTTTAATGGATGCAGAATGTAAACAAGTGATTGTAAGGTGACTTGCATAAGAATTGCTGAATTTTTTCACACAAAATTATTTATTTCTGAAGTCTGGAATAAAAGTTTATGAATGAAATATTCACTGCTTTTATACAGAGAGCCAAGCGATTTATATTTCGATGACGTTTGAATAAAGTTCATTTCTTTCAATGAAGTTTTCAAGTATAGTAAATTATTGTAGTACTGCGATAATTTAAAACATATAAATGTTGAATGTAGCCCATTTTAGAGATGTTTAAATAAAATTGCATTTCAGTTTGAAAATGTTTCATAATCAATGCTTTATGCCTGATTTATCTTTCTTGTTATAGATATTTTTACTTTCCTTATATACATAATGTATAAGGAAAGTATTGTGACGGGGTTGAAAATTCGAATTCGAGTTTTCGACGGGAGAGCACGTTTCAAGCATCCCTGATCACGAATCAAACATTTTTGAAGTGATGTCTGTGTGTGTGTGTGAAAGTATATATATATGTGTGTGTGTGTGTATGTATGTCAGTGAGTCTGTGGAGAAGATAACTGACGAACGAATGGACCGATTCGAATGAAATTTGGTAAAAAAATCACAATCTGTAAACACTGGAAGCCTATTGGTTTTATACGCAATGAAATGTTTAGAACCCCCCCAAATTTTCGAGTGAAATTTTGAAAAAATCATCAAAGAATTCAAAACTGCTAATAAAGTTACGCAAATAGACATTTCTTAAGTAATTTTTCATTGGAAAATGCTTGACAAATTTTAGAACGCCAAGATGAACCGTTCTCGAGATGTTGCATATTTAAAAAAAAAAATTATAAAGTCATATAAAATAAAAGAAAAATATTTCCTATTGAGAAACATGTTCACTTTTCATATAGCGGATACTATCAATGCTGCTGTATACAACTGCATATAGCGGATACAACTGCTTATAGCGGATACTATCAATATTATTAATCGTCAATTTAGATTTGCGCGAAATAATTGGGTACTAGTTTTACATGTTGCTAACCAGGAAAGCGCTAAATGTACGATTCAATGTAAAGTCGTAGTGCCATGGATATTATGCATTATATTTTCAGTGTTAAAATGTAAATTCATTGAATTATATAGGAAAGTTATGTGTTATCCACATCAGATTTTTTTATATATGTTGCTTAGAAAGCTCTAAAACGACTCTTTTGTATTTAGAATTAGAAATTAAAAATGTTGTCAATCATATGATACACTATGAATGATCTTAATTTACAAACATTAACCTTTATTTTACAGGTACGTGATTATCTCTGCTATGTACTTATAATTGATGTAATGGATTTATGACATAGAAAGTCAAGCAGGTTGTATTATAGATTTTTATAGATTATATTCAATTTAAATTTTCTATGTTCCGGAATACGTTTTTTTTATAAATATGTTAACATAAGGAGCAGGAGAAATTAATTTTTTTTATTCTCGCCATCGGACGTTTGAATGAGACTTACTGAGAAGTGTTCAGTGAAGCAACATTTAAATCTAAGTCGGCGTCTGATTGACGGCACGATGTTTCATATTAAGGTACTAGCCATGAAGTTAGAGAGGAGATAAATCCTATGGATGAAACGCTTGAAAATGTGATAATGCTTTGTGAATTATATCTAGGTGTCACTAGTGTTAGTAAAGCACCTTTTCTTTCTATTTGACAAAAACATAGTATTTAGTATATGCATTTTTAATTATTTTTAAATTATGATTTTCTAATTATCAGTGTAATTAATCAGTATTTTTTCAGAGTCATAGCCGAGTTCGGAATAGAGGGAGATAAAAATAAATTGAAAAGTAAAATAATCTTGAATACGTAGAAATTTTCTTTATTTCTGCAATTCTAATTTGCATTGCGTTACTAAATTATTTCTACAAAGTTGACAGTTTAAATAAATATTTTAAGCCATTCGTCATAGAAACACATACAATGCAGGGATGCATATCTTATCGCAGTGCCACCTGAATGATTGTCTCAAGCAGCATTGGCGTTTTTTCAGTATGGAGTTTTAAGTCCTTACCTTTACTTCCATGGTACCAGCTGAGTATCTGTGCTTTCGAATATAGCGTTTTCAAGACGATTTCATAAATAAATATATTTTGAGCAACTGGTTGCAGGCCTGCGGTTACAATTTAAAACATGACCTAAATAATACGAGTAACTGTCGTAGACTTCGAGGCTATGATAGGTTTGACCACGTGATACGTCTCGGTAAAGGAAGTACAAGTTTTAACATTTTATACGGGCCCTTTACAAATGTTCTATGCTCAAGAATGCATTATTTATATATATATTAACCTTTTGCTTACGGGTGGGACAGCGTCCATCCCAAACGAAGAACCTCTCAAAAAGACAGGTATTTGACATACCCTATCCCAAACAGTTCCATCCCCCTTTACGGACATTGATGCCCCGCCAATATCCGCAAATACCTGTCTTTTTGAGAGGTTCTTCGTTTGGGATGGACGCTGTCCCATCCGTAAGGAAAAGGTTAATATAAGAAGCAGGTGTAATTAGTTTTCTTTTTATTATCTTCATCCGAAGTTTGTGACATTCCATGAGGCTTATTAAGCAGCATGTATATCTAAGTTGGAGTCTTATATACGTCACGATGGTTCGTATTTAGGTACTAGCTGTATACCTGTTCTTACTGCAGAATACAGAGGTTATTTAAAAACTATTTCCCCCACTATATATTTTGAACGATTAGTCACAGGTCTACGGTTAAAATTTCAAATGCTTCACATATTGATAACTGTCGTAGATTTTGAAGCTACGATAGATTTGGCCACGTGATATGTTTCAATAAAAGTTCAAAATTTAACTTTTTATGTGGATCCTTTACAAAGGAAGTTCTAATTAGCAGATTGTTCCTCATTTATTTAAAGAGTTTTGCAAAAAACTCTGTTCTTTAATATGCAAAAATGGCTGCGATAAAATTGTCAGAATTATATGAGTTAAACCTCTTTGGGCAGATATAAAAAAATAATAAAACTGCGAAAACATAAATTGCAGGAGTCGTACAAGAATTAAAATTTTTAAGTTAAAGTTTCCTTTCTAAAATGTATGTGCCTACTTGTCTTTAGCAAAAGTTCTGTACACAATCCCCAATTATCCGCCGAAAACTTTAATGAATGTTATCTCGGATAATTTTAATGGCATCGGTAACGGAACCCTTTTTATCTGACTAATCGGCGGTGAAAAATATTTTTATAATATATCTTTTCTAAGGAGCCCCGTATAAAAAGTTACATTTCGTACTTTTTTACGGGCCCCCTTAGAAAGGTGTAACAGAATCGAAATTTGCTGACGATGATAGTCTAATCCTAATTAAAGCATTTATTAAAGCGAAACTGTGGATATAAGATCTATCGTTTATTTTCTTGGGAATACATATTATAATGTAAAGATATTTAATATGCACAATTTGCGGTAAACTTTTAATATTTGAGGTAATTATATTTAAACCCTCACAGCAAAGGTCGTCACATCTGTGACAGTGACGTTGTAGTCACGTGACATCTGGGTCCCAATGTGACATCATATTTGTGACTTCTATGCGACATTACGTATTAGTAACTTTGTAACTTCATTGTGACTATATTCTGTGACGTTTCCACAATTTAATTAACACGTAACAATGTGACGACATTACAATGGCAATTACAACGTGACGTCACAAACAAGTTAAAACCCTACGTCACAAACGACCACGAAATGACCAAAATGACTTCGCTGCGACCTCAATATGACATTGCCGAGACGTACTGCGACGTCCTGTGACGCTCCAAAGTCACAGTGTGACGTAAATCTTACGTCACTGTGAAAACAATACTGTTCGGGGAATATTATAATAATAATAATAATACGAAAATAGTAAAATGGCGAGTTCTCGCGTGCTGATATAATAAACAAAAAGATAAAAGCATAACTTGCAATATTGTTTATACGGTTAATAACAATTTTACAATTAAACAATAGGTTTTTTTGTAGACTACTGTTCGGGTATTCTTGGGGGCAGAAATAAGAGAGATCTTTCTTTTATGGCTTTTGGGATTAAAATATTGAGATTTTTAATTTGTTAATTTATAAAAATTCCATAGAGATTGAGACCTAAACAACGAGTCAGGTTATCGAATTTGGAATTGCATTTATTGTAGAGAGGCTTAAAAACAATTAAGTCACGTTAGTTTGGACACTCATTGGGTCACGCTGAAAGAGAAGAAACAGTCAGAACGACATGTAGACAGCCAGACAAAAGAACAGACAGACAAAAGAACAGACATACTTTTAAATTTTAAGTGGACTCTACCAAGATAACCATATAAAAATTTTGTGAAATACGTTCTGTTATGCTATACAGACATATTTTTAATTTTATTTATATAGATGAAAACTTTATGATATCTAGATATATAATAGTGTATAATAGTATATAATGAAATAGATTCTATATTTTGACCGTTTTGTATATCAGAATTACATATGTCTTTTGACCCCACCTTAACTCTTTAATAAAATTTAGGACGAGTTTAAACTGGCTATGAACTAGAAGCTCTTAGTAATTAGCTCGCTTTTGAGATTTGCAATTAGTTTTCTTTCCCTACTCAGACCGTCCGACGTACCCGAAGGTGTAAGGAAACTGTTTTCATGGCTGAGATAGAGTCTCCTAATTTAAACCGAAACCCAATAGCCGTGGCAATTAGAGGAACCCGATCATCTTACAGGCGCATAAACGTGTCCATAATAAGAGCATAAGCAAGCTCCCAAAGGTCCATAATAAGAGCATAAGCAAGCTCTCATAGGTCTATAATAAGTAAATAAGCAAGTCCTTACAGGTCTATAATAAGCACATAAGCAAGTTCTTACAAGTCCATAACAAGCGTGTAAGCAAGTCCTTACAGTCCATAATAAGCGCATAAGCAAGTTCCCACAGGTCCATAATAAGAGCATATAAGCAGGCTCTCATAGGACTATAATAAGTGCATAAGCAAGTCCTTACATGTCTATATTAAGCACATAAGCAAGTTCTTACAGGTCCATAACAAGTGTATAAGCAAGTCCTTACAGTCCATAATAAGCGCATAAGCAAGTTCCTACAACTCCATAATCAGCGCATGAGTTAGTTCTTACAAGTCCATAATAAGAGCATGAGCAAGTCCCTGCAGGTCTATAATAAACGCATGAGTAGACTGCAAGGACTCTGCATGTCTATAATAAGCGCATAAACCGGTTTATGAACACTATTATCTGCAATGAGAGTGTGAAAATAATTACTGTGAATATTTAAAAAGTACACATGTATCGAAAAAAAAAAACAATAGTTTTTACAAAAACAATATTTGCAAACATGGTAAATTAGCTTTCTAAAAAGTTGCAAACACAAAAATACAAAGCATTTTATTTTTAAACCTAAATAAAATATTTGTCTTTGGAAAATTTCCTGAATAATTAAAAATTGTAAGTAGATTTTTTTTAGTAGTTTTAAAAACCGCATCATTTCTCTTATCTTCTTTGTTTTATTTTTAAGTGAACACTTTTCGCTTTCTGCTAACTTCAGCCAATTTGGAAACCCTAGTTTTAAAAAAATTACTAAAGAATGATAAATAAGCTGGGCGAAAAGATAAAAACTTCCATAGTAGTCACATTTTTGTCTTTTTAGAAACATTCCTTTCCCCACTGAGCTCTGTAACTCATCTTTCTAAATTGTTAAAACGTGCTTAATTTTCATTACTCGGCAAAACGATTGCTGTGGAAACAAAGCCATTTCGAAATATCAGTTTTACCCCAAGGATTACAAAATACAAACCCTTTCGCGAAGTTTGCGCAATAGTTAATGAATAAGGTTAATGTGTGATAACAGGAGTGGAAATAAAGTAGTCCTTAATGAAAATATTGAATTGCCTTTTATAAGGGAAGGACAAATGTTTTTTTTTTAATGGTAAAATTAATTCTGCGCCTTGCGTTGGGGGTTCTTAAAGGGGTTCGTTGGGGATTCGCAGAGATGTTTCCTGTGGTTCATGAAATTAACAGACAGCTTTTTACTTTCCTTATATACATAATGTATAAGGAAAGTATTGTGACGGGGTTGAAAATTCGAATTCGAGTTTTCGACGGGAGAGCACGTTTCAAGCATCCCTGATCATAAATCAAACACTTTTGAAGTGATGTCTCTGTGTGTGTGTGTGTGTGTGTGTGTGTGTGTGTGTGTGTGTGTGTGTGAAAGTATGTGTGTGTGTGTGTGTCAGTGAGTCTGTGGAGACGATAACTGACGAACGAATGGACCGATTCGAACGAAATTTGGTACAAAAATCACAATCCGTAAACACTGGAAGCCTATTGTTTTTATACGCAATCGAATGTTCAGAACCCCCCTTAATTTTCGAGTGAAATTTTGAAAAAATCGTTAAAAAAATCAAAACCGCTAATAAAGTTGCGCAAATAGACATTCCTTATGTAATTTTTCATTAGAAAACGATTGACATAAATTTTAGAGAGCTAACATGAACCGTGCTCGAGACATTTCACATTTTTCAAAAAAATTATCAAAAAGTTATATAAAATTAAAAAAAAATATTTCCTATTGAGAAACAGGTTCACTTTTCATATGTAATACCATGCGATAAATTGGGTGACATCATACTCGTGGATCTAGCTCATTCCATTCATGAAAAAAGATACTTTGATAATACTTTTGTATTTGAGCGCCAATACTCATTTATCTGCTGTAAGAATAACTTATTTCTCGGTCCATAACGCTTGGCGAGATTTTGGCAACGAATTTGGCGGAATGTCGCCAACTTGGCGACATTTTTAATTGTTGCCAAATTAACAAAAATCTCGCCATGTTGATAAAAATGACGCTAAATCGATGAAAATGACGACTAATTGAAGAAAATTCAATATTTTAGAAAGAATATAAGTATCTACTATAAGAATAGCATTTTTTTTAACTGTAAAAGTAGTAAATTCATTGCATTATATAAGGAAAGTCATGTGTTGCCCACATCAGATTTTTTTTTATTGTACTAGAAGCTCCTTCCCTGCTCGTAACACTCAACAACCCCGGGGAGCTCTTCACGTCTTTAAAGAAAACGAATGAATTAACAATAATGAATAATCCTTATCAATTTATTTTGATTGTTATAAATACTAGTGAGAACCACGGATATCATGCCAGCAAGTAAGTTAAAACAACGGTTTTTTCATAGCATAGCGTACTATAATAGAACGGCACTCAATCATTGTCTATGTAGCTACAACATAAAAGGAGGTATTATAATATCTATTGCTGTAAATAAGTAAAAAGTGAGCCCAATATCTGGCTTCGTTTTCAGTATCTGACGTTACTCAATAGAACTACAGAATACTGCTCTTTCTCTCTCTCACTATATATATATATATATATATATATATATATATATATATATATATATATATATATATATATATATATATATATATATATATATATATATATATATATATATATATATATATATATATATATAAGATTCATATGAAAAAGAGGGGAAATGACCAAATGCAAGGCATAAAATGGTAGAGGGGGATGGCGACCCCTCTTTCCCGTTTAAAAAACTGCTTTTATGCCCGGGCTACACTCACGGTACCAATGCCATGCAGAAGCCATACTTCCGTAAATGTGTCAAATCAAAAACACTCGAAAAAGTGCAAAGAAAACAAATAGGAATCTACCAGGATCGCAAGGAAAGAATGGAAATGCAGCAAATGCCCCTGTCGGTTAAGATGGAGTGCATCATATATAACAGCAGTCCACGCATGCGCAATTTGTTATTTTCACTTTCATCGTTCTATACCTCTGCCATGTCACTACAGAATACTGCTATTTCTCTCTCTCTCTCTCTATATATATATATATATATACACACTCATGTCCAAAAGTTAAGCATAGTTGCTGTTTATGTGAAAATTTCAGGAAATCTACATCTTAATGGAAGAAAACGCGGAATGCGGGTGCAACAGGGTTATAGAAGAAGAAAAAAAATGCAAAACAAGGATAATAACGACTTTTGTTATCCAAAGAAAAGGTTTGAAAGAAAAAGGGTCACAATACGAGTGTCAACCTCAGTGAAACAGAATGATTAAAGCAATGTGATGCTGCTGTTTATTACGGTGAGTGGGAACCTCGGGTAGCCACACATGCTGTACAACAATTTCCTATACTTTTGATGAGGGTCTGGCTGAGTTGTGTGCTCAAAGACTTCCAAGCTTAACGGAGAGCATTTGCTATTGATAGCAAATCAAATTTGCTATCTAAAATGTTTATTAACATATTTTTGAAGCATATTTTTCTCAAAATTTACTATGGATAGAGATTATATGATGAATGATACGAATTTATCAAATTTTAAAAGATATAGAGGGATTCACTTAGAATTTCCATTTCCGAGTCTTTTGCTATGCCCGGTCCAAAAATTTTCATTTCCTTTTAAGAAAATGATGTCCATTTATAGCCAATTTTTCAAAATTAGCTCTAAATGGAGTTTAGATCATATCTGATACGGATCAGAATAAATTTCTGGTGGAAGTAGCTTAGTTTACTAAAAAAACGCTTCTTTCAATACAGTTTCCCCACTTTCTTTTTTCAAACATTTTATTGAAACGTCTATTTCTCAGTATTGGCTATAGATAAAACATAGATAATAACTGATATGGATTCATCGTTAAAGGTTGAAGGGGATGGAATGACTCACCAAGAACATTCACTTCTGGTTTTGGAGATGCCACATTCGATTTAATAATTTACATTTTCCTTGCAACATCTATACTCCAGGATCGACTATTAAAAGAGCTTGGATGACAACTGATATGGATTCAGCATCGGATTTCGGAGGTAGTTGGAGGTTCACAAAAGGTTTTCACTTCCAGTTTTGGAGATGTTACTTCCTTTTTTTCAACAGTTCACACGACTGTACGAAATAAATGTGCAAACGAATATAAAATATCTTAATAATTTCATCGAAAAATAAATAAATACACCAATTGTCATCATATTAAGGTTCCTTCATAAATTTCTTGCTAAAACTAATACAGCCTGTTGAGTACTTTCATTTAAACTCCGTGTAGAATGTTTTTTGCTTGTGAATTGAGAGATGTAAACACGTGTATGGAGCACACGTGTAAGATGTGGAACAAAGTACTTTATGGAACACACGTGTACAATGTGGAACAAAGTACTATATGGAACACACATGTACGATGTGGAACAAAGTACTATATGGAACACACGTGTAAGATGTGGAATAAAGTACTATATGGAACACACGTGTACAATGTGGAACAAAGTACTATATGGAACACATGTGTACGATGTGGAACAAAGTACTATATGGAACACATGTCTACGATGTGGAACAAAGTACTATATGGAACACATTGTTTGATAGCGATCTGATACACGTTATACGAAAACACATAAGGAACAGAATGTTCGATAACAAGTGTATAGAACACAATGTATGATATAGCAAGCGCATGGAATACTTGTACATTGTACGATATAACAAGTGTATGGAACACATTGTATGATGCCAAATGTATGGAACATATTGTATTATGCCAAGTGTACGGAACACATTGTACGATATAACAAGTGTATGGAACACATTGTACGATATAACAAATGTATGGAACACATTATACGGTATAACAAGTGCATGTAATACGTTGTACGATAACAAGTGCATGAAACATGCAAGTGCACAACATGCACAATAGTGCACAAGTACACAGCATGTACAATAATACTTTTTATGATCTCAATAACGTATGCAATATAATAAAAGTTATTTTATAGACTATTCAATAATTAATTCATGATTCTCACGCCTTAAAATGGCTGAGTAATTGTAATACTCTGAAGACTTAATGCTTTACTGTCTTAACTGCATATATTTTTTGAGTTTATTTCTTCAATTTTAACACTTTACAACAGAGTTGAAAAGTGTTTATGACTTTGTTCATTCATTCTGTCTGTCTGTCTGTCCGTTAGCACGATAACTGCCGTAAAAATGACTTAATCAAAATGAAATTTTAGTATGTTGTTCAGACGGTCTGTAGGACCCTATGGGAATATAAATGAATATAATATCACCCAATTAGTTTTGGAGTGAACCCAGGTTGAAAAAATGAAATACATTGAGCCCTATGGGACCTAATTTTTCAAACATTTTTTAAGCGAATTTAAAATTCACAAATTGCTTCGAAAATTTTAGGTAATAGTCAAATTGTTCCATAAAATATATAAAAAAAAAAATTCAGCGAAATACATTCAGTAGTTTTTTAAATAAAAATTAAAATAATGACACATCTTATATGAAACGATCACGTGACCATGATATGAAACGATCACATGACCCACTTCAAAATAATATATGGCATCCATCTTGTTTCAAAATCGTGATTTTTTAAAGTTCTTTTTAATTCATATTGACTGTTGTATCCGTCCTAAAACTACTTTATTTTTGCTTAAATTCTGTGCATCTACATACTAAAACAACACAATGACAATATATTTGAGTTTAAATTCTCATTCAAATTTGATTATTTCTACAACTAAGCCTATTTTTCACCTATGTAAAATGTAAACAGAAAAATATGTAGAATGAGTTGTATTAGAATTACTGTACTTTAACACAAAATAATTTAGTCCATGGAGTCTGCATGGCTGATATGAATGAAATATTAATTGATTTTATAAACAGAAGGACGATTTTTTTCGATGAAGTTTTAAGCATAGAGTTTAATTACTTGTAGCTCCATGGTCTAATTTTTAAATAAAATAAATTATTATAGTATTGTGATGAATGAAATGAATGAAATCCTGCTTTTATAGAGAGATCCAGGCGTGTTATTTTTTCTATGACGTCATTTGACTTTATTTCAGTTGTTTTCGATGAAGTTTTCAAATATAATAAATTATCGTAGTATTATGATAGTTTTAAAAATATTACCGTGGAATGTATGGCATTTTAGAGATATTTAAACCAGGCAATTTATATTCCAATGCCGTCATTTGAATGAAGTTCATTTTTTCAATGAAGGTTTAAGTTTTCAAATATAATAAATCAATGTAGTATTGTGATAAGTTTTAAAATATTACCGAGGAATGCATTGCATTTTCGACTTTTTAAAATAAAATTGCATTGAAGTTGGAAAGTGTTTCATAATCAATGCTTTAAGCATGATTGATCTTTCTTGTTTTACTTTTATGTTATTACTTTTACTTTTTATATTACCATTATATGTCTTAAGTTTACTCCTTTAAACTATCAAATGGAATTGGTTTAGCGTGCGTCCAATCTTTAGAACTTCGCATCTTTTTGTGGCGTCCAGCATTTGAAACATGCTCGTTAAAATACATAGAACTGACTAAATCGAAGTATTGCATGATTTTGCAAATTTTCTTCGGCATTCCCCTGAGGTATTTTAACATCCAAATGGCTTAATAAAACAGGGCGTGATAAAACACATTTCTAGATATAAATATAATTTAGCTCACGAACTTCATGGGCGGAATCTACATATGGAACTTTTCAAGTTATTTATTACAAGTTTAAAACTCTATCGTGACCATAATTATTTTTCCCAAAGAAAGTTTGTCTGTCCTTAAAGACCCGTATTTGTTTTGTTATTTATATTTATTAAAGCCAGAAATATATTTTTCATTGTATAGAATATTTTATTATATTAATTCTTATTGACATTTTTATCAAATTGGCTATTTTTAACACTTTACAACAAAGTTGAAAAGTGTTTATGACTTTGTTCATTCTGTCTGTCTGCCTGTCCGTTAGCACGATAACTGCCGTAAAAATGACTTAATTAAAATGAAATTTTAGTATGTTGTTCAGACAGTCTGTAGAACCTATGTGAATATAAATGAATAATATCACTGAATTAGTTTTGGATTGAACCCGGGTTGAAAAAAGGAAATACATTGAGCCCTATGGGACCTAATTTTTCAAACATTTTTTAAGCGGATTTAAAATCCTCAAATTTCTTCGAAAATTTTAGGTAATATTCAAATTGTTCCATAAAATATATATAAAAAAATTCAGTGAAATATATTCAGTAATTTTTATTAATTTTATTCAGTAATTAAAATAATAATAACACCTCTTATATGAAGCGATCATGTGACCAGGATGCTAGAAGATCACGTGACCCACTTCAAAAAGATATAGGGCATCCATCTTGTCTAAAAATCGTGATTTTTAAAGTTCTTTTTAATTCATATTGAGTGTTGTATCCGTCCTGAAACTACTTTATTTTTGCTTAAATTCTGTGCATCTACATACTGAAAAAACGCAATTACAATATATTTGAGTTTAAATGCTCATCCAAATTTGATTATTTCTACAACGAAACCTATTTTTCACCTATGTAAACAGCAAAATATGTAGAATGAGTTGTATTAGAATTGTTGTATTTCTTTAACACAAAATCATTTAGTTCATGGAGTCTGCATAACTGATATGAATGAAATATTCACTGGTTTTACAAAGAGAAGTACGACTTTTTTCGATGAAGTTTTAAGCATAGAGTTTAATTACTTGTAGCTCCATGGTCTTAATTTTTAAATAAAATAAATTATTATAGTATTGTGATGAATTGCATGAATGGGAAATTATTTATTAATGAAATGCTGCTTTTATAGAGGGAGCCAGGCGTGTTATTTTTTCTATGACGTCATTTGAATGAATTTCAGTTGGTTTCGATGAAATTTTCAAATATAATAAATTATCGTAGTATTATGATAATTCTATAATTATTTCCGAGGAATGTATCATATTTTAGAGATGTTTAAACCAGGCAATTTATATTTCAATGCCGTCATTTGAATGAAGTTCATTTTTTTCGATGAAGGTTTAAATTTTCAAATATAATAAATTAATGTAGTATTGTGATAAGTTTTAAAATATTACCGAGGAATGTATTGCATTTTAGACATGTTTAAATAAAATTGCATTGAAGTTGGAAAGTGTTTCATAATCAATGCTTTAAGCATGATTGATCTTTCTTGTTTTATATCAATTTTCATTGCTATGAGACAACTCAAATTAATTATGACTGTTTCCAAGTTTTAGACACAGTTTTAAAATTTTATTTATAGTCTGTTAAAAATGTTTCCCAAATCCGTTCGTTTTTCACGCCCCCTTGGGGCATATAGACGACAAACCAAAAGTATAATTAGACTTTAATGCTTACTATACTGATTACAAAATTACACTGATTACAAAATTGATTGCAGAGTCAATTGCCTGGCCATTGAAAATAAAATGATTGCTTACAACACTGATTGCTTACTACATTGATTACAAAAATTTAGGTATATTGTAAAACAAATTGAAAATGTTGTCTAAGGCTAAAGAATAACGCTAATTCAGTAAAATCTTCAGAAAAATCTGATATGGGCAGTACACGCATTTTCCTTCATAATGTACATCTTATGCTATATATATATATATATATATATATATATACTCTAAGACAAAAAAAATCGACGCACCAAGAGAAAGAATTATCCAAATGGGACAAAATTTAGTACGTGTAATGTGGAAGTTCAGAAAAAGAAATGATTAGAATTTCAGAACACTTGAATGATTTATTGCACTGAAAGATGTACACAAAATGAGTACGTCAATATGGCGTTGGTCCACCTCTGGCCTTGATAGAAGCTGTTACTCGACGTGACATTGATGCATAAAGTGACCGGATGGTGTTCTGAGGGATGTCGTTCCAAATGGCCTCCAATTGACGAGCTAATTCATCTACATTCGCGTGGGATGGTCGCAGGTGACGCCCCATCTCAGTCCAAATGTGCTCAATAGTCGAGAGATTTAGGGATCTGGCTGGCCAAGGAAGCGTGTCGTAAGCACGCAGAAAATCAATAGAGGCGTGCAGTGTGTGGTCTGGTATTATCATGTTGAAAAGTTAGCCCGGGGTATCGTGAAAAGAATGGCTATACAACGGGTCGTATAATGTCGGCAACTTTCGGCTGTGCTGTGATGGTGCTACGGAGGACTATCAAAGGGGTCCGGCTATCAGACGAAATGGCACCCCAGACCATAACTCCTTGTTGTCGGGCCGTGTAGTGTGTGACAGTAAGAATAGGATCCCGAAGATGTCCGGGATGGTCGTCAGGACTCAGTTCGAAACGGGACTCATCACTGAAGACAATTTGTTCCCAATCCGAACAATTCCACCGTGATCGGACCCCGGCACTACTGCAATCGCTTTTGATGGTGCATACTGGTCAGTATGGTAGGTGGCGTAATGAGCGCCGCGACTATAGATTCCGTTCCCGTAGTCTGCCATTAATGGTATGGGTGGTCACTATCGTGTTTGTCACACGTTGAATGGTTGATAAAGACGAATCTCTTGCTGTCACAGCTGCTGTGACAATCGTCTTCCCTTTCTGTCGTCACTCTAGGCTGCCCGCTTGCCGTTGAAATCTGCCATTCCGGACTCTTTCTTGCCAACATCGTCTAATTGCTGCGTCGGTCCTACCCAAATGCTGAGCGATTCGGCGGTGTGCCCATCCAGCCTCATGCAGTCCGACCACACGCCCTTTTTCAAACTCCTTCATATGCTCGTAGTGGCCGCGAATTCGACGGCAAGGCATTGTTATAATCAAGCTACGTAAACGCAATCAAAATCCACTGCACATTTTATTCCTGAAAGCGAGGTTCGCTCCTTATATATACCACCCTGCTGCTCAGTTTCAATGCGCTGTAGTTCCGACTATTCATTCATTACCTGCGAATTTTTGATCATTTGCACATTCGGTCGAAAGGTGTTTGCATGTAAAGTTTCATTACTATCAGATTATTTTGCGGGGTGAGTCGATTTTTTGTCTTCAGAGTATATATATATGTACATATAAGTGTGTGTGTGTGTGTGTAATATAGGCTACAGTAGTCCCGGGAAGAGACATTTCAGATGACCCAAAATCTACTTTAGTATATGACACTCGAAACATATATAGTTATATAGGCCGAATTCCTGATCGTCGACCTGCTTGCTCTCAAGAAATCTCAATGCCGTCTACGTAGTTTTTCACAAGTACAAATTACATTTACAATTTTGGCGGAGGGGAATCTGATGACGACATGGAAAACATGTTGTCTTCACGTTCTTTATGCTTTAAAAATGTAATGGGGATGCAGTTTCATATGAGAAAGTTTACGAAGATGTTAAGGTTAGTGACCATATAAGGAAGGGTCGAGGAAAAGAGGAAGTGCTGGCTCTAACTTTGTTAATATTAGTGGCGTGGGATAGAATTTAATATAGTTGCAATACGTGCTTGACAAGAAAAACGGATTTGGAATAAGAATTATGAAAGAAAAAGGCGCGTTATTGGCAAAAGCTTAAAATTTTTGTATGATATCCTCCCCTCCAGAACAAAAGGCGTGGGCACAGACACACTTCATGCCCAAGGCTTTTCAAACTATAACATTTCAATATAAAAACAAAAGTAAAAATTACAATAAGATTTATAATATGAAAAGCAGTAAAAATATAAATATTTAAAAACCTGAGAACTGTAATGACTATATTACAACAAACTTATGAAGATTCCTTCCCTAATTACAAATAATTCTCACTGACAAATGATACAGTATGATAATAGTTCAATAAATTATGTATATAAGGAAAGTAAAAATAATGTATAAGGAAAATATTTTAACCGGGTCGAAAATTCAAATTCGAGTTTTCGACGGGAGAGCACGTTTCTAGCATCCCTGATCACGAATCGAACAGTTTTGAAGTGATGTCTCTGTGTGTGTGTGTGTGTGTGTGTGTGAAAGTATGTGTGTGTGTGTGTGAAAGTGTGTGTGTGTGTGTGTGGAGACGATAACTGACCGATGAATGGACCGATTCGAACGAAATTTGGTACAAAATTTACAATCCGTAAACACTGGAAGCCTATTGTTTTTATACGCAATCGAATGTTCAGAACCCTCCTAAATTTTCGAGTGAAATTTGGAAAAAAGTCAAAAAATAAAAACCTCTAATATAGTTACGCAAATAGACATTTCTTATGTAATTTTTCATTAGAAAACGATTGACATAAAGTTTAGAACGCTAACATGAACCGTTCTCGAGATATTGCACATTTAAAAAAAAATTATCAAAAAGTCATATAAAATAAAAAATATATATATTTCCTATTGAAAAACATGTTCACTTTTCATATGTAATACCATGCGATAAATTTGGTGACATCATTCTCGTGGATCTAGCTCGTTCCATTTATGAAAAAAAAAATACTTTGAGTAATACTTTTGTATTTGAACGCCAATAGTCATTTATCTGCTGTAAGAATGACTTATTTCTCCGTCCATAACGCTTGGCGAGATTTTGGTGACGAATCTAACGGAATGTCACCAACTTGGTGACGAATCTAGCGGAATGTTGTCAAATTAACGAAAATCTCGCCAAATGGATAAAAATGACGCTAAATCAATGGAAATGACGACTAATTGAAGAAAATTCAATACCTTGGAAAGTATCTACTATAAGAATAACATTTTTTTAACTGTAAAAGTAATAAATTCATAGAATTATATAAGGAAACTTATATGTTGCCCACATCAGATTTTTTTACTTTATTTTATGTTGTGTGTGATGAATTAGTTTATGTAGAGTGCTTGATCAGGAGAACTAGCACACACCATTCACTCTTCTGACAGTGTTATGAAGTTTATGTTTGTGTTGGTCTGTTGATTGGATCCCATAAATTTATAAAATACCTTATTATAAAACAATTTTCAACAATTTCAATAATTAAATATTAATTCCAAGGTTATATGTGATTAAAGATGATTTTTAATACTTAAATGAAATTACATGTACTTAATACAATATGCCACTATGTGTTTAAATACAAGTTCAAATTCTCATTAAAATTCGTAGTTACTTAAAATTCCACTAGTTAAACTGATTATAATGCATTTATACAATGTTGAATGTATTGATCACGTGTTTAGTGCATCCTGACAATAACTCCAAATGATTTCGATATTGCCATTCATTTGATAAATCCATGGGACCAATAGACTTCTTGCTCCAATTATAATAATAAATTACACTTCAAATCTAACACTAAATAAAATAACATTAAAATTATATATATATATATATATATATATATATATATATAATCATACATATATATATATATAATCATACATATATATATACACACACACACACAGTATCCCCAAAACATTGATCTCGGCTTTTATTTCTTAAATATTGATCTTAGATATATATAATAAATTATAAAGTTGCATAGAAAACGGTACAGAATTTTATGAAATCGATTAAAATTTCAAGGGAATTAAATTTTACGAAATTTAAATTTTTATGCGGCTCCCGTACAAAAACATTTCCAATGAGTAAAATGTGCCCCATACACTAATGAGGTGATGTACAAAGTTTCAGCATTTTATCATAAAAAGTCCCAGTGATATGAGAAGACAAATATGCTGACTTAAACCACTTTTCGATCCATCGACATGGGCTCTGAGGGGAAAAATCATATCGGCAGATCGCGTTTAAGGGGTCATATACAAATTACGAAAGATAACAATCATTACATAAATAATAATTTTGCTATTTATTGGTACAAAAGTATCTACACTGTGTAGAAATAATAACTTTACACAAAGATTACAAAGCTTGTTAAAAATGTTTCCCATCCATGTCAGAGCTGTATTCGCCTGATAAAACTTCTGTGCACTCGATCAAGTTCTTGTTCGATGATGTCACGACAACCATCTTGAATGCGTTCTTGCAACTCTGCTTACCCGTATCCATTAAAGATAAGAGGTCCATTAAAGATAAGAGGTCCATTAAAGATAAGAGGTAGATATTATTTGCCTATGATGCATTTGTGACTTGCGTCATTTGCACTCTTGTTGTACACATTTACATTTTAATTTGTGATTAATTCCTCATCAACTTTGTTTGAACGTATCTCTGGGAGTTTTTATGGTAAAATGCTGAAAATTTGTACATCACCTTATTAGAGTATGGGGCACATTTTACTAATTGGAAATGATTTTGTACGGGAGCCGTATAAAAATTTAAAATTTGTATCTCTTCAAATTTAATTCCCTGAAAATTTTTATCGATTTTATAAAATCCTGTACCTTTTTTTACGCAACATTGTAATGTATTATATATGTCTAAGATCAATATTTAAGGAATAAAAGCCGAAGTTAATGCTTTGGGGACACTCTTATATATATATATATATATATATATATATATACATATACATAGTTTGAAAGCCCAATGAAAGAAAATTGAGAAGCTGATACTCGAAAAATCTAACTTTCCTACAGAGTAAAAATATAGAACATTAAATCTTCAATCAAATGGAAAAAAATACAAATTACGAGTCATCAAGTTAAAGAAAATCAACAAATTTCAATGGTATGGAAACCATAATAGAAAAACATAAGAAATCAAGCATTAGTGCTATACATGTGGACAAGGGCTAGGTCTTAAAAAATGGACTTGTTCACTTCGCAAAACTCATCTTCGGGTCCAAGTATTTTGACGAAGTAAACACAAAATACGTATGTTTCTGAAGAAATAGATAGATTATATATATATATACACTATTTATACTTAGACAACATACATAAAGAAGGAAAAATGAAAGAAAGCATGAATACCTGGAAAAAACACTGCATATGCCCGAACCAGTCGAACCCTGGAACCCGGAATGAAGAGACCAGTGTTGCCATTTGGAAAGAAAAAGAAATGATCTACTGTTGCCATTCGTAAGAAATGAAAAACAGTAATGCGAAAAGGTAAGAATAAGTAATAATATACAAAAAGAGCTACAAAAAAGAGCTATAGATCAGAAATCTTAGTATTATTAAAAATATCTTTAATGTTGTGTTTGAAAGATAGAATAAAACCTGCTGTGTTTAAAAGAGATAAAGGAAGACATAATATTTAGTTTAAAGAAAATTAGTTTATTAAATTGTAACTTCAAATTAATTCAAATTAACAAATACATAAACACTGCTCACAGGCAGGCAACTCAGTAAGAATTAACATTAGAATTTTAGAATTTTATCAACTTAGTTAAAATTAAGGAATTAGCATAAAAACTTTACTCAATACAATCTATTTTAAATTCCATCAGAAAATCATTAACAAAAATATTAAATTTAAAGAATTTTAGAATTTACCCAGGCTCTTAGAAATTTATGAAGGTTTAGAAATTTGCTCTCAGAATGAAGTTTTAGAATTTAAATTTTACAGAATAAAATTTAATTAAATGCATTTAAAAAAATATTGAGAAATCATATTCAGAATTAAAGAAATTAAGAGTTTTTAAAAATAAAACATCTGTATTCACCCGGATGGGCCATCAGACAGGGGGGGGGGAAAGTTCCAATAAGTGGAGACAAATTTTGTAGACTGGTTTACTGGAGATCAGGAGAGAATTCATCAGCAGAGGCCTAACAATTACTTCTGGATAACTAGGATCTTCTTAAAACTCAGACGTCCTCGTCAGACACTACTTCCACGTAACTCGCATAATGAATTTTAATACACACTTTTCCGGAGAACTACTTCGTGAATTTCGCGATAAAAACTTGAAAAACCATCATTTAAATTAAAACTACAATGTTAAAAAAATAACGCGAGGAACTTAACGTTCCATTGAAAAGCTCGCGTGGAACATAAGTTCCATTCGAAAATCAACAACGCGCTTCTCGCGCTAACACACGACGAAGGATTTCAACAAAAAAAACTGAAACTGAAAAATTCTGCGCGCGTATTTATACGTGCGGCAAAAAGGGCGGAGTTTAGATAAACGGCAGCAATAAAAATTCGCTTACCGAAATTAGAATTGCCAAAATAATACTCATAATTCCGAGAGCAGACGATCCGTAAAAACGCGAACCAATTAAAATAAATCACGAATTCCAAAGAGGCGCGAAAACGCTTAGGTGGCGCATTAATCGCAGTAAAAAGCCCGCAAAACAGAATTCCGAAAATGGCTGCAACTGAAATTTTTGAATTGCAGTGAGACATAGAAATAACTTGAAACTGTAGAACAAACGGAATTTCTAACCAAAATGGGAAAATGGGACATCAAATTAAAGGGAATTTTAAGGGGAATCAAATAAATAAATAATTTTCAAAATTTACAAATCAAAAGTAATATTAATTTAAGGAATGGAACATTTTTAACTAAGAATATTATAAAGAAAATTAATTTAGAAGATTAAAAATATTCTAATTAAAGAATAAATGAAAAAGCCAATAAATATTATTTAAATATTACCAAATTAAGAATATTGAGCTAGGGAAAAAGAAATAAAAGTAAATTTTCAAACCTCCAAATTACCTAAATTCTAAAGCAACCCAACATTAAAATCAAAAGCTTGAAATCCTCTCTTTCTAAGAGATGTTAATTTATTCTTTAATTATTTACTATTCTCTGATCTATTTTCTGTAATTTTAGCTCTATATAATGCTTATATTACTAATCTATCAACTTAAACAAATTTTATAAATTTTCCTAACTTCTTCACTTTGCTAATTTCAATAATTATATTTTTCAAGGAAATAAATTATACTTACATGTCTCAGGAGTTCCAAGGGTGTCTGCAGTGGCAGTATGTTAGCTAATGTATACCTTTATCATTATGAAAAGTCTTTTACTTTGATAGATTATACATTTTAGAGATATGTTGATGATCTGATTTGCTTAGTACATGCTGAAAATTGTCTCATTGACATAGATTTCTATCCAGACAATTTGGAATTAATTCCTAATGAAGCTACTCTTAGTAATAATATTACTTTTTTGGATTTAAATCTTTTTATTGATCCTTCTAATAGAATTGTTACTAATTTATATGATAAAAAATACTATTTTAATTTTAACATTAATAAAATTTTACCATTTAATTCCTGCAATTCGATTCAATTGTTTAGAAATATTATATTTAAATTTAATGAATTCTATTCATAGTATCTTATTAGCCAGACATCACCTTTCTCTTGTATTTATAATACTTTTATTTTTACATCCTCTTCAACATCAGTCTTACTACTATTAGCCCCACTTTTTTGTAGCTCTTTTTGTATATTATTACTTTTTCTTACCTTTTAGCATTACTGTTTTTCATTTCTTACGAATGGCAACAGTAGATCATTTCTTTTCTCTTTGCGAATGGCAATACTGGTCGCTTCATTCAGGGTTCTAGGGTTCGACTGGTTCGGGCATATGCTGTGTCTTTTCCAGGCAGTCATGTTTTCTTTATTTTTCCTTCTTTATGTATGTTGTCCAAGTAGAAATAGTTTATAGATATAATCTATCTAACTCTTCAGAAACATACATTATTTGTGTTTGCTTCGTCAAAATACTTGGACCAGAAGAATAGTTTTGCGAAGTGAACAAGTCCATTTTTCAAGGCCTAACCCTTGTCTACGTGTTTAGCAATAATGCTTGATTTTTTATGTTTCTATATTATCGTTTCCATACCATTGAAATTTGTTGATTTATTTTAACTTGATGACTCGTCATTTGTATTTTTTTCCATTTGATTGAAGATTTGCTGTTTATACTTTTATTTTGTAGGTGTTTTAGAAAGTTAGGCTTATCGACTTGCAGCTTCTCACTTTTCTTTCATTGGACTTTCAAACTATTATTATTATATATTATATATATATATATATATATATATATATATATATATATATATATATATATATATATATATATATATATTCACTTAACAGCTTTCAATTTGCTATTCAAATAAAACACTTGTGTATAATCATACTTCATTCTCTTTCAAATTTAAGCAGATGATACCACTATATATCTATCCCCTTCGCATGGTATTTGCCTGAGGTCCCACAGGAGAACGCAATTTTCGTCCTTGAACGTAATAGAAAAAAATTGTACTCTCGAAAGGATATACTTTTCGTGAGTCAATAAAAACGAAGTCGCTGAGAAATCTGCCCCTAGATGAATAAATAAAATGGAATTCGATTTCAACCCGGATGCCTTCAAGTAAATCAACTTGTAAAACTAGATAGTTGTGTAGATGTCATACGTAATAATTCACTTTATTTTTATCGAATGTTTGGATACTTTGAATCTAATACACTTATCTGAGGAAAGAAACCATTGTTTGGATTAGATGATGTTATATTGTTTTATAAAAATATATATTTCCGCATATTCGTAAAAAAAAGCTATACGTTTGCTCAAGTTTCATATTTACTTCAACTAATTAATTTTCTTTTATATTCTCTCTATAAATTATATCATTTCATTTTGGTACTTTTTATATAACAAAAAATGAATATAAGGATTTTTATATTAATTACTGAAACCAGTTGAAAATGAAGTGTAAATAAAAGAAAGTGTCAAATATTTGAAAGTGTAAAGTAATTTAAATAAGCAAGTATAATGATATTTAAATTTGATTATATTACCTTCTCAGGGAATTTACGATATTTACTATGCAGTGCTGTTGGTTTCGATACCACATTGCTCGTTCTCCTCGGTGACTATTTATAGAAGAGATTTTAACAGTGAAATTCAATAACAAAACGAATTCTATACTCTCGAGTCATCCGGAGAGTATAAATTTTTAAACAAAAATAAATTATTTAAAAAATCTATTCAATAAAGTTCTAGACACTGAATGACAAAAAAAAAAAGGCATATGATTAAAATATATACATTATCGGAAGTAATTATTAGTGCATAAAATTTAACTAAATATAAATAAATAAAAATCTGAAAGTAGCGAAGTCAAATCAAGTTAAATAGTAAAAGGATTGTAACTTGAACACAAACACACTTAGACGTGTAATAAAACAAAAACGGTTTTACTAAAGGATATGGAAAAGGTGTGTAATGTAAGTAAGTACAAATTGAAATAAAATGTTTTAGATAGCTTTTTCGTTGTTAAGGTTTTACTTTGAATTTGTGGGACCTGTTAGTATTTATAAATCTAACTCGAAATAGCTGCATGCAAACTTTAATTTCGATTTAAGCTCATTTATATTTCATACCCTTCTTTATTCATTTTAGAAGTTTAGTCGTAAATATAATATATTTGTAAACTCAATATAAAGGAAATAAAAGAAATAAAGTTACGGTTAAATCTAAAACGGGATAATTTGTTTTCCCTGCAGATAACAGTACCCTTTGATCGGTTTCGTTTGTAGTATGCTTTTGCCAGCATGGAATAGACGAGACATGAAATGGCTGTAAGGAAATTTGTTATGTACACCAAACAAACTTGTATGTCGGTATTCATATAGTTGCGCAAAAGTAGGGCACATTACAGGTTTTCATGTTATTACAGGACTCGGCTATTTTATCCTGATGTGCGCATAAAAAGCTCAAAACCGATCCGTGGATGATGTTATCTTCTATGGGACAACGATCTTCAATTTAGGAAAGTCTCTATAGGTGGGGTTCTGTGAGTATTAACATGGAATTGTAGTCTCATGCAGTCTGTGCTGTGACGTGACTGAATTTGCTGTCTTCTATTCAGGTTCAGAAAGGTGTGGTACATTGCAAGTTTTCTTTTTGTCATTTGTATTTTGACTATTTCTTACTAATATGCGCATAAATAGAACTAAACTAGACGGCGGATTCTATTATTTGCAATGTGAGCAAGATTCAAACTTCAGAAACGCCTCTACAGGGGATTTCTGTGCGTATGATCTTAAAATTTCAGCTGTGTTCAGTCTGTTTGCTGGAGGGAATTTATTAGTCTTCATAAAAGTTCGCAAACTAGTAGTATATTGCAAATTTTCTTGCTGTTATTGCAAGACTCGACTAAAGATATCTTGCTGTTCTTGCAGGACTCTGCTAAAGTACTCTTGCTGTATGCTAAAATTCTTTTGTTGTTCTTGCAGCACTCGGCTCTTTCATCTTGATGTGCTCATAAAAAGCACAAAACTGATACATGGATGGTGTTACCTGCAAAGGGAGTATGATCCTGAAGTTATCAGTTTATCACTGTTCTAAGCGTTTATCAACAGTTGAAATTGTCAGTATTAGTCGGAATACGCACCTCAACATGCGGTAAAGACATCTGCTAAAGACAAATTAGTTTAGTAAGCGCCCGTTAGGAGTGAATTTAGCGTTGCAAATGGTAAAAATACGTAAGCTATGCATACAGCTCAATGTCTATACGAGAAATGTGCCAAAATAAAGAAATACATGACCTGTTTCAAACTTTTCCTAGCTTGTATATAAACATGATGACTTGATTGCTGAACACGTTTTTCTTGTGCATTAGCTGTGTACATCTATTACCATTATTGGTGATTTATCTAAAAAAAAATACAAATTATTGATTATATTCACGGAATGGTTTCTAGTTAAGTTATCTCAAAATTTGTTCTTAAAGATCACACCATTTGTGCATTTCATTCAATAAGTGCCTTGCAGATCCTGGTGGTGATTTTAATCCATTTTTGCTGACAAAGTTAGTTTTCCCATATTTCCACCGGATATTTCTATAATATGTTGCTGAATTTTGACCTATAGATATATCTGCAGAAGATTATGAATAAGAATGAATTAATTATAGGATTTAATACTAATTAAATATTTTTACAAAACAATTATTAAAACTTTAATATTAACTAAGTCAAATTACTAATTAATTATCATAATTCAGTATTTAATTCTAACTCTTTAATGTTCATTCCTACATACTTCAATACTATAAGTCTTTTCATGAAACACTAAGTACTTAATATTAATGAAGTAAAATTACTAATTATTATAATTATGTCCTTAATACTAATGAAGTCTTATAAGAAAGCATTAAGTAATTAATTATTGAACAAGTTTGACTTACTATCTTAATAATAGAACTCGTTTACATACATAATACAAACAGTTAAATAAGCATATCCATGGAGGTTAACAGTAAATTAAATATTGAAATAATCTCAGAATATAACTTTGGGGGATATGAATGAAATGTTTGTAGATGACGTTAAGAGAAAGCAAAATTCAGAGTTTAACTTCGAAAATTTATGTGAGACGAATCGGTGAGTTTTCTAAAGTTTACGTCGAAATATGTCACGATTTTCAGAACCAGTAATTTATCACGAATACTAAGTTCAAAGTAGAATGTGCTCCATTCATCACTCAAAAAACAGTCTCGGTCTCAAGTTCTTTCAATTTCCAGAAATATTTTACTACAATTTCAAATATAATTTATAAAGTTCTCCTTACTAGATTGAAATATTAGTTACAGACTGTGTTTTGTTCATAATCATCTCTAGGCACTCTAAAGTAATCGTGTTGAATTTGATATAGTTCTTTTTAGGGATTTATGTTGTTTTAAAACTACAATTTTATTATAGCTACTTTTTTCAGCACTATCGACATATAATGTATAACTGCATTATTTTAAGAAGTAAAAAGAAATTATCAAAATTGTGGATTTCTTCGTAAAAATAATATAGTCAACCCTCCTATAACGCGGTACTCTTATAATGCGGTTTCCATATAACGCGGAGCAAAAATTGCGGCAGCCTTCCCATGACGCGGTACTCATAAAACGCGGTTTCCATATAACGCGGTTTCCATATAACGCGGTAGTCTTATAACACGGTTGTAAGACTACACGGTTATATAACATCCCTATAGCATGAATTTTTCTAATATTCATAACATTTTTACAGTTGAAATTAAGGGGACGGTGGGCGTTGAAATTCTTTTTATTTATTTATTGACTTAGAAACGTAAAAAATTGTATAAATATTCCTCTTAACATTACTATATACAATATCATTAATTTTTTTTTCAATTTTGTTATAATTTTGTATGTTTTTTTAATTTAATTTTCTTAAAGAACATTTGAAAATGCTCCTTGCGTGCCATTTGTTCACATTTTTGATTAATTTTACATTATGATCACTCAAAAACACATTATGAACAAATTTGGGTATTCATTTTTAAACCCTTAGAAAGTTAATTTTTTAAAAATATTTCTTTGCATTAAAACTTAATTTTCATCATTTAATTAGGTTCTTATTCACTTTTAATTAGCTTAATAAAGTCCAATTGTAAAATGCATACCCAATTTCATTAAAAAGTATGAGAGGTATCTTCTTGTCACATTCCATGCATCTAAGACAAAAATTAGGACGCATGGTGCATTTTAAAAATGTAAAACCTTTCAAAAAATTCAGTTTCGAAAAAAAAATGCATTCAACCTTTTACTTACGGGTGGGACAGCGTCCATCCCAAACGAAACACCACCCAAAAAGACAGATATTTGTCATACCCTATCCCAAAGAGTTTGATCCCCCTTTGTAGGCATAGGCGTCCATGGAAATCGCCGACAGAAACATTGCACTTGCTGCAGCAGGTGCAATCTATATAAATAAAAATGAAAATCTGTCTGTCTGTCTGTCTGTCTGTCTGTTTGTCTGTCTGTTTGTCCCATCATCACGGGAGAACGGCTGAACCGAATTTGATGAAATTTTGTGGGTAGCCCAGAAATAGCCCCACTTAAAATTATATCCGTATTTTGAGTTTTTACGACCAGTGGTTCTCGAGATATTAGTAAAAAACGAAATTTTCGTTTGTCTCATCATCACGGAAAAACGGCTGAACCGAATTTAATGAAATTTGGTGGATAGCCTTGAAATATCCCCCCATAAATTTTGTCCAAGTTTCGAGTTTCTAAGACCTGGGGTTGTCGAGATATTAACGAAAAACGGAACTTTTTCCTAGGAGTTCTACTCCCTAACTCCGTGGTTTATCCAAACGAAAAGCTTGAAAATCGTTTGAAAGTGAATTAAAATTTAATCTCTGAGTTTGATGGGAGATTTTTTGCGTTAATTAGTCACTTTTTGAAAACATGAATTGTTTGAAACATGATTTAAAGGGGAAATCTATCTCCATGGTTCATGGTTTATTTAAAACAAGCTTTTACGGAACAATGAGAAGTATAGAGAAATCAAAATCGTTATTTAATTTCGCAGTTTATGTTATAAGACATGACATATTTAACATGTTATAAGATTCTGTCTTATATCATGTTACTCAGAAACGCAATTAAATTAAATCTGTCTGTTAATTTTAATAATTATTTTTTCGATTTGAATAATAAATAAATGGATATAAAAATATATTTTAGAAAAGAACGATTTGATTTTTCTTATAGCATTTTTGACTGGATAATATCAATTACGGTCTTCAGGTTTAAAAATTATTATTATTTATATTTTCGGGGATTATTGATTCAAGGATTACTGATATTTTCAAGTTATTATGCAATTATTTTATTATGACAAAAATTGTTTAAATTCATATATTGTATGTTGTACGAATCTTCTACAAATACACGTGTATATCTTTTAATCTACGAGAATATAAGTAGTACAGGTATATTGACATATGTTTTGATATATATTGGCATATATTGGAATCAATTACGACCTTCTGGTATAAAGAGTACGGATATTATTGATGTTTTCAATTTATTACATCATCTCTTTTATTTTGGAAAATATTTTTGAGACGCATATTGTAATACGGGTAATCTTCTACTAACACATTGGCATATTTTCTGATCTGCGACAATATAATTAGTACGGGGTTGCATATATTCATTCAATTCCTATTTTTTCTTCTGTAAATTTGCTTACAAAAGGGGGCAGGATGTTTTATTCTTCAGATCTGATCGTGAAGATAATTTTGCATAGTGAGAACATATATTCTTAAACTTCTCTTTAGGAGGAATAAATTTAATATTTTAACAGAATTTGCTCATGATTGCGAACTATAAGTTTCTTTAAATTATACACTCCGTACGAATAACGGATTAAATTAAATGTGTTTGTTAATGTTTTAATTATTTTTTTTCGATTTAAATAATAAATAAATGGATAAATGGATATAAAAGTATATCTTATGAATGAACGGTTTGATTTTTCTTTTAATTATATTAATTGCTGACTGCGTACATCAATTTCATTTATTTTGGCAAAGAGTTTTCAAGCTTATATCGTATTTAGCTACTAAACTCATATATTGTGTTTAGCCAATAAATTCATATAGCCGATTGTTGAAACAGAAAAAGAGTAGAGCGGGTATATCTTCTAATACAATTGTAGTGTTTTCATTTAGTATATTGGAACGGGATAAGAATGTTTCATTCAGATCTGCAAATTCAAAGCTACGAATTTGGAGGGATATCGCTAATTAGACAACTTTTCTTAAACTTTGCCAAATTGACGGAAATGTCGCCAAATTGATATAAACGACACACAAACAGCTGCCATAAACCTTCGGGTTGGTCGTGTGGCTTGGGTCTTCTACATATCAATGAAATTTTTTTTTGTTTTGTTAGAAGAGAGCACTGAAATGATGTTTGGTTAGCATTTATCTGTCAGACCAACCATCCTACTTAGTAATACATTTAGCGAATTTTTAAAATGTCACCACATTGATAAAAATGTTTTCAAATCTATAAAAATATCTTGAAATTGATAAAATGGCGCTACATAAATGATATTAATTGTTTTTTGTTAGGGGATAGTATTGTGATGATATTTCGTCAATTTGTCGCAAAGTGGAACTGTCAGTTCTACAGTCCCACTTGGCGATAAATTTGGCGATTTTTTAAAATGTCGCTAATTTGACGAAACTGTCGCCAAATGTTCCATAGAAATATAACTATTTAGACGATATTTTTTCTACCAATTTATTTGAAGCAAATGATATCATGTCGCTTAGCAACGGATTTAAATCCAATGTGTTTATGCGGCAGACGATTTTTATTAAATCCTTTCCGATTTGAATAATGAAGATATGTATATAAAATAAATTTCATTGCCATTTCATTTTGGACTGGATAATATCAATTATACTCTTCAGGTTTAAACATTATTATTATTGATATTTTCCGGAATTATTGATTCGGTGATTATTGATATTTTTAAGTTATTACGCCATTGTTTTATTGCGGCAAAAATTGCTGACACACGCATATTGTACGTTGTACGAGTAATCTTCTAGGAATGCACGGGTATATCTTCTAACCTACGAGAATATAAGTAGTACAGGTATATTGGCATATATTTTGACATATATTGGCATATATATTGGAATCAAGTACAGTCTTCTGGTATGAAGATTAAGGGGATTAATTATATATTCAATTTATTACGTCGTCTGTTTTATTTTACCAAAAATAATTTGTGACTCATATTGCAAAACAAGAAATCTTCTACTAATAATCGGACATTATAAGTAGTATGTGTATATCTTCCCATATAATTTTAGCACTTTAATTTTGACATATATTGGAATAAATGACTGTCTTCAGATTTAAAGATTACGGGTTTATTGGTATTTTCAATTTATACATGTAATCTACTAATACAGGTTATATTTTCTAATATTCGCGTATATAATTAGTACGGGTCCCATACAATTTTAACGCTTTTATTTTGCATATATTGATTCAATTCCATATTTTTTTTTTATATTTGCTTACATAAGGGGTCCAAGATGTTTTATTCTTCAGATATGTCCATGAAGATAATTTTATATAGCGAGAACAGAGATTCTTAAACTTCTTTTTAGGAGCATTATCTATATAAGTAAAATTGAAAATCTGTCTGTCTGTCTGTCTGTCTGTCTGTCTGTCCCATCATCACGGGAGAACGGCTGAACCGAATTTGATGAAATTTGGTGGATAGCCTAGAAATAGCCCCACTTAAAATTTAGTCCGTGTTTTGAGTTTCTACGACCAGTGGTTCTCGAGATATTAGTAAAAAACGAAATTTTCGTTTGTCTCATCATCACGGAAAAACGGCTGAACCGAATTTAATGAAATTTTGTGGATAGCCTTGAAATAGCCCCCCATAAATTTAGTCCAAGTTTCGAGTTTCTAAGACCAGGAGTTGTCGAGATATTAATGAAAAACGGAACTTTTTCCTATGAGTTATACTCTGCAACTCCGTGGTTTATTCAAACGGAAAGGGTGAAAATCGTTTGTTTAAAACGGCGAAATGAAATAAAACTTTATTTGCGAGTTTGGTGCAGGATTTTTGCATTAATTAGTCACTATCGGAAAACACGAATTGTTTGAAACATGAATTTAAATGGAAAAATCTACCTCCGTGGTTATATTTCACAAGCTTTTACTCAACGATTTAAAGTATAAAGAAATCAAAATGGCTATTTAATTTCGCATTTTATGAGGAAGATTCTATCTTATATCATGTTGCTCGGCAACGGAATGAAATTAAATGTGTTGTTAATATTTATTATTATTTTTTCTATTTCAATAATAAATAAATGGATGTAAAAATATATTTTTAAATAAAAGGTTTGGTTGTTCTTTTAATTATATAAATTGCGAACTGTGTACATCATTTTCATTTATTTTAGCAAAGAGGGTTCCAGCTCATATATTGTGTTTAGCTAATAAACTCATATATTGTGTTTACCCAATAAATTCATTTAGCCGATTGTTGAAGCAGAAATAAAGTAGGCTGTATCTTATAATACAATTTTAGTGTTTTCATTTAGTATATACAAACGGGGTCAGAATATTTTATTCTCCAGATCTGCAAATTTAGAGCTACGAGTTTAACGGAATATCTCTAAATAACTTGGTAACTTTTCTTAAACTTTACCAAATTAACGGAAATGTTTCCAAATTTATAAAAATGACGCAAATCAATGATTTGTTTTTACTTTCCTTATATACATAATGTATAAGGAAAGTATTGTGACGGGGTCGAAAATTCGAATTCGAGTTTTCGACGGGAGAGCACGTTTCAAGCATCCCTGATCACGAATCAAACATTTTTGGAGTGATGTCTGTGTGTGTGTGTGTGTGTGTGTGTGTGTGTGTGTGTGTGTGTGTGTGTGTGTGTGTGAAAGTATGTGTGTATGTGTGTGTGTGTGTCAGTGAGTCTGTGGAGACGATAACTGACGAACGAATGGACCGATTCGAACCAAATTTGGTACAAAAATCACAATACGTAAACACTGGAAGTCTATTGTTTTTATACGTAATCGAATGTCCAGAACCCCCCTAAATTTTCGAATGAAATTTTGAAAAAATCGTCAAAAAATCAAAACCGCTAATAAAGTTACGCAAATAGACATTTCTTATGTAATTTTTCATTAGAAAACGATTGGCATAAATTTTAGAAGGCTAACATGAACCGTTCTCGAGATATTGTACATTTTTCAAAAAAATTATGAAAAAGTCACATAAAAAAAAATTCCTATTGAGAAACATGTTCACTTTTCATATGTAATACCATGCGATAAATTGAGTGACATCATTCTCGTGGATCTAGCTCGTTCCATTCAAGAAAAAATATACTTTAAATAATACTTTTGTATTTGTACGCCAATAGTCATTTATCTGCTGTAAGAATAACTTTTTTCTTAGTGCATAACGCTTGGCGAGATTTTGGCGACGAATTTGGCGGAATGTCGCCAACTTGGCGACTTTTTGAAATTTTGCCAAATTAACGTAAATCTCGTCAAATGGATAAAAATGACGCTAAATCAATGAAAATGACAACTAATTGTCGAAAATTCAATATCTTGGAAAGAATATTAGTATCTACTATAAGAAAACCCAATTTATTACTGTAAAAGTAGTAAATTCATTACATTATATAAGGAAAGTCATGTGTTGCCCACATCAGATTTTTTTTCTGATATAAATAGAGTGCTGAAATGATGTTTCGATAGCATTGGTTGGACAGTCCATCCATCCTACTTAGTAACACATTTAACGAATTTTTTTAATATCGCCAAATTGATAAAAATATTTGTGAGTCCATAAAAATACCATAGAATTGATAAAATCGCGATTAATAAATGAAAATAATTGTGTTTTGTTAGGGGATAGTATTGTGATGATGTTTCGTCAATTTGTCGCAAGATGGGACTATCTGTTCTACAGTCCCACTTGGCGATAAATTTGGGGATTTTTTAAGTTATCGCTAAATTGACTAAAATGTCGCCAAATCTTCCATGGAGGTCGCATTATTCAGATGATATGATTTCCATCAATTTATTTGAAGCAAATGATATCATGTCGCTTAGCAACGGATCCAATGTGTTATGCGGCATACGATTTTATATTAAATCTTTTCCGATTTGAAAAATAAAGACATGTATATAAAATAAATTTCATTGACATTGCATTTTGACGGGATAATATCAATTACGGTCTTCAGGTTTACACATTATTATTATTGATATTTTCGAGGACTTTTGATTCAGGGATTATTGATATTTTCAAGTTATTATGACATTGTTCTATTATGACGAAAATTGTTGAAACTCATATATAGTACATTGTACGTAATCTTCTACAAATGCATTATATCTTCTAATCTACGAGAATATAAGTAGTACAGGTATATTGGCATATATTCAGATATATAGTGGCATATATTGGAATCAATTACGACCTTCTGGTAAAAGATTACGGGGATTATTGATATTTTCAATTTATTACGTCATCTCCTTTATTCTGGCAAATATTTTTGAGACTCATATTGTAATACGGGTAATCTTCTACTAACACACTGGCATATTTTCTAATCTACGACAATATAAGTAGTACGGGGTTGCATATAATGATTCAATTCCTTTTTTTTTGTAAATTTGCTTACAAAAGGGGTCAGGATGTTTTATTCTTCAGATCTGCCCGTGAAGATAATTCTGTATAGTGAGAACAGATATTCTTAAACTTCTTTTTATGAACAATAAATTTAATATTTTAACAGAATTTGCACATGATTGCGAGTTATAATTTTCTTTATATTATATACTCCGTACGTAGAACGGGTATGCTGCTAGTGTTTAATAAGCTGGAAAGTATCCCATTGTCTTTGAAAACCCATCATTCCCTTCTGAGATCACTCACATTTTTATTGCCCACGACTTTATTGTCTTGAGTGCTTACGTACTTTCCGATTTTGTATATTACGATATACAGAAATTCACTTATTTCATAAACCCATCCTTTGATTAATTAGAAATGTTTTTATCCGAGGCATATTTTTGATTTTATCAGGCCGCTAGCAGTCCTGATTGGAATCCCCATTTTTGACGTAGATTCTTCGGGCCAGATCCGGGAGCGCCGGCTACGCCCATCTAGACTTAATATCTCTCCAACTTGTCTCCAATTCTCCATCGCCAATTGGTGAATTTTGAGGTAGAAAACATAGAGTAAAATGTCAAACCTGTTGCCAATTCGTTTGAACCTTTCTTCAGCTTGTTGCACATCATGGCGTATTACTTTAAGCATATATGGTTTCAGTTTGTCTCATATTTAATGTGTTCATGAATATCATTGTTTCAGGATATCTGTTTCATACATTTATATAAATAAATGGTATTACATATATATCTCATTCAGATCAATTTAGTATTTTGATACTTCTCAGAATGTGTATTTATGGATTAAAACTATTGATAATTGTTTAAATACTTATTTATGGCAAATCACAAATACAGTTATCTGGATTGTGGCTGTACTCGATTCTCTCATGCCAGAATCTATTTTCCAGGAACTTGGAATTTTTGTAAAAGTTACAATATCAATTTTGAAGAACTGTATTCTTGGTCCAAATGATTACAGTACTATTTTTGAAGAACTGTATCCTTGGTCCAAATGATCACAGTACTATTATTTAAGAACTGTATTCTTGGTCTAAATGATCACAGTACTATTTTTGAAGAACTGTATCCTTGGTCCAAATGATCACAGTACTATTTTTGAAGAACTGTATCCTTGGTCCAAATGATCACAGTACTATTTTTGAAGAACTGTATCCTTGGTCCAAATGATCACAGTATTATATTTGAAGAACTGTATCCTTGGTCCAAATGATCACATTATTATTTTTGAAGAACTGTATCCTTGGTCCAAATGATCACAGTACTATTTTTTAAGAACTGTATCCTTGGTCTAAATGATCACAGTACTATTTTTGAAGAACTGTATCCTTGGTCCAAATGATCACAGTACTATTATTTAAGAACTGTATTCTTGGTCTAAATGATCGCAGTACTATTTTTGAAGAACTGTATCCTTGGTCCAAATGATCACAGTACTATTTTTGAAGAACTGTATCCTTGGTCCAAATGATCACAGTACTATATTTGAAGAACTGTATCCTTGGTCCAAATGATCACATTACTATTTTTGAAGAACTGTATCCTTGGTCCAAATGATCACAGTACTATTTTTGAAGAACTGTATCCTTGGTCTAAATGATCACAGTACTATTTTTGAAGAACTGTATCCTTGGTCCAAATGATCACAGTACTATTTTTGAAGAACTGTATCTTTGGTCCAAATGATCACAGTTACAGCATATTACCTTTCATTTTAAAGTGCTTGAAAAAAATACTTTAATTGTTTCAAAGTTTGACAATGTACTCCACCGCGGGGGCTAATTTGCCTTCCTTCCGAGGTGGGCCAATGAGATCACGAACACGAAAAATTGTATCGTTGCTATGTTTCAGTGATAGAAACTACATTAAGTTTCATAATCAGTGAGCTATGAATAATCGCTTTTATGCGTATGTTATGCTAAATTCTGTCCTATGCTGCTATGTTAAGAAAATATAAATTTTCAAATAAACTCAGAAGTTTTCGCTCGAATTTCAAAATCTTCTATTTAGTTCTAGATTTTTCGACAACAAATCCGAATATAAAGTTTCATTAAAATCGATTCATATTTGTGGTACGTTAAGAAATCGACCACAAACAGAAAGACACAACTCTAGAATAGTCAAAACGTGTTGAGGAGGTCTTAAATCATATATTGGCATCAAAATCTCGAAACCGAAACTTTTCGTGAAAACAATACTTTTTCTATACTTCGTATGAAACAGTAATATTTGAAGTAAAATGCGAAAAATATTTTCTATTTAGAACCAAATACTCAATAATTATTAAAAACATGCCTCCACAAATACTTCTGACAAGCATGTATTTTAGAGAACAATGTCGAATTATTGGAATTTAGAAACTTATTTCTGTGTTTTATTGGCCTTTTGAAACAATAATTTATTTCTGAATTGATACCAAGCTATTTAAAAGCCGAGAGTTTATTTGTAATCAAAGAATTTCAAAGTTGAATTAATTTGTACAGGAATCAGAATAAGTTTGAAAATATTTTCGATTTAAAAATTCTTCATTTATCATATTTGCCATTACGCAGTGAGCAATGCTCATTAACTTTGTCTTGAACATCAAAAGAGATACATTTCAAAGTATTTCTTCCAATATATATAAATAAATGATGTGTATGTTTTAAATAAGTATTCTTATGATTCCATTCTTTGAAATATATCATAGGTTAGGTTGGCATAGAATATTAAAAGTGGAACAAGCGTTTTAATTAGAAAGTAAAGAATTAGATAGCATTAGAAAATACAGTTTTCTCATTGGACACCAAGATAGGTATAAAAGGAAATTGATGACGCATGCATTTTCACTACTCATTTATTATACTAAAAATATTTAAAATACATCGAATTTATGGAATCGTGATTATTTGTTAAGGCCGAAAATCATTGAATCGCGAGTTCAAATTGAGAATATCAATTTGCAAATGTTTTTTTCATGTTTAATATTAAATTCTCAGGAATCGTGGGCATGCGTTCAGAGTACAAGAATGAATTCAAATTCCTAGATAACTAATAAGTTTATTCACAAGCACGACGTAAACAGGAACTATATACAGTAAACAGTACTTAAATAAAGATTTCACTCATTTTACAAAATAACCGACACTATTCAGAAAACATTAACGGACATCACAGTTCAATAAGACAAATTGGGTCAATCAGAAAATTATTATTTTTAATGCAACAGGATCATTAAAAAAACCGCATATCTGTATCTTTAAAATCAACTGAGTTATGATAAAGGGCAATATCTGACTTATGCCACTTTTCCGTACCTGTTTCATCAGTGAAAACAGAGATCATAAATAAATGGACGATGGAAATTGCTTAGATCAAAAATACGTTAATATGTGTCAATATTTTTTATCACAAATGCATCTGAATAAAGCATTACACAGATCTAAATAAAGCATTACACAGACAGAGGTCATATAAAGCAGTGGTACTCACTACACGGTTGGATATCCTATGTATTATCATCCAGTTTTATCTTTTTTGTCATATATCACAGATTTACTTTTCTAATTTGATATAAGGAAATATTCAAATTATTCCATAAAATATATAAAAAAAATTTCAGAATATATTCAGTAGTTTTTTAAATAAAAATTAAAATAGTAATTACACCTTTTATCCTTTTATATGAAGCGATCACGTGACCATTATACATTAGGGGGGGGGGGGTTATGAAGAGGTGACGTGATCCACTTCAAAATAAAATATGGCATCCATCTTGTGTCAAAATCGTGATTTTTAAAGTTCATTTTAATTTATATTTAGTGTTGTATCCGTCCTAAAACCGCTTTATTTTTGCTTAAATTCTGGCCATCTACATTCTGAAACAACGCAATTACAATATATTGGAGTTTAAATGAGCATCCAAATTTGATTATTTCTTCAACGAAGCCTATTTTTCACTTATGTAAAATGTAAACAGCAAAATATGTAGAATGAGTTGTATAAGAATTGCTGTAGTTCTGTAACGCAAAATTATTTAGCTCAGGGAGTCTGCATAGCTGATATGAATGAAATATTCATTGATTTTACAGAGAGAAGGACGATTTTTTTCGATGAAGTTTTAAGCATAGAGTTTAATTACTTGTAGCTCCATGGTCTTAAAGTTTTTAAATAAAATAAATTATTTTATTACTGTGATGAATGAAATGAATGGGAAAATATTTATGAATGAAATGTTGCTTTTATAGAAAAAGCCAGGCGTGTTATTTTTTCTATGGCGTCATTTAAATGAATTTCAGTTGTTTTCGATGAATTTTTCAAATATAATATATTATTGTAGTATTATGATAATTTTTAAAATATTACCGAAAAATGTATCGCATTTTAGAGATGTTTAAACTAGGCAATTTGTATTTCAATGCCGTCATTTGAATGAAATTCATTTTTTTCGATGAAGGTTTAAGTTTTCAAATATAATAAAGTAATGTAGTAGTGTGATAAGTTTTAAAATATTACCGAGGAATGTATTGCATTTTAGAGATGTTTAAATAAAATTGCATTGAAGTTGGGAAGTGCTTCATATTCAATGTTTTAAGCATGATTTATCTTTCTTCTTGTGATATGTCGCAAATTTACATTTCTAATTTGATATATGGTCCCCATTCAAAATGTTCAAATTTCAATTAAATATAACTCGTTCAATTTTAAAGATACAGATATGCGATTTTTTAGCACTTTACAACATAGTTGAAAAGTGTTTATGACTTTGTTCATTCTGTCTGCCTGTCTGTCTGTTAGCACGCTAACTGCCGTAAAAATGACTTTACCAAAATGAAATTTTAGTATGCTATTCAGACGGTCTGTGAGACTTATGGGAATATAAATGAATAATATCACCCAATTGGTTTTGGATTGAACCCGGGTTGAAAAAATGAAATACATTGTACCCTATGGGATCTAATTTTTCAACCATTTTTTAAGCGCATTTAAAATTCACAAATTGCTTCGAAAGTTTTAGGAAATATTCAAATTATCGCATAAAATATATAAAAAAAATTTCAGCAAAATATATTCAGTAGGTTTTAAAATAAAAATTAAAATAATAATTACACCTTTTATATGAAGAGATTACGTGACCATTATATGAAGAGATCACGTGACCACTATATGAAGAGATCACGTGACCCACTTCAAAATAAATTATGACATCCATCTTTAATTTATCAAAATCGTGATTTTTAAAGTTCTTTTTAATTCATATTTAATGTTGTATCCGTCCTAAAACCACTTTTGCTTAAACTCTGCATCTACATACCGAACAACGCAATTACAATATATTTGAGTTTAAATGATCATTAAACTTTGATTATTTCTACAATAAAGCCTAGTTTTTACTTATGGAGAATGTAAACAGCAAAATATGGAGAATGAGTTGTATGAGAATTGCTGCATTTCTGTAAAGCAAAATTATTTAGCTCTTGGAGTCTGCATAGCTGATATAAAGGAAATATTTATTGATTTTACAGAGAGAAGGACGATTTTTTTCAATGAAGTTTTAAGCATACAGTTTAATTACTTGTAGCTCCATGGTCTTAAATTTTTAAATAAAATAAATTTTTATAGTATTGTGATGAATGAAAGGAATGGAAAAACGTTCTGAATGAAATGCTTCTTTTATAGCGAGTCGATTTATATTTCGATGACGCCATTTGAATATAATTAATTTGTTTTCGATGAAGTTTTCAAATATAATAAATTATTGTATTATTATGATCATTTTAAAAATATTACCGGGAATGTATCGCATTTTAGAGATGTTAAAACCAGGTAATTTATATTTCAATGCCGTCATTTGAATGAAGTTCATTTTTTTCGATGAAGGTTTAAGTTTTCAAATATAATAAATTAATATAGTATTGTGATAATTTTGAAACTATTACTGAAGAATGTATCGCATTTTAGAGATATTAATATAAAATTGCATTGAAGTTGGAAAGTGTTTCATAATCAATGTGATTTCATAATCAATGCATGATTGATATTTCTTGTTTAATAATCTTATTGCATTAAAAGTAAAAATTTTCTGATTGACCAAATTGTCCAAGGGGGTCGTATAAAAATTAAAAAAGTGCAGCTTCTTGAAAATGAATGGGAGAACTATTTCATTAACGTAGTCTTATTTCCTACCTTACTTTCAACAGTTTTGCAATTTACATTGTCCACTTATCTTCAGCGGGTAAAGAATTAAAGCGCGTTTCAATCTTTTTGGGACACCCTTTATATAATATATATATATGGAACTGGGTGTAACTGATTTCATAATTATAAATTAAGAAAAAATAAATAAATAAAATGACTTAAAAAAAAGAGAGAAACTGAAAACTGCTACAATAATGGACAGTTGTTAAGTAGAAAGGAGTGTATGCGAAATTTGTGATGGGGATGTTGAAGTACCCCTAGTACCCCCAATGGCGCCGCCGTAAATTCAAAGCGTCGTACGACCATAAAATTTATTACACGGGTATTTCAGTAACCGAATAGGTGCACTCCTATCCCAAATAGGTTCCTGACCACGAATAGGTGCGGCGTTATTGTTTCTTAAATTTCAAATTAGTTTTTTAGTTATTGTATGTTTTAGCCCGTATCACAACGAATTAGGCCGGCATTCGCGCAAATCGATCCTTTAGCGACCTAAAATATTATCACAGTTTCCATCTTTCCTCCATCCCAAAGACCGAAAAATGATGTTTCAAAAACACTGTATGGACTGCACAAAATCCGCACGATCATTAATTAGACTACTTTAAGTGAAGTTTTAAAATACATGCATACTTGTTGTGCTTCTGAAAAGTCTCCAATTTCTATATTATGATATACACATTTTGATTTGCCATCGATCGTTCATTTTGTTTCAGTATTTGCATACAATACCACAGATGACTCTAAAAAATAAATCAATTTCATAAACTCGGCTGTTAATTAATTACAATTTTTACTTTCCGTATATACATAATGTATAAGGAAAGTATTGTGACGGGGTCGAAAATTCGAAATCGAGTTTTCGACGGGAGAGCACGTTTCAAGCATCCCTGATCACGAATCAAACATTTTTGAAGTGATGTCTGTGTGTGTGTGTGTGTGTATGTGTGTGTGTGTGTGTCAGTGAGTCTGTGGAGACGATAACTGACAAACCAATGGACCGATTCGAACCAAATTTTGTACAAAAATCACAATCCGTAAACACTGGAAGCTTATTGTTTTTATGCGTAATCGAATGTTCAGAACCCCCCAAAATTTTCGAATAAAATGTTGAAAAAATCGTCAAAAAATCAAAACCACTAATAAAGTTGCGCAAATGGACATTTCTTATGTAATTTTTCATTAGAAAACGATTGACATAAATTTTAGAACGCTAACATGAACCGTTCTCGAGATATTACACATTTTTCAAAAAAAATATTAAAAAGTCATATAAAATGAAAAAAAATATTTACTCTTGAGAAACATGTTCACTCTTCATATGTAATACCATGGAATAAATTGGGTGATATCATTCTCGTGGATCTAGCTCGTTCCATTCATGAAAAAATATACTTTGAGTAATACTTTTGTATTTGAACGCCAATAGTCATTTATCTGCTGTAAGAACAACTTATGTCTTCGTCCATAACGCTTGGCGAGATTTTGGCGGAATGTCGCGAACTTGGCGACTTTTTGAAATGTTGCCAAATTAACGAAAATCTCGCCAAATGGATAAAAATGACGCTAAATCAATGAAAATGACGACTTATTGTCGAAAATTCAATAACTTGGAAATAATATTAGTATCAACTATAAGGAAAACCTATTTTTTTACTGTAAAAGTAGTAAATTCATTACATTATATAAGGAAAGTCGTGTTGTCCACATCAGATTTTTTCATATGAAGCATACCTTGTTTTTGAGCGAATTACGCAGGCACTGGGACCGCTAGGATTCCTCCAAGGTCGAAACGGAGGAACCACCCATTTTGCCGTATGGAGAGTAAGTATAGATGGTATGGGCTGAGAGAAGGGTGCATGAAAAAAATCGCCTTATCTTTATATCGCCTGTTCAGGGGTGGTCAGACTTTCGCTTTTACATGAGCGAGCTGTGTGTTGAATTTTGAGCTATTGTATGGTCATTTGAGCGAATGTATGGGCAATTCGCTCCCTTTTTTTTCTTTCGATCAATGGCAAGTCAATTTTTATAAATTGTAATATAAAATTCGGTGATTTTTTAAAAGCACAAAAAGTATATATATTTTAGAAATTCAATAAGTCTTCTAATGATCGTGCGGATTTGACTCAGTGTTTCTGAAAGATAAATTTTCGGTTTTTCCGGTGGTATCAAGATGGAAACCGTGATAATAATTTAGGTCGCTAAAGGATCACCTTGTGCGAATATTGGCTTAACTCATTGTGAATCTGGCTAAAACATAAAATAACTAAAAATTTAATTTGAAATACAATACAAAAAATAAAAAATAATAACGCGCATCTATTTGTGGTCGGAAACCTATTTGGAGTCAGAGTGCACCTATTCGGGTCCTGAAGTACCTGATGTGTACCAAATTTCGTGGTCGTACGACGCTTCGATTTTACGCTACAGACTACACAGGCAGATACACACACAGACTGGCAGATGTCTTCCTTTATTAAGATGCGTTCGATTCGGGCACTTGCATTCGAATGCAATATTTAAGCAGCGGGTACTTATTTGTAGTAGACGCCTATTCAGAACCCGGGCAATGCCGGGTGTTTCGTTCTAGTCTTATATAATAAAGATAAATGTCTGTCTGATGTCTGTATATGTGCATTCGGTAGTGGGTAATCTAAGCGTCGTACGGCTATACAATTTGGTACACATGTACTTTAGGGTCCACATAAATGTACCTCAGCTTTATTTTTTTTAAATGTCGTGTTAGTTTTCTTAAATATTTTATATTTTAGCCCGATACGCATATATTCATTCCTTAGAGACCTAAAATACATCTAGATACCATTAGAAAGGTCGAAAAATGATCTTTCCTATAATGCTTGAACCGAATCCAGGGGGCAATTCTTTTATATGTATTTATTTATTTTAAATACATCAAAATTTGCATTTTTACGTGATATAATATACAGTATATACTGCTCACAACAGAAATCGCAACACCATGAGGAAATTGATGTATCCTTATGAAATTTACAGACAATAATTGTAACATGGAGATGTGCAAATGATCAAAAAATCATACCTGGAAAATGAAAGCATGGGACTTTATTGACGTTAGATCAATATGGAATAGGTCCACCGCGAGCGGTTATGCAAAATTAAATACGACGAGGCATCCTGTCAATGAGATGGTCAATTGTGTGATGAGGGATGGCATTCCACACAGCATGCAATTGGGCTTGTAACTGAACACGGTTTGCTGGAATTGGGAGTTCTCTTAATCGGCGACTCATGATGTCTCAGATATGCTGAATTGGCGACAAATTCCGGAGACTATGCTGACCAAGGCAAGTTATCGAAATTTTGCATACTATTCATAGTTACCCGTGAAGTATGTGGCCTGGCATTATCCTGCTGAAAAAGGAGTCCAGTCCTGGTTGACAAATATGGCTGTACCACAGATTTCACAATGTCAGAGACATATCGTTGTGCCGTTATACTGCCAGAAACGTGGACCAAAGGTGTTCGTCCAACAAATGTTATACCACCTCAAATCATGGTACCACTTAGGGGGCTGTTGTTGTTGTTGTTGAGACCCAGACCGTCCGACCTACCAGAAAGGTGTAAGGTAACTGTTTGGACGGCCGGGAAGTGCCACCCAATTTAGACCGAAACCCAGTGGGGGAGGCATCCACAGGGACCGTACCCTCCTTCCCCTACCACCAACCTCTCGGAAGGACTTACGGACCCACATGTTTAACGTGATCGTACTCCGCGTGAACACGGCGGCAGTTTTGGCAGTGGCTGGAATCGAACCCGGGCCTACCGAGTGCAACTCCAGCGCGCTAACCAATGGGCTACCGCGCCCCCTCTTAGGGGGCTGTGTAGCGACTGATAGAAAAAGCTTCCTGGTGGCGTTATTAAAAGCGCCGCCATACGCTAGTACGGTCATCTGGCATGCCAAAACAGAATTGTGATTTATCCGTGAACAGAATGTTCCGCCATTCTGTCGACCAATTGCGTCTCATTTGACACCACTGGAGGCGACGTAACCGGTGAAGACGTTGAAACGGTATGTGTCGAAAAGGTCGTCTACCTCGGAGTCCTGCGTCATGCAGACGGTTTCGAATTGTTTGCGTTGTTAAACGGATGTGCTAGCTGCTAAACAGCTGTCAGGAGCTGTGTTAAACGTCTCCCGCGCAACGCTTCTCAGAAGCATACAATCTTCACGTGGTGTGGTACACCTGGATGTTCCACTACCCGATCTTCGTGTCGCTTCGTTGTCTCTCACGAACCGTAACACATACCGTTGAACTGTGACCACATCATGACCCAATAGTTCAGCGATCCTTCGAAAGCTTATTCCACCGTCACGTAAAACAATGATTTGTTGCCGTTCCGTTGACGACAACTGAACGTATGCGGTACGTCGACGTACTCTTGGCATACTGTGAGGATTTTTACAACCTGAAACCAATGACGCTACAATTTAGCTATGATATCGCTCCTCCTTGACCTGACGCTTTTATGTTGCTCGGCAAGGTGCTAAATCACTATGCATAACGAAACTGTGATCATTTGCAATCTCCCCTTCTGTTTTCATTGCTGATTTACATAAAGCTACACCTAAAACTTTATGGTGTTGCGATTTCAGTTGTGAGCAGTGTATATATCATTGCACTTTTTAAAACTATTTCACATTTCAATTTATATGGGCCATTCTGGGTTATGATTCCGAGAGGGAGGGGGTCAGAATCCAGAGAGGGGGATAAGCTCAAATTTGAGAAAATGTTATATTGTAATCGCTAATATGTATGCGTGTTGAAGACCCAGACCGTCCGACTCGTCCAGAGGACTAAGAGCAGCTATTTGGACGGCCGGAATATGTATGCGTGTGAAATTTCAAAGAAATCGACTGGGTAGAAGTGGGTCAAAAATTGATTACAAGATTTGACTCAAATAAACGGAGAAACCAACCTAAATAAAACAGTGCAAAAATAGTCACAAATAGTAAGCGTCAAAAACGTTCAGTAAACAATCTTGTTTCAAGATTAATATTTTTCTTTATAAAACTCTTATTGTTTCGAGTAATCGTTTTATCAAGTTGAAGATTAAAAATTTTCTGAATTTAAAGATTTTAACGTTTCTATCTCGAAAACTACACAGTCGAGTCACATTATTGTGACCAGTAACTAATATCCGGAATAACCGCCGTGTGCAGCGCGGACAGCAGTTAGACGGGCTGGGAGTGGCTCAGTAAGGTGCTACAAGGTGTTTACAGGGATGTAGAGCCCTGCTGACATCAGGGCATCTGGCAACTGATAGAGGATACGTGGTGGATAATCCATAGAGAGAACAACCCGATCGAAATAGTCCCACATATGCTCAATTGGGTTTAAGTCTGGGGAATTAGGGGCCAGAGAAGTGCTTTGGAGTCTTCATCGTGCTCCTTCAACCACTTTCGAACAGTTCTCGCTGTGTGAGATGTCACTTTGTCGTGTTGGAAGATCCCATCCTCCCCAGGGATGAGAATCAGCATGAATGGGTATACGTGTTCTGCAAGGATAGATTCATAACGAATTCGGTCCCTAGTGCCTTCCACAGGTATGAGTGGAACCAGAGAATGCCACGAAAATATTTCCCAGACCATAACGCTGCTCCCACGGTCTTGTGTTCTTCCAGCATTGGTTGATGAATGACTGTCCTCTGATCTTTCATGCCTTATATGCCAACGTCCATGCGTTCCATGAAGCAGAAAACTTGATTCATTGGAGAAGGCAATCTTTTGCCAATCAGCGAAGGTCCAATTCCGATACTGCCGTGCAAATGCAAGCCTTTTCTGACGATGCATCTTCGTTAGCATAGGTGCAATGGCTATTCGTCTGCTTCGGAGGCTCATACGCAGCAGGGTTCTCTGAACTATTGTTTGAGACATACTTCCTGTAGCTCACTGGTTCATTCGGCCATTGAGTTGCTCCACTGTTGCGCGGTGATCGGCCCTCACAAGCCTTCTGAACCGACGTTCACCTGTCACATCAATGGCGCGTGATACTCCACAATTTCCATGTCGCTTGTTCTCAATGGTGCCATTTTTCCATTGGCGATTCACTTTAACCACAGAAGCACGCACACAGTTCAAAAACTGCGTTGTTTCAGTAACATGTCACCCTTGGCCCGAAACCTGATTATCATCCCATTTCCCAAATCTAATAAATCACTCCTTTTAGCCATGACAGCAACGAGTAATATGTTTTCAGAATGTCTACACCACAATATATATTCCCACCAAGCCAGCTATCGACGCGTGTCTTTTTTCTTTGGAACCGTGCTGTTGACGTTAAAAGTTGGAGGTGGTTATAATAGTGTGAATTGACCCTGCAGCTATTAACAGCAAACAAGTAATTTATAGCAAGCATCCTTAGAATATGCAGGATTTCGCATAGCGTTCCTAGTTCTCGAAATATAGTCGTTATATTTTCGATATTTCAATATTTTGACCTGTAAAAAAATATAATTGTGACCTGTATTTTAAAAGTTTTCAAATGGCAGGGAAATCCGTAACATTTAAAATGTCCAGAGTTTTGCAGCTCAATGTGATTCTTCCTCTGTGAAATAAATAGTGGCGCACGAACGCGAGTAGTTTTGTTTCTAAAATATTAGGAAGTTGAGTGAACCTGGGGATTTTAAAGGTGTTTAATGATTGATGAGGTTTAGAGAAAAAGCATGAAATTCAAGTACCTATAGTTGTGTGCCGCCAAAAAAGTTAGTAAAATAATTTGATATTTTGATGTAAAGTGTGGGTGATATCCTGCTAAAATCGGAGCGTAAACTAAAAGTGATTAGCTGCAATAACCCCTGTAATATTTTACTTTATGAATCCCTTCCCTTTTTATTTATCTTTACCGTGAACCTATTTGCAATTTTGATCCCGGTCAGACCTTTAGTTATGCTTGGCGTCTCGGTCTCGACTCAATATATTGAAGACCCAGACCGTCCGACTCATCCTGAGGACATGAGTAACAAATTGAAAGGCCGATCGACTCAATACGTGTCCAATCTTTATATGATTTTCTGAAAATTTAGTAGATGCCTTATTTCATTTTTTGACGATATTCCTATTGGTTACCATTTAATTTATGAACCTTTTTCCTTTTATTGTAATTCGTATTTCATATTTAAATTATATTTTAAATGCTTCGTATGTAAAAATGTAAAATGATTAATATGCAAATTTTGTCTGGCGGTTATGTCCTGCATTTACTTATTTTTACTTCGCCACTGAAGGGCATGGTAATACCAGAAAGCGCTATGGGTATGTGATTTTGGCACGCCGTGAAAAGGAGATTCTAATAAAATACTTTTAATTATGACCAATTTTTTTGGTTGACTTTATTTTTAAAGTATTAATTATTTTGACGTGTTTCCATACCGTTTCATTAAAAGTGAACTATTTGCGAGTAATTTGCAGCTTTTTGAATATTTGGATTTCGGATCAGATTCGTGGTTTTTTTTATATAGAGTCGTTATAATTTCGATCTATTTTGAAAATGTGGTTCTAATTTGAATATTTTAATATTTTGTACTGTTTTAGGAACACTAAAAAGTACAAATCACACATTAAGAAAAACGGTATTCACACAAAACAGTTTTGGTTCTATCGGACTGAAGCCACTGCCGACTTTTAAATTCTTTTCTAATGGCAATTACAGTAATTTTATTGGTCATGGTCACTTTATCATAGATAGACATAATGTGCACGCTCATGGACCTTACCTTGTAAGGATTAACATTTTGTATTCTCGACTTCTCATTTTTCAAGCAGTATCTTCTCCGGAGAAAGAAGAGTCGAAATTTAAATAGTAGGCGCGCAGTTTGCGGACTGTAGAGGGAGCTGGCAACAGGTTCGAGATTGCACTAGATGATACGAGTTAGTAAATGGAGCATGGCCTGTGTGGATGAAGACGATGGTAGGAAGGATGAACCATGTACATTCTGATTTATTATTTATAAATTACGTTAATGGAGTTTAATTTATGATTTCTACAGCTTAAGAATAAACCTGTTTTTTTTATCAAAAGATGCCTGCGTGTTCATTCCGACACCTTTATAACCTTACCGAGTGATCCAATGAACTCTGGTGAATATAAAAATCTGTTGTTCCAAACTGCAAAGAAAAACATTCAATACTTAAAATCATAATTTATAATTTGCGATGATCGTGTGTTTGGGAGTTTTACTAAACGTGATACACAGAAAGTTAGAACTAACCAATTTTCTTCCATTCTCTCCGCCCTTTTAAAACATTTTATTTTGTTTGACATGGTGTTTGTTTCTCCGTTTGTCAGTGTGATTCAAATTTTTGAATCCATGACTAATAAAGTTCCATCAATCATACTGTCATGAAATTTAGTATGTTTTTGCCCTGTGTGGCACAAGTTTTTTAATTTGCACCCTTATCGGGCCTGGGCTCGACACAGGAATGCTCATTTTTCACATTTTTAAAGCCCTAACTAATCGTTCCAGTAACACTAAACAACAAATGTGAACTTTTTTTCTTGCCATGAAACAGAATTATGTGATTTTGACTAATTATCTTGCCTTGAGTTTGAATATTAAATCTAAAATGCTCTATCACTGGCTTTATTTAGGGAAATTCAAGGATTAAAAATTTCAGGAAGAATTTGAAATTGAAAAAAAATGCAAATTTAATGCAATTTTTTAAGAAACAAAATGTTACCATATCAAGAGTAGAAAACTAGTTATCTTAGCTGAGAAAGACATCCAAAATTCAAAAATAAGGTCAGAAAAGGTTTAAAAATACAAAGAAGAATATTACAAACATGCCCAAAATAAAAACAAATTAAGTGTTCTACTCTCATGTTTTACATGCTTTCCTGGAAAATTCCCACTTGTAACTGGACTCCGAAGATACTGGCAATAGTTAAAAAGTCTGCATGGTGAACACCTCCTCGTATACCTTTCGTCCTCCTCGTATCGTCTTTCTATTTCTGATATATCCTGGTAAAAACTTTCTCCGTTCTCGTTGCTCAACGCACCTAGGTTCGGTTGAAAAAAGTCCCGGTGTAAGTGAAGAAAATGAATTCTAAGGGACATATTGCACCCCAGATCCTAATATGTTTTTATTGTAGCTTTCACTAATTCACAAGTTTCCTGCGGCCACTCAAATAGCGGCTGTAAACACTAGGGTCTGCCGAGTGGTCTGGGTGTTCGACAATAGTTTTCCGCTCTAACATTTTTCAAAAAAGTTGCACTGACTGCTTTAAATGCAACTCACGGTGCTTTCTCGGTTTCAGTGAGTTTGGCAATGAACACAGTGTCGTCTACCATAGTCTGGATTTGTAGTCCAATGAAAATATCTTCTCTTTTAATTTTGTAGCGGTTTATCCAGGGAACTTTTCTTTAAAGACTGAAATACGATGCTCCCTTAAATCCACAGCTTTTGTAAAAAAAGTTCATAAATCTGATTTGGAGTAAGGGCAATATTTTCTTTTTCAAAAGCAACGAACGAGTTGTTTTTCACACTCTTTCCCAAAGCACTAAACCTTCTCTTAACCCTAGGTATTAAACTTTCTCGCAACCCCAAGCACTAAACTTTTTCTCAACCCCAGTTGCTAAAATTTCTCTCTTTGACCACATAATTATATTTCCTAGTCCGACTATCATACTCGCACAAAAACAACATAATTCGGTATACGCTGGTTAAGATCATGTTAAAAGTCCAATATATGAAGGTCCCCACATATTTGCCACACTTGTTTGGAGAAGCCAACGGCTCTACCAGTTCTCGTTAGATCACCGAAGTCAAGCAGCATCGGGCGCGGTTAGTACTTGAGTGGATGACCACCTGGGAACACCGCGTGCTGTTGGCACATTTCGGTCGCGGCAGCCCGGTGGTTTGCGCGCTGGATTTGCACGCTGCCACAACTGCCGCCGTGTTCTAGCGGAGTATGATCACGTTAAACATGTGAGTCCGTAAGTCCTTCCGAGAGGTTGGTGGGAGGGGAAGGAGGGTACGGTCCCTGTGGATGCCTCCCCCACTGGGTTCCGGTCTAAATTGGGCGGCACTTTCCGGCCGTCCAAACAGTTAACTTACACCTTTCTGGTAGGTCGGACGGTCTGGGTCTCAACAGCAACAACACTTGTTTGAAGTAATTTCATACCTTTAAGGAAATGATCCTTGTTTTGGTGAGTTTCTTTCATGTGCGCAGCATATGGAACAGTAACACCGATGGTACTACTGTTAGAACTACTACTCACCATACCTAACAGTAGTATCGATGGTACTACTGTTAGTACTACTACTCACCATACCTAACAGTAGTACCGATGATACTACTGTTAGTACTGCTACTCACCATACTCAACAGTAGAACCGATGGTACTACTGGTGGGTAAGTATTTCCATTGTGTAGTAACATTTAAACTTAGAAGAATTGGAAACGCCATTCTACAGAACTATGATTCTTCCTTAAAGTTGCAAACAGCCCGTTAACATATTTGCAATAAACCAGATTACCACTCTCTTATGGAGAAAGAGATTACATCCACTCATGATGTTTCCTTATAGGTTGTGACTTTGGTGCTAGGCTGAAGAAGATGCAACCTTGTATCCGTGAACCTATAACAGTTTAATTTCGTTTTATGTGAGGCGTAGATCTCTTACGAGGTCGTTCAGCACTTACTGAGAATTTAAATGAGTTGGTCCCTATTCAAGCTGGTATTCGAGACCAGTAGAATTTGATAGTCCAGCTTCAAAGGACTTTTATGATTCATCATCAAGGATCTCTGTTTCCGGCGGTTTAGGAATTGATAACCAATCATCGTGCATGACAAGTCTCCTAGCTGAAGATGCATTCGGGTAATCAATAGTGTCACGATAAATTTTTTACTTCTATGGCTTGTTTATTTTTCGAGGAAATGGTAGATAAGTAAGTTAAACAGAAGTAGGAGTTAGAAACATTGTCCTTTGTTTCTCTACAAGTCATTGGGGCAGTAAATGGCATTAAAGGATGCATGCCGCTTGTCCAGCTTCTTAAATATCGCTAACATTTACTATCACATATACGAGGTACTCAAATCTCATCATGATCATAAAGTAGGTAACCAAGATAAGTCGTATGCCTTTTAAATCACCTGAGAAATTACGTCACTATGGGCTGTTGTAGTAAATTCGTCACGTACGTTAGAACAAAGATTCATATCACTTGCATATAGACACTGCGGCGGAATTGTACCTCCGTAGTAGTAGTACGTAAAACGCTCTGATCAGCTCTGACACCGACAGCGAACCAACTGACTTCAGTTCTGACCATCAAAACAGTCGAAAATTGAAGTATTTTTGATCACACTGGACGGTCACATGGCTATTATCATTTATGAACATGCTCACCTTTTAAAAGTATCGTAATCGAAAACTCGACACGGTCCCTGTGGATGCCTCCCCCACTGGGTTCCGGTCTAAATTGGGTGGCACTTCCCGGGCGTCCAAACAGTTACCTTACACCTTTTTGGTAGGTCGGACGGTCTGGGTTTCAGCAACAACAACGCGGTGAGCAGGCAGATATATAGTCATGGGAGGGAGTGCGGATATTAGAGCAAGAGCAAATTCAGGAGAAAGAGCAAAATCAAGAGACATAAGATTCATTTGTTTAAAAACTGCTGTTTTCTCAACCATACATACGGAAAGTATTGGAATGGGATCGAAAATTGGTTTTGGAATTTTCCTTGAATGTTTACGCTTTAAAAAACAAGAGTATATTTTTTAAAGCATGGACTGTGACTGTCTCTCTATCAGTACAATCTTTCATTACAACTCCAAAATTGTTCTACGAAATTTCCTAAAATTTAGTAGTTGGGTAACTTTTGCGGTACCATGGTGTTTAATTGTGCTGGTATAATTGAAAAATTACTGCTGATTTTGTTTTACAAATGGCCTTCAGCCATCTTTGAAAAATTACTGCTAATTTTGTTTTATAAATGGCCCTCAACGATTGACAAAATTCTAAATAGGAGGATAAATGTAAGTAAATGTGTTCATTAAATGTCAGTTTGATACATATTTATTTTATTACAAAACAAATAAAACCAATTCTATTACCATAGAAATTTTCGTTTCCCAGATATTTTAGTTTACAAATTGCGCCAAGTTGGTAAAAGAATAAACAGTTTTGCCAAAACAGAAACGCATATTGAGATTAATTGAATCAGATTATACTATGACTTCAATTAATTGTTTTTCCACCGAATTCAAATCTGATAATTTATAGAAAGAGTCATGTGTTGGATATAAACGGATTTATATATTACTTTAGGTTACCATTTTCTTTCATCTGAAATACACCATTTTTATTTAGAAGGATAAAAAACGTTCTTCAATAAATTGTGACGTCGATTTCAAACCACCTCTTTTCCATTAATTATCTGCATTCACTAGTGAGAGAGGCTCTTATTTTTTTTATGTTCCGCTTTTAAAACCTTTAACCTTTTATAATTTTCTTTTGTGAAAGCTGACGCCTCCTGGAATATCCACTTTCCAAGAAAGTAACACAAACAAAATATTGAATCAGGAAATAAACGAGTGGTGTAGCGATAAAATATTTGACGTGCACCAGGGTTTTAATTACTGTTTATTGTGCGGCAACAGCATTGTTGAATCTTATTTTTCACTCTTTCAGAATTTTAAATAATACCTGTTTTCAGTTTGAATTGCTTTACAAACAGAAGCGATTTAGCGGCATTCTCTTGAAACTGTGTTTAAGTTTATTTAACAAATTAATGGTTTTGGTAGTGTGTTTGAGAGTTTATTTTTTTTCGTAACCAAGTTTCCTTGCTTCTGTACTCTGGTATATTACTTTCATTGATTTTTGAATAAATTTTGCAACCGTTTGGCTACCTCTCAGTTCTTTGTTACAAACCTTGTCTTGCAAGAATGAAATTTAACATATGCTACCCACCCAAAGCAAGAAAACTGATATATACTACCTACCTAAAGAAAACCGATATATGCTACCCACCCAAAGCAAGAAAACCGATATATGCTACCCACCCAAAGCAAGAAAACCGATATATGCTACCCAACCAAAGCAAGAAAACCGAGATATGCTACCCACCCAAAGCAAGAAAATGGAGATATGCTACCCATCCAAAACAAGAAATCTGATATATGCTACCCACACAAAGCAAGAAAATTGACATGTGCTACGCACCCAAAGCAAGAAAACCGATATATGCTACCCGCCTAAAGCAAGAAAACTGATATATGTTACCCACCCAAAACAAGAAAACTGATATGTGCTACCGACCAAAAGCAAGAAAACTATTATGTCTTAGCCATCCAAAATAAGAAAAGTGATGAGCTATTTGGTCGGCCGGGAGCATTTGGATGTGCTACACACCCAAATGCTCCCGGCCGACCAAATAGCTGCTCATGTCCCTGTTGACGAGTCGGTCGGTCTGGGTCTTCAACACCCAAATGCTCTTTTCGACCACTCAAATTGCTGCTCATGCCTTAGGGCGAGTCGAGTGGTCTGGGTTTTCGACACCCAAATGCTCTAGCTCTCGGGTGAGTCGGACGGTCTGGGTCTTCAACACTCAAAAGCAAGAAAACATATGCGCTAACCGTCCAAAGTTAAAATCTTGATTCCATTATAGATGACAGATTCCGTGAGTATGAATTTTGTCGTTATAACCACGTGTAACCTGAGTTGAATTTTAAAAATATCTGAAGCCGGGTACTAGTAAGGATGTAAATCATATGTCCCTATAGATGTTTGCAAATTGTGGCACATAGCATGTTATGTCTTTGTTAATGCAGGCATTGGCTGTTCCCTACTGTCGATTAGATAATAAGCTCTCTATCGGTACATGGTCTATCTACAATGGAAGCGCGATACCAAATTTAGGCACATATAGGCGAGTTCTAAGATTATGCATGTAGAATCATGCCTAAAAAAATATTAAATTGTTTTCCTAAAAGCATCTTTTTATCAATGATAGTATGCATTTCATAAATATCTTGATATTATTAATCTTCATTGTACTAAATGTATTTTTCATCTGAAATTTTCAGCCTTTATTTCAAGTTAAAAAAAATAATGAATTGAGGCATAAATTTAAAGCACCTTTTCTGCTAATTAAACAAATTCAATACCGGTTTAAATACCTCTTTTCCGTGCTTATAAATCTTTCACTTTTCATCGTCTAATTTTGTCAAAGTGGACGCTTCCTCAAATCCCCCACTTTGTTTTTAGGAAGAAACACAAACAAATCGTTTAATCGGCAAAAAACAAATGGTTATTTTCCACTTAAAATATATAAAATATTTGCTATGCCAGTGATTTTAATTACTGTTTACCGTGCGGTGTTCGAATTGTTTAATCTATCTTTTCATTTTCCCATTTTAAAGCAAAATTCGGTTTGAATTCTGATTAACTAATTTTTCACGCAAATGCTTTAATATTTTCCAGTAATAGTTGGAAATATACTGTTTTGTGAAACAAATCTTTTATGCTCTCACTGATCATCCAACGTCTTCTACAACTAAGTGGGCTTGCTGATGTACTGCTTTCTACTTGTACGTGCTTTTATTTAATGCATTTAATTAAGGCACCATTTGATATCGGTAAGTTTTCTGACGGTGTGCTCTTATTGGTCTTTGAACTGATTTAGCTAACACATGTTCTTGATGAGGTTCTATGGGAATATGTTCTTTTGGGTCATTGAATTGATTTAGCAAATGAATAATCATTATAATATTCTCTGTGCTTCTGATCTTATTGGATTTTGGAGTAATTGGGTAAAACAAAATGACCTGACCTATGACGTTACTTCTTGTTGATCTTCTTTAGAAACTAAAATATATTGAAGATATTTTTCTGAGCATATGCATTTGTCTATCAAATGATTTCTCCGCCAAATGTCCTTGATATTATTTTCTGAACCCTTTGATATTCCTTTAATGGGTCGTCAAAGTGATTGAGCAATCAAGAAGTGTTCATGATAGTAAGAAAAACTTCACTGATAACAAACGTTGAATCTTTATGACGTTCCTTGTATGTACGTGTGCGCTTATTGGTCTTAAAGATGAATGTACAACAAAATGGTCACGATGATCTCTGTGCCTATGTTCTTGTTTATCATTATTCTGATTGAAAATCTTAATGATATCAATGATGTTTTCTGTGCAGTATCTGACCAACGAACGGATTTCTCATCTAAATGCCCTTGCTATTGTTTCTAGACGTATGCTTTGGTCAATTGCTGTACTGATTGAGCAATCAAGAAATGTTAAGGATGGTAAAAAAAACGATTGAGATGTGCCAAACATTAATAATGTTCTCTGTTTGTTGATAATGCGAATTTATGAATTATTGATTTAACCGCCAAATCATCTTGATAATGCTCTCTGTCCTATCTTTAAACTGATTATGCAACAGAAAGGGCTCGAAGATCTCTGGACACATGTTCTTATTTGCCGTTTATCTGATTTAAAAGCTAATTGATATTGACGATGATTACTGGGCACTGTTTGGTTGATAATGTGAATTTATGAATTATTCTCTATTTATTGATAATGTGAATTTATGAATTATTGATTTAACCACCAAATTATCTTGATAATGCTCTCTGTCCTATCTTTGAATTGATTATGCAACAGAAAGGGCTCGAAGATTTCTGGACACATGTTCTTGTTTGTCGTTGATCTGATTTAAAAGCTAATTGATATTGACGATGATTCCTGAGCACTGCTTGCCCAGGAATTACCAAGTTCCCTAATATTGTCTTCTGCACGTATGTTTTAATTTGTCCTAAAACTGATTAAGTAATCAAGAAGTATTAATGATTTGATGAAAATTTTCTTTGGAGACAGGCGTCGAATTTATAATTTAAAAGCAAGTACTCTAAAAGCAGGTATTTTGGCTTGTGAATAGAATTATCAACAACTCCAATTAACCTTCTAGAAAGTTTACAACAAGTCTTCATATCAGCTCCCTATGTTATTAAAATAGTTCACCACATTAACACGATAAATTTCCTAAACAAATATTGTTGTGAACACTCAATGTTCTATTTGGCGCCTCAACTTTCGTTTGTCTCGAAGGTCAGCCGAAGAAAATACAGTGCATGACGTAAGCCCAGTGTTGCCAGATTTGGCGATTTATGGCCAATTTGGAGGCATTTGGCGACTTTTGGAACGTTCCAGAAATTTCCCGATAGAATGATTATTTTTTTAGATATAGAGATTTCTAGAAGTTTCTATAGAGAGACTATAAAAAGGACTCATCACTCCGTTAGTGAGGAGTTGACAAATGGACGTGACACGAGCTACATTGGACTGTGATTTTTGTCAATGTTTTGAGAATAGTAGCCGCTGTTTAGTAAAATTACTTTCATCAACATTCTGTGAATAATATTGCTTAATTTGTGTAATTAGTGAAGCATTTAAGTGCTGTTTGATTTTATATTGTTTCTGTTTACTTTGTGCTTGTGAATAAACGTAAGTTATCCAGAAACTTGGAGTCGTTCTTGTATCCTATTTGTACACCCCCCGAATTCCTGAGGATACGTTTCGTATCAATATCGACTGTTGATGCTTAATCATAGAAAATGAAATAAAGCTTTAATATTAATTTCTCTACAGTATATAGTATACAAGTGCTATATTGTGTTGAGTTCAAATACTAGGCTCTTATATTTTGACGTATTTATCCGTTTTGTATATTCTTGAATATTTTTTACTGATATCTGCGAGTCTGTGACCATAATATTTCTCGTAAAAATTAAGCAAATCAATTCAAATTCGGTATGAAAGTTTCAATGAGTAAATATCCAAAGACTTTAGATTTTGATAGTGGAGAGACCAGAGAAGTGTCCCCATATTTCGACAATTTATTTATTTAATTTTGTTAAATATATTTGTTGACGTTTTTTCGATTTTATGCTTCAAAATGTTATGAAAATAGGTATTTTATATATAATTAAATTTATTTAAAAGAAAATTGTAAGATGCTAACATGCACCTTATTTGATATATATATATATATCTCCACTCTCTCTCTTTCTATATATATATATATCTGATATATATATATATATATATATATATATATATATATATATATATATATATATATAGTATAATGTTCGAAATATAAAATGCAAGTGTGGCATTTTCTATATTGATCAGTGTAATTTTTGATGCCAACAGAAGTATTCTTATGTCAAATCTGAAACATTTAGCATTTTGTTTGCAATTTCGAAACTGAACAAATGACTATCAGAGATCTACAGCAATTCGTTCTATTGTCTGTAGTCATACAGACTATTAATATTATATGATGTACAATATAAGTAGCAGGAAATCGCTTCTTAAAATGCTTCTAGCTTATCTTTAGTATCTGAAAGTCAAGTAATATTCATCACATATAATGGATGAATACTTCAGAAATGGCAACGAAAAATTATATTTGAACTTTGTGAAAGTTACAGTTTTTACTTTAATTTTTTTTTACCTAGAATGAATTATCCGGCGTTCCACCAAACCCAGATATGTGAAAATCATTGAAATCGTCAAATAATAATAATAATAATAATAATAATAATAATAATAATAAAGTCTGCCTTTAGTTTGATATGCGGTCGGATGGCGCTTCGGCCCTAACGTGGTCTTTTTTTAATAAACGTCCATATACCAGTGAACATTGCATGTTGATCGAATCAAAGGGGCTGATATACATTAAACCGCAGATGAAAATACGGTAAAATAAAAAAAAGTTAAAAGCTATTTCAGCGAATTTTCATCAGCATTTTGTCAATGTTTAGCACAATACTCATAATGATATTATAATACCAAATAAAAAACAATTGTAACGAAATCTTTTAAATTCTCAAAGTTAGGAAACCGATAAATTAAATCTGGGAAATAGCTACTCTTCCGTCTAGACAATGTTTTCGTATCTTTGCATTCATAAATTATCTGATCGAATACATTGGATTTTTTAACGAAAATTTAAACAGAGTTTTGGATATCAATGTTCCTAACTTTTAAGCAGATTTGAATTTAAGAATTAAAAAGAAAAGAAAAGTATAGCCGACCCGTATGGCCCGAGTACCTGAAGTATCTCTGTACCGAATTTCGCCTCTGTCCGAAGCTTTGATTTTCCACTACAGACGACACAGAGACACAGACAGAATTCTTTCATTTTGTTAAAAAAATGTATATTTAAGTTTTCTTATATATATTTATGTCTTCTAATTTTCCCGTATGGTTATGTTAAATTTAAAATATCTTGTTAAAGGTGATAGCTAAATACATAAATAATAGAAATTCTTATAGGTACTTAAAGGAATATAAAAGCGAAAGGAAAATATCTTTTTATAATCTTAAAGAATGGGATTAAATTTACGAGTTTTAGTGTTATGTATGAAAGAAGTGTGGAGTTCCTATTTTTCCTGTTATACTTGAAGGATTGGATATGTTGGTTTGATTTGTTTTGTTGTTATCGACGTGAAAAAAAATCCCTTTTCATAAAATATTGTTCTTGTTTTTTACTCATTCTAAAAAATTCCCGAAGAACATTTTTTGTTAAACAAATGCATTTTGTAGGTTGATTTTTCTTTAGTTCTCCCTCTTCAGCATTTGAGAATTTCTAATAAAATAACAAATGCATGCTTTTATTCTGATAATCATGTAAATTTTTTTATAATATTTTGACTATTCTATTTGGTTTTAGGTTATGTAATAAAATCAATGGTAAATAGATGCGTTTAAATTGTTATGTTACGCAATTTAAGCATCTCAAATGATTACTGCATAGAAATGTTATATATAAGAGTATCTCTCTATATTAAAAAAATCTACTGAATATATTTTGCTGAAATTTTTTTTATATATTTTATGGGAGAATTTGAATATTACCTAAAATTTTCGAAGCAATTTGTGAATTTTAAATCCGCTTAAAAAATATTTGAAAAATTAGGTCCCATAGGGTTCAATGTATTTCATTTTTTCAACCCGGGTTCAATCCAAAACTAATTGGATGATATTATTCATTTATATTCCCATAGGTCCTACAGACAGTCTGAACAATATACTAAAATTTCATTTTGATTAAGTCATTTTCACGGTAGTTATCATGCTAACGGACAGACAGACAGACAGAATGAACAAAATCATAAACACTTTTCAAATTTGTTGTAAAGTGTTAAAAAGTAGCTGCCGTCGCTGTTTGACAAATTTCGCGTTTTTCAAGCTTCTCTGTTACATAGCCAAAATCTATAGCATACAAAAATATGAAATTTGGTACATTTAAAGGAAATATTGGATGAATATACTGATATAAACCGTTTTTAGATTTAAAAGTTAGTTTTAGAAATATTTAATATCGGAGTCAATGGAAGCGTTTTTGAGCTGGTTTCATAAAATAAGGTAATGAAGCCTGTTTACGAGCATGAAATTCATTACTGGATGCATGGTTCTTTAATATAAAATTGGGTCGTCAACCCGGCAACGAATTAAAAAGAAGTCAGTTGATGATAATGGAACACAGTTTCGTCACTCGTGACATCACGGTCCAGAGAGCGTCATGCCCTTTGAGAAGAGTTTCCAAACCACAGTAAGTTTTCGCATTATTACAGTAAAAAAAAGTGTTTGGTAATTTTGAAGTGGCAATATCCAGGGGCAAACAATTTGCGCAAATATATTGAAGTAATGTCCAAGTAATGTCCAAGAAAATTCAGAGACATCGGTGGAGTAGAATGGCAGTCGCTGTTAACAAGTTCGATCTCTTCAGCACGAGAACAAAATTGGCTTGCTTGCTCTTCCACTGACATCATATGGGCAGAGTGTGTGTGTGTGGGGGGGGAATGAAATCAATCATGTCCAGGATAACACTCCCTGATTGGATGGATTTGTTTCGATAGTATGGACTACTCAGATCTCTTTGTTTGCCCTACCACTAGAGGGCAGTACACATCAGGCACATTGTTTAACAAATGCTTAAATATGGCGATACTTGTGAATATGTGGTCAAACGTTGAGATCTGTAGTGCAATAAGATTTCTGAGAGTTTAGGGTATAACATCAGTTGAAATTAATCACCAACCTGTTAATCTGTATGATTCCTAATAATGCCAGGTCCCACACTGCTATACATAAGGTCAAACTGTTACAGCACTTTCATTGGGAGGTTCTTGAACACACACTTTACAGCCCTGACTCGGTTTCTACCAACTTTTCCTATTTTCGGACCTGGAAGAAGTATTTGGCGATAACCAAGAAGAAGTATAGTCTTGACTTCAAGACCTTGGCGCTGATTTCTTCAAGTCTGGGATCCATGTTTTGGTGTATTGATAGACCAGGGGTCTGGATGTGTATGGCGATTGCTTGGAAAGGTAATGTGTGTCTACTGTTATGTATCTACTGCAATGTGTGTCTACTGTGTAGTTACTGGTTATATTTACATTGATATAAGAATAAATGTCGTCATACTACAGGCCTGGTTACCTTATTGAAACGCTCTCGTATATACACTTAAGCAGTACAAATAATAAACATCATGAAATATATTAAATCGTATATGGATAGGTTAAAAATTCTTAATTATAAATATTGTATTTTCAAATAGAGATGCAATATTTTATTGTAATCCAGAAAAATGGCATCGAATTTTTAAACAGTAAGGACGCCAAAAAAATGAGGCATATCGATACTGTATAAGCATTCCTTCCCATTGTATCAATGACGTTATAAATATTCTGACCTAAAGAATTAAAATTTCTGAGTGAGAATTAAAATTCCTTCTACATATTTTTAAGTTGACAAATTTGTCACCAAAATTTTCGCTAAGCGTTACGGACGGACGGAGAAATGTTATTTTTACAGTAGACTCTTATATTCTCTCCAAGATACTGAATTTTCATTAATTAGTCGTCATTTTTATCAATAGGGTGACATTTCAGTCAATTTATCAACATTATAAAAACCAGCCGACTTGGCGATATTCCTCCAAGTTTGCCGCCAATATTCCGCGAATTGCTACGGACGGAGAAATAGGTTATTCATATAGTAGATAAATTACTATTAGCGAATTTTTAGTGGTCAAGATACAAATCTATTATCCAAAGTATCTTCTCTATTGACTAGAACGAACTAGATTCACGAAAATTATCTTAACAAATTTATCGCATAATATTGCATATAAAAATTGAACGTATTTTACAATAGTTAATATTTTTTAATTTTTCATGATTTTTCGATAAATTTATTTGAAAAATGTGAAATATCTCGATAGCGGTTCCTGCTAGTGTTCTAAAGTTTGTGTCAATCGTTTTCTAATCAAAAATTTCATAATAAATGGTTATTTATTTAACTTCATTAAAGATTTTGATTTTTTGATGAGTTTTTCAAAATTTTATTCGAAAATTTAGGGGTTTTCCAAACGTTTGATTGCGTTTAGAAATAATTTATGTCCAGTATTGACTGATTTTAATTTGTTTACCAAATTTCGTTCGAATCGCTCTATTCTTTCGTGAGATATCGTCTCCATAGTTTCTCGGACACACACACATACTTGCACACATATCACACATAGTTATACATACACACAGACATCACCTCAAAAATATTCGATTCGTGTTTAGGGATGATTGAAACGTGCTCTCCCGCCAAAAACTCGAATTCGAATTTTCGACCCCATCACAATATTATCATTATACATTATACTATCTATATAAGGAAAGTAAAATAAAAATCATTTATATGATCCAAAATTGAGGAATATTGTTGGTATGATACCCATTAAATGCTACGCACGATATCCATCAAAAGTATGGTGTCATAGTAAGAAATGTATACACGTGTATTGATATGAAATATCGATGTATTGCAATTAAGATCATATGTCGATACATTCCAAACGTTTACAGAAACATATATTATACTAATAAATGTTGATTCATGTTCATGGATGTTCAAAACTTGCAAACTCGTCAAAACCCAAGAGCTGTATCTTTGATTCCATCACAATTTCCTTTATCAATTCCATGTAAATTTAAAGTGTCGTGTAAAATTAATTTTTTAACTACCAATATAAAAGTTTTAGTTTAAGAAACAAACATTGCGGTTTTCCAATGAGCCATATATTCATGTTAGATCCACATTTATGTTGGACTTGAAGAATCTAATCCTGCTTTTAGAATTCTACTTGTTTCTGTTCTTTTTAACAAACATACAAAGAACAACAAGAACAAAAAAAAAATAGAGCGCTCTTTAAGTTTCATTCTGTTTTTGTTCACTCTCGAAGGAAGAATTTTTTAACTGAACAAATACTGACAGAAAGAAATTTTTTACGTTGAGTTTGAGAGTACTTTTTTTCTGTAAAACTATTCGAATTTTAGAATTTCTAATGAAATATGAGTTCAATTTCTTACTTGTGTAGCGTCATGTAATATGGATTGTTTTCCTAGTTTGAGTGCTATATTTTTTGTTTTCAATATATTCGTATTTTTAGATACGAGTAATCACATTTATGTGAAATTAATTCTTTATTACAAAATATAAGGTTTCAAGAAATTTAGTCCCCAACAATTTTGAAATAAAAGGAGTTTAAGAATGTACAAGATAGATCTGTCTATATTAAAATGACCATCCCGTATCGAATAAAATTGATTGAAGCGACTTTTGGGAGCAATTGAAGTGTGAAGATCACGAAAATGAAAACAAAGCGAAGTAGAAAAAAAATATGAACCGGAGAGGTAGTAGTTCCACTCGACCTCCCCATAATCCATTTTTATGTAGCTTGTGATGTTCTTGCAAGGAAAAATTTGTAAAATCTGCATCTTTGGTTCAAATGATCACAATTATAGTGTTGTTGTTGAAACCCAGACCGTCCGACCTACCAGAAAGGTGTAAGGTAAGTGTTTGGACGGTCGGGAAGTGCCACCCAATTTAGACCGGAACCCAGTGGGGGAGGCATCCACAGGGACCGTACCCTCCTTCCCCTACCACCAACATCTCGGAAGGACTTTCGGACCCACATGTTTAACGGGATCGTACTCCGCATGAACACGGCGGCAGTTTTGGCAGCGGCTGGAATCGAACCCGGGCCTACCGAGTGCAACTCCAGCGCGCTAACTAATGGGCTACCGCGCCCCCACAATTATAGTGTGTTACAATTCATTTCAAAGTGCTGTGAATAAAGAATATTTTGATTGATATCAAATTTGCAATATAAGTTACTGTCAATAACAGTATAAGTTGATCATTGAATGACAACATGAGTGACACACACTATGAATGACACCATAAAACGTGAAAAGATATCAAATTGTTTATTTATTGGTTTTGAGAGTCAAAATAGTTTGGGCTTTTTCTTTTAATCTCTTTGTATCCTTACACTTAATTCATATATATTTTTAATCTTTTCTGTTGATCTATAAACTGAGATAGATGGAATGAGACCAAAACCGAGATTCTGGCTCAAGTGGTAGTGCCTGATCGTTTCGAAAAGTGGTTTTTAATTTGTTAATTATTTCTTTGCATAGTCACCCCCAATTCGAATTTTTAAAACATTAGATATATTAATTGACCTGGAAGCTGAGGTGGAACGAACGGGACCAAATCTAGATTCTAGTTATAGTGGAAGTTCTAGACAATTTTGATACATCACCCACACATCCACTCACTCAGTTCAGTGCATATCATGCAGATTTTAGAGCTGTACGCTTTGCCGTCTATTCGTAAGGCAATGACAACATTTCGCAGGATTTTTTTTTAGTTTTTTTTTCTCTTTTTTTATGGGGGAAGGGGAGAAAGAAATGTTATGAGATGCAATTTTTCGTATTCTTATATACCGATCATGGTACTATAGATCTCAACAGTTTCTTACAAACGACAATGCCCGTGTGTGCGGTTGTAGCGGGAAATTTAAGCGTCGTATGGGTATGAAATTTGGCATAGAACATGTACTTCGGAATCCTGGAAGTTGCACCTCGGTGATATGTTTTTAAATTCGAATCAGTTCGTCAGTTATCTTATGTTTTAGCATGATTTTAAGTGATTCTCGTACAAACCGGTTCCTTAGCGATAAAAAATTTTACTGGAGTTTCCACCATGGATGTACATTTCAAATATGTTTGAACCGCATCCATAGGTCAATTCCTTCATATTTATTTATTTAAAAATACACCGAATTTTGCCTTTTAACACTTTCCAACATACTTGACAAGTGTCTATGACTGTGTTCATTCTGTCTGTCTGTCCGTTCGCACGATAACTGCCGTAGTATACTGCCGACTGTATCAAAATGGAATTTTAGTATGTTGTTGAGACGGCCTGTGTGGGACATATGGGAATGTAAATGAATAATATCAGATTGAACCCGGGTTGAAAAAATGAAATATATTGAACCCTAAGGGACCTAATTTTTCAAACATTTTTTAAGCGAAGTTGAAATTCGCAAATTGCTTTGAAACTTTTAGAAAATATTCAAACTATCCTATAAAATATAAAAAAAAATCAGCAAATTATGTGCGGTAGTTTTTTAAATAAAAATTAAAATAATTACGCCCATATATATAATATGAAGAGATCACGTGACACACCTCAAGATAATATTTGGCATCAATCTTTTTTTCCCAGAGTAAAAATCGTGATTTTTAAAGTTCTTTTAAGTTTATATTTAGTGTTGAATACGTCCTAAAACCGCTTTATTTTTGCGTATTTTCTGAGCATCTATATTCTGTGTCAACGTAATTACAATATTTTTGAGTTTAAATGATCATCAAACTTTGATTATTTCTACAACGAAGCCTAATTTTAATGGATGCAGAATGTAAACAAGTGATTGTAAGATGAGTTGTACAGGAATTGCTGAATTTTGTTTTTTCACGCGAAATATTTAACTCTTGAGCCTGGAATAAAAGTGCATGAATGAAATATTCACTACTTTTACATAGAGAGTCAGATGATTTATATTTCGATGACGTCATTTGAATAAAGTTCATTTTTTTTCGATGAAGTATATTCGCTGAATGTATCGCATTGTAGAGAGGAGATACATTCAGTGGATTGTATTTTAGTGGAGAAAGTGTCTCATATAATCGATGTTTTATGCATGGTTGATCTTTTTTATTAGGTTATTTGATACTTTTTTCGTTGTGTCTGAAAAACTAAGAGTATCACATTTCCATGGTTTGACTAAAAGTTGCGTATATATTGTCATCGCTATCTACGTGAAATCAAATTGTTTCATAACTGATTTTTTGAAGCAAGCGAACCTGTAAGATTCTTTATGTTCCGCAATGAAGTTCCGTACATTTTTCGACTCGTAGACTGGGTATGCCCACCCGACAACGGGATTTAAGCCATGCCTAAATAAAAAAGAATCCTTGGGAATGATAGTTTGTTTTATTTTATTTAATTAATTTTTGCTTTCATTTGGTGGAGCAGTAGTATGTGTTGTTGTTGAGACCCAGACCGTCCGGCCTACCAGAAAGGTGTAAGGTAACTGTTTGGACGGCCGAGAAGTGCCACCCAATTTAAGTCGGAACCCAGTGAGGGAGGCATCTACAGGGACCGTACCCTCCTTCCCCTACCACCAACCTCTCGGGAGGACTTACGGACCCACATGTTTAACGTGATCGTACTCCGCATGAACACGGAGGCAGTTGTGGCAGCGTGCAAATCCAGGCAGTAGTATGTGTGTTTAAACGAAGGATTTCGCATTTTGTTGTGGTTAGGATTGAATTTGATTTGGCTAGTTAGAAAGTGTGGGAATATATTGTAAAGAACCTTACTTATCCAACCGGGAATCGAACCCTAGATCTCCGAACTCGCCAGCCAACGCTTTACCGTTGTGCTCCTGAGATGAAATTGCAAGCTCCTAATGTTAAAGTGACTCTGTAAGATACATCAGGGTATCCCAAAAAGATTGAAACGCGCTTTAATTCTTTACCTGTTGGAGATAAGTGGGTATTATTTAAGTAGGCGGACGCTTATATTGTAAAGAACCTTACTTATCCAACTGGGAATCGAACCTTAGATCTCAGAACTGACCACCCGACTCTCTGCCATTGAGTTATGGGACGAAATTGTAAGCTCTTATAGTCGAAGTGAACTCTGCATTTTCCACCCTCTAATGTCAGATTGGCGAGCAACTAACAATCTGACTGACCACCTCCTGCTATTTTTACCTCAGGTTAGCCTCCTGCTATTACTACTTTTACCCAGGTTAGTATCCTGCGTGGTCATTATCCTCTCAATTTGAAATAAACCCTCAATCTTCCAGAGTCCACTGAATCCGTACTATTCGTACTAGAGTCCTTTTCAGACCTCCGACATCTTTGCAGTAACTTACAGGGTTGATTTGCTCGGGCGGCATTTTAAAGAACCTTGCTACCCCAACCGGGAATCGAACTCTAGATCTTCGAACTGGCCAGCCGATGTTCTACCTTTGAGTTACCGAGACGAAATAGCAAGCTCTTATTGTCAAAGTAGACTTTGATATATACAAGGTAGGATCAGAAAGTTCGACGACTGTGTTGATATCTTCAATCCTGATTGGAGGGGAGGGGAAACTATTTTACCGTAGCGTAGAGGCACATGTGACGCGTAATGTGAAAAGGAAAAAACAGGTCCGCAGTGCAGGTGGTTTTCCAGACCATGTGTATCAGTGAACTGTAGTCGTTCACGTTTGTCGAAAATGGAAATGGCGTTTGAAGAACAACCTGAAAAATATCAAATTCTGCCATCGTTTGGGGAAATCGCCAACAGAAACATTGCACTTATCACTGACACTCATTATCTGTTAAAACATCTACTTCTTCCTTTTCACATCTCGCGTTCCATGCGCCTCTACGCTGCGATAAAATATTTCCCCCTCTCCTCCAACCAGGGTTGGAGATATCAGCACAGTCTCCGAACTTTTTGATCCTACCTTGTAGAACTCAGGTAATGCCGAGTATTCCGTTCTAGTTGTTCATAAACGTATAAGAAAGTCGGATAGTGACTCACATTCATCTACTCACACTCAGTGACTCACACTTACTACTCAGTGACTCACACTCAGCAGTGACATATAAAGAGATATAAATTTCCTTTCTGTCTTAATAAATAAAACTTCAAATATCGCATCTCAACAAGCACTAACATAATGAGATGACGTGTGACAATTTAACCCAGAAACAGTGAAATACGCCGTCTGCAAGATCAAAGGTTATAAAAATTAGGTAACAAATGGCATAATTTTCATTCCTTCACTTGTTTTTGTCATTTTATTGACACTCTTATTACAGACTGCCGACGTAGCGACCTTTATCCTGGACTTCTCCTGTTTTCTCCCGGCATCACAAAAGCACTCTCCCGAGTTATCACCCACTTGATTTTTCCGTGGCGTTGTTGTCGCGTAATACCTGTATCCTGTCTTCCGGGCCGGGAACTTAATGACAAATAGTAAAGTGTAGGCTCAGTTCTTGCAGGAATGCCGGTGTGGTAATGCTTTTTGAAGGTAGTGTTGTTATAGTCTTTGGTTGTTCATGTCAGAAAATGTTTTACATAAGTGTCTGTATCACAACTATGTATATAAATATAATTTATTTTGATATTTTATATAACTGCCCTGCTCTAACCCCCGGGCAACGGAGCGTACATTTTTTAAGTACAGCAATAATTTATTAAATTTTAATAAAATATATTGTTGCGAATGCGCAATTTTCCCTTTGGCGTTTCCTCTTTCGTCTGTCTCCAAGATCAGGTGAAGAAAACACAGTCCATGACGTCAGCCCAGGGTTGCCATGGTTTTCTGAGTTTGAAGAAGGGTTGCCAGATTTGACGATTTATCGCCAATTTTGCGACTTCCGGAATATTTCAGAAACTTCACGAAATAACGATTAGTCTGGGCGATATGGAGAGATTTCCAGAAATTTCTATAGAGAGACTATAAAAAGACTTATCCCTCTGTTGGAGTGGAGTTGACGATAGATGTGATACCATCTACATTGGACTGTGATTCTTATCAATATTTTGAGATACTAGCGGCTATTTTGTGAAATTATTTTCGTTAGTATTTTGAGAATAATATAGCTTATTTTGTGAAATTATTGGAGTATTTAAGTGCTGTTTGATAGTATATTGTTCATGTTTACTTTGTGCTTGTGAATAAACGTAAGTTATCCAGAAACTTGGACTCGTTCTTGTATCTTGCGTATACACCCACGATTCTAGAAGATACGTTCGTAACACTTGCATATTTTTTCATTTGAAATACTATATACTTTCATACTTCGTTCGAAAGATAAAACAACTCATTTTGAAAAATGGCATAAATGAAATTCTCTTGTGTCAGTGAGATAAATCACTTTTAAAACCCAATTGTGTGTAATTCCATTTTTATCGCTATTAAAAATCTCCATAACTAGATACTAAACACAATTTATATCACGAAGCGCTTTCTACTGCTATCCGTTCATTTTATTCTTTCCAGGATCAATATTCGAACGCTATTCTATTTTTATAGTAAAAGGGTAATAGATAGTCTGAACCTAATCTTCCTTTCAAGTTGAAGTGTCTGTCACTTTATCGGTTCGCTAAAAGTAGACTATATGTAACAGCAGCATGTCAAGGCCAAAAAGACATCAAGGGTTGATGGGAAAGTAAGATTTGGTAGTGTTCGATATTTTTTGTCCACCGTCAGAGAAGCGATAAATACACACACACACACACACACATATATATATATATATATATATATATATATATATGCAGCTTCGCTATTCTTTGTGTGTACATCAGTGCAGATTCTATCGTTTTACACGTTTTCATCAGCTCTTCCACTTTATAGCCTATGTGGCGTCGTGTATTAAATCGATTAACTACACAATTAACAATTTCCACTTTCATAACGTGCACGACTATGTATGTATATACTATTTCCATAGTTTGTAGCTTGAGCGTAAAATTGAATTCGAGGTTCGGATTTTTATCATTCTGAAGGTTAAAATTTTTTGATGAATTATTTCAAAATTCCACACGAAAATTGGTTGGCAGCATATGACTTTTTCAACACAATGCACTTACCGGCCAGTCAAATTGCTGCTCGTGCCCTAGGGCGAGTCGGGTAGTCTGGGTTTTCGACACAATGCACTTCTTTTACTGCAAACTAATTACGCACAAGAGTGTACGGCACTTTGGAATCCCTTAATAAAACGTAGTTGTTTCGCAAATAGTAAAAAACACTATATTACTTTTCTTATATACATAATGTATAAAGAAAGAATTGTGACGGGATCGAAAATTCGAATTCGAGTTTTTGACGGGAGAGCACGTTTCAAGCCTCCCTGATCACGAATAAAACATTTTTGAAGTGAGGTCTGTGTGTGTGTGTGTGAAAGTGTGTGTGTGTGTGTGTGTGTGTGAAAGTATGTGTGTGTGTATGAAAGTATGTGTGTGTGTGTGTGTATCAGTGAGCCTGTGGAGACGATAACTGGCAAACGGATGGACCGATTCGAACGAAACTTGATACAAAAATCACAATCCATAAACACTGGAAGCCTATTGTTTTTATACGCAATCGAATGTTCAGAATCCTCCTAAATTTTCGAATGAAATTTTGAAAAAATCGTCAAAAAATCAAAACCGCCAATAAAGTTACGCAAATAGACATTTCTTATGTAATTCTTCCTTAGAAAACGATTGACATAAACTTTATAACGCTAGCATGAACCGTTCTCCAGATATTGCACATTTAAAAAAAATTTCAAAAAGTTATATAAAATAAAAAAAATGTATTTCCTATTGAGAAACATGTTCACTTTTCATATGTAATACCATGCGATAAATTTGGTGACATTATTCTCGTGGATCTAGCTCGTTCCATTCATGAAAAAAGATACTTCGAGTAATACTTTTGTATTTGAACGCCAATAGTCATTTATCTGCTGTAAGGATAACTTATTTGTCCGTCCATACCGCTTGGGGAGATTTTGGCGAAGAATTTGGCGGAATGTCGCCAACTTGGCGACATTTTTAATTGTTGCTAAATTAACAAAAATCTCGCCAAACCTCTGACAAGTTGGCAACATTTTCAAAAAGTTGCCGTTAACGATATATCACCAAAGTCAACCTATCTAAAATCTTGCTATTTATTTTAATTTTATATAACATTTTCGATAATTTTATCCGAAAACATGTGAGAATGGTTTCATGCTAACGTTCTGAAGTTCGTGTTATACGTTGTCTAATGATAAATTACAGAAGACATGATAATTTTTTACTTTCATTATATGCATAACTTATAAGGAAAGTATTGTGACGGGGTCGAAAATTCGAATTCGAGTTTTCGACGGGAAAGCACGTTTCAAGCATCCCTGATTACAAATCAAACATTTTTGAGGTGATGTCTGTGTGTGTGAGACTGTGGATACGATATCTCACGAACGAATGGAGCGATTTGAATGAAATTTGGTGCAAAAATCACAATCCGTGAATATTGGTAGCCTTTTGTTTTAAAAAGCAATCTAATGTTCAGAACCCCCCCCCCCCCTAAATTTTTGAGTGAAATTTTGAAGAAAATCATAAAAAAATTAAAACCTTTAATAAAGTTACGCATATAGACATTTCTTATGTAATTTTTCTTTAGAAACGATTGACATAAATTTTAGAACGCTAACATGAACCGTTCTCGAGATATTGCACATTTTTCAAATAAATTTATAAAAAATCCCATAAATTGAAAAAAAAATATATTAACTGTTGAGAAACATGTTCACTTTTCATATGTAATATCATGCGATAAATTGAGTGACATCATTCTCGTGGATCTAGCTCGTTCCATTCATAAGAAAAGATACTTTGAGTAATACATTTGTATTTTAATGCCAATTGTCATTTATCTGCTATAAGAATAACTTATTTCTCCGTTCAATTTTGGCGACGAATTTGGCGGAATGTCGCCAACTTGGTGACTTTTTTAAATGTTGCGAAATTAAAGAAAATCTCATCAAATGGATGAAAATGACGACTAATTAACGAAAATTCAATATCTTGGAAAGAATATAAGTATCTACTATAAGAATAACCTATTTTTTTGCTGTAAAAGTAGTAAATTCATTGCATTATATAAGGAAAGTCATGTGCTGCCCACATCAGATTTTTTAACATTATAAAAGGTTCATTTTTTTAATAAATTTTTCAAAAAAATATTAAAAAATATTTTATTAAATTTATTAAAAAAATTAATAAAAGTTTATTCCATTCATAAGAGAAGATGTATTTTAAGACTCAATAATTTGCAAATGGTCATTTAGTTATGTATAACTGTCTTCACCACAATAGTAATAAATGTAGTGCTGTGTCTTTTACTCGTAGAAAAGTGTCTATTTTAATTTCCTAAGGGTTTGCCAACTCTTTTTCGACTAGAAAGTTCTCTGTTACTGATCTTGGCGTTATTTATAAGTCTGATTTCTCCTTTTCTCCTCATATTTCTGGTATTTGTGCTATATCCTATAGGAAACTTGGTTACATTAATAGAATTACTCAGGATTTTACTAATGAGAGTACCATCATTGTTCTCTTTAATGCCTTTCTCAGATCACTGATTGAATATGCGTCTGTGGTGTGGAGGCCTGCCTTTTTATGCTGTTCATGCAAACAAGATCGAAATTATTCAAAATAAATTCTTGAGATATCTTTATTATAAGAAAACTGATACTTTCTGTTATACCTCATCTGCTACTTTTCTTCGGGATATGTTTAATCTTAAAAGCGTACAGAACAGAAGGAGTTTCATTTTATTTTCATTCTTCGGGAATTTGTTCAATAATAGAATTGATTATTCCTCTGTCTTGGGTGGGATTGGGTTTCATGTTTCCCAGTATTCTACCAGGAGCATGAGTTCATTTGCTGAAAGAAATTTTAGTACGAATATTGGTTGTTATTGTGCGACTAATAATTTCTGTAAACTTTACAACAGCTTCCCTGATAATATTGATGTTTTTTATTCATCGGAAATGGCTTTTAAAAATCATTTGTTGTAAATATTTTATATTTTAATGTATTTATTCATATGCAAGTCCTTTTAAACTCATATGTTGTCAATAGTTTGCATTTTAATGTATTTTGTTATATTTTAATCTGTGTATTTTGTAATGTATTTTACCTTGCACACTGTTATTGGGACTTTGTTTTGTAGCTTGCATTATCTTTAAATAAATAACAAGAATTATCAATCTTGCTTGAAGCATTGACTATGAAACACTTTCCAACTTCAATGCAATTTTATTTAAACATCACTAAAATGCCATACATTCCTCGGTAATATTTAAACAAGAAAGATCAATCATGCTTAAAGCATTGATTATGAAACACTTTCCAACTTCAATGCAATTTTATTTAAACATGTCTAAAATGCAATACATTCCTCGGTAATATTTTAAAACTTCTCACAATACTACATTAATTTATTATATTTGAAAACTTAAACCTTCATCGAAACAAATGAACTTCATTCAAATGACGGCATTGAAATAAATTGCCTAGATTAAACATCTCTAAAATGTGATACATTACTCGGTAATAATTTTAGAATTATCATAATACTACGATAATTTATTATATTTGAAAACTTCATCGAAAACATCTGAAATTCATTCAAATGACGTCATAGAAAAAATAACACGCCTGGCTTTCTCTATAAAAGCAGGATTTCATTCATAAATAATTTCCCATTCATGTCATTCATCACAATACTATAATAATTTATTTTATTTAAAAATTAAGACTATGGAGCTACTAGTAATTAAATTCTATGCTTAAAACTTCATCGAAAATAATCGTCCTTCTCTTTGTAAAATTAATGAATATTATGCAGACTCCATGAACTAAATGATTTTGTGTTAAAGAAATACAGCAATTCTAATACAACTTATTCTACATATTTTGTTGTTTACATTTTACATAGGTGAAAAATAGGCTTCGTTGCAGAAATAACCAAATTTGGATGAGCATTTAAACTCAAATATATTGTAATTGCGTTGTTTCAGTATGTAGATACACAGAATTTAAGCAAAAATAAAGTGGTTTTAGGACGGATACAACACTCAATATGAATTAAAAAGAACTTTAAAAATCACGATTTTGAGACAAGATGGATGCCATATATAATTTTGAAGTGGGTCACATGATCTTTTCATATCATGGTCACGTGATCGCTTCATATAAGAGGTATTATTATTATTTTAATTTTTATTTAAAAACTACTGAATATATTTCGCTGAATTTTTTTTTTATATATTTTATGGAACAATTTGAATATTACCTAAAATTTTCGAAGTAATTTGTGAATTTTAAATCCGCTTAAAATATGTTTGAAAAATTAGGTCCCATAGGGCTCAATGTATTTCATTTTTTCAACCTGGGTTTCAATCCAAAATTAATTGGGTGATATTATTCATTTATATTCCCATAGGTCCTACAGACCGTCTGAACAACATACTAAAATTTCATTTTGATTAAGTCATCTTTAAGGCAGTTATCGTGCTAACGGACAGACAGACAGACTGACAGAATGAACAAAGTCATAAACACTTTTCAACTTTGTTGTAAAATGTTAAAAATTATTACAATACTACATTATTTTATTATATTTGAAAACTTAAAACTTCATCGAAAAAAAAAATGAACTTCATTCAAATGATGGCATTGAAATATAAATAACCTGGTTTAAAGTTCTCTAAAATGCGATATATTCCTCGGTAATATTTTAAAAATTATCACAATACTACAATAATTTATTATATTTGAAAACTTCATCAAAAATAAATGAAATTTATTCAAATGACTTCATCGAAATATAACACGCCTGGCACTCTCTATAAAAGCAGAATTTCATTCATAAAAATTTTCCATTCCTTTCATTCATCGCAATACTTTAATAATGTATTTTATTTAAAAAATTAAAACCATGGAGGTACAAGTAACTTAACTCTATGCTTAAAACTTCATCGAAAAAACCGTCTGGTTCTCTGTATAAAATCAATGAATGTTTCATTTTATATCAGTTATATTGCAGACTGCATGAGCTAAATAATTTTGCGTTAAAAAATGCAACGATTCTTATACAACTCATTCTACATATTTTGCTGTTTACATTTTCCATAAATGAAAATTAGGCTTCGTTGTAGAAATAATCAAATTTGGATGATCCTTTAAATTCAAATATATTGTAATTGCGTTGTTCCAGTATGTAGATGCACAGAATTTAAGCAAAAATAAAGCGGTTTTAGGACGGATACAACATTAAATATGAATTAGAAAGAACTTTAAAAATCACGATTTTGACACAAGATGGATGCCATATTTTATTTTGAAGTGAGTCACGCGATCTCTTCATGTAATGGTGACGTGGTCGCTTCATATAAAAGATGTAATTATTATTTTAATTTTTATTTAAAAAACTACTGAATATATTTTGCTGAAATTTTTTTATATATATTTTATGGGATAATTTGAATATTTCCTAAAACTTTCGAAGCAATTTGTTAATTTTAAATCAGCTTAAAAAATGTTTGAAAAATTAGGTTCCATACAGTTCAATGTATTTCATTTTTTCAACCCGGGTTCAATTCAAACTAATTGGGTCATATTCATTTATATTCCCATAGGTACCACAGACCGTCTGAACAACATACTAAATTTTCATTTTGATAAAGTCATTTTTACGACAGTTATCGTGCTAACGGACAGGCAGAGAGACAGACGGAATGAACAAAGCCATAAACACTTTTCAACTTCGTTGTAAACTGTTAAAAAATAAAGAAACATAAAAAAGTAAGGAAAGTTCTTCTATCTGTTTGTACGTAACGTTTGGCGATACATTTGGCGATGATGGGGGCTGTTTAATTTGCGAAATAATACCAACTAGGCGACTTTTTTAATGGTGCCAAATTGAAGAAAGTATCGCTAAAGTTGCAAAATTAACGCCAAATTAACGAAAAGACGCCAAATAGTTGAATGAGTTAAAGTATTTTACTATATGTTACTTAGCGAATGCTATTAATATTGATAACTGCCAAATTAGATTTGCTCGAAATACAAATAAATAGGATATTTTGAAATCTTTTTACACGTTGTCATCCAGAAAAGATTTTGCAAATCTTCAATTCAACGTTAAAGAGATAGTGACTTGGATCTTGTTCCTTACCTTTTCGTAGGTGAAAGAAGTACATTCGTTGCATTATGTAGAGAAAGTTGTATGCTGGCCACATCAGCCTTTTTTTATAAAGTTCTTGCGGTGTTTGAGGATTTTCCTAGGAACGCTTGTAGATGAATGCTTGTAAAGGAATAATTCTACTGTTGGTTAGGAAAAATATAAAGAGCTCAATAATATAAATAGTTTGTTTAAAGTATCTGATTACACTCGGAACTAATAAAATTTGCGTAATATTCATAAAGGTGTATAAGTATGGACTCAAAAAAATATAACGAAACTAGTAGTATACCCTTTCTTCGTACGGAATATACAGTATACAGGAACTTAAAATTCACAATCATGTGCAAATTCCTGCAATATTCTAAGTGACATTGTTATTCAAAATACTTTATTAAAATATTTAAATTAATGCTCCTAAAAGCAAGTTCAAGTGTCTCTGTCCTCGCTATATAAAATTATCTGCACAGGCAGATCTGAAGAATAAAACATAAGGATCCCGTTTGTAAACAAATTAAAAAAAATATGAAATTGAATAAATATATTCCAAAATGAAAGCTCTAAAATTGTATGGGAAGATATACTACTTATATTTCCGTAGATTCAAAGATTTACCCGTGTATTAGTAGAATATTACCCGTACTACAATATGAGTTTCAAAAATTTTTGCCAATATAAAACAGATGACGTAAGAAATTGAAAATATTAATAATTCCAGTAATCATTAAAACCGAAAGCTGTAATTGATATTATCAAGTTAAAATTAAATTTCGATAAAAAAATTATGTACATTTCTTTATTATTTAAATCGGGAAAGACTTAATAAAAATTGTCTGCTGCAAAAACACAACATTCGATTTAAATCCGTTTCTAAGCGACAGGATATAATTTTCTTTAAAGAAACTGGCAGAAAAAATATCGCTTACATAGTGCAATCTCTATGGCAGGTTTAATTGTGGTTTTTTATTAATATCTTGACAACACCTGGGCCAGGAAACTCGAAGCATGGATTAAATTTTAATTGGGGCTATTTCAGGGCTACACATCAAATTTCATTATATTCGTCGCAGCCATTCTCCTGTGGTGATGAGACACGCATACACGCACACAGATTCTCAATTTTATTTATATAAATATAAAAATCTGATGTGGGTAGCACATGACTTTCCCTGCAGACTTATATCCACGTTCTCTTTATTTTATTTAAATTTGATTCCCTTTAAATTCAATTTTCGTTCTCATTTGGTAACTGAACTTATTTTCAAAGGTGGCGTAGAGAAAATACGAGAAACTAAAATATCTCGAGAACGGCTACTCCTAGTGTAATAGAGTTGGTCTTATTCTTTTCTTCGTAAAAAATTACGTATAAAACAAGTATATAATGGATATATTTAAGAATACGTATTTTTTATTTTAGATTTTAGCGATTTTTGCGGGCCATTTCGTAAAAAAAAGGCAGGATGTTCTTTTCCGAATCGTACCAAAATCTAATCAGCACCAGATGATCCTACAAGTAACTTATCTACCAAAATTTGTGAAATTTGGTCCATTAGTATTTTAGCTAGAGTGGGCACATGACATCTTTACGGGTCTTTCGCAAAATAGGCGGGTTCTGTTTTCACGAATCCTACCCAAAACTAATCAGCACCAGGGTCTTACCCAAGTGATTTACGTGCCAAATTTTATGAAATTCAATCCATTAGTTTTTTTGTTAGAGTGGATACATACATTTTCACAGACAGACACACAGACAGGCACACAGACACACACACAGACGTCAAATAGCTAAAAATAGTTTTTTCGTATTCTAGAGGTTTCGAAACGTGTAGATCCGTCGAAAACTCGAGTTGCGAATTTCGGCATGATTCCATTACCATGTATTGCAGGGAAAGTAAAAATCGTAATATAAGTTTAAACACTGCAAACGATATTCTGATACAAATTCTAGAATTATTTAATGCCTCTTTATTAATTTATGTAATATTCAGGAACTGTTCCAATGCTATACTTTCATATAAATTTATTCTACTCATTCTCTCGGCAATTTATAGCTTCAAGCCCTTTTCCAATACACTGAATTTCCTTTAAAGTTTATACATGTTGCCCCAAAGCTCTTCATTATCAAACTCGCAAATACAATGTAATTCGGAGATGTACTTAGTTATGTATCCACTATCAAACACGCTCATAAAACATTTGAATGACTATGGAATTTCAAATTTATTGGTTGTTGCACCACGCTCCTGTTTGACAACGGTGTGAAGTCCGGTTACATTTCTGAAATGTTCAACATTCGCACACGCTATAAACCCATCGAATTTACGGTTAAACAAGTCCGTAGTGAAACGCATTTGGGACGGATTTAATATGAATAGGCCGCTTTAGACGAGACATGTAATATATGAATGGTTGCTTCAAAGCATAAGTAAATGTTTGACGAACATTTTCGGTCATAGATTTGTTGAGAGTGTTTTTGGGTTACTGCCTATGAGGGGCTGAAGGTGGGTTTTGACTTGAAGCATAGCCACCCTTATCTAAAATGCACGTTCATTTCCTCCTTTGTTAAAAAGTGGAAACCACGATACGCCTGCAATGACAGAAATAAAAAATAGTAATTAACTAATCAAACACGGAGTATTAGTCGATTCGACCAGACGAGAAGTCTGCATTCCAAAAGGGATGATGTCAAGAGCCGGAGGAATACCGGAAATAAAAAGGATTATGCATCCGGAGGCGACGAGGAGTCTGCGTTTCAGAGAGGAGTATCACGTTGACCATCTGGAAGAAGAAAGTTCCAGAAAGGAGTAGTACGTAGACCGTCTGGAAGAAAAAAATATATATATAACCACGGTAAGGGGGCGAGCAAAGGAGGAGAGAGAGTGTTTTCAGAGCAAGCAAGAGTTGTTCGGTGGGATTTTGATGAGTGCCTTGGACAGTGAGCTGCTTGGAGGAGAGCTCCTGTTCGCTTATTATCCTCAGAATCAGTTGAGTAGCTGGAAACCGCGCTTTTACAGGAATGCGAGAGAATACCCTAGTCGCTCCTTGATAATATCATTGATTCTATATATATACAGGGTGCCAACTTATATCCGTTACAGCCCCTTAACTTCTAAACGGTGGCAGCTTAGGCCATAAAGTTGGTGTCTAGGTATAGTAAAAAGGCTATGCGCTATTCGATGAGATAACTTTCAACGCCATCTATCGGCAAATTTTAGAATTAGCGGTCCTATTTCGTAAACGGTGAAAGATACGTGAAAAAAGTCAATTAGAAAGTTGTAGAGCACTCTCGATTTAGTACGAAAAGATACCTTGCGCACATTAATACTCAAAACAGAATGCAAAAAATGAACATTTGTTTGATTGTGAAGCGAAGCGAGAAAAGACCACCTTACGGACTAAATACGAGTCTGTGTTGTGGCGCAGGGGAAACGCATGTGATTCGCATTCATGAGGACCATGGTTCTGCCCCCACCGATTGCGTGTTTTACTGAATGTCTCTACAAACCATGAAAACTTTCTGCTGATCTTGCAAAATCGTTTTTCCAAACACACAACTCAACCATGTCTGGTATAAAAATCACATGGACCTTATGTATTATGCAAATGAGGATGGAACGTCATACCTGTTCACCAGAGACTACTACTGTAAAAAGGATGTTTCTGCTGGGTTGTACGTTAAAGCGGAGAGTTATGGCAAAATTTGGCAGTAACGAGTATTGCGAGATATTGTTAATTTATTGTGAATGTGGGCGTAAGGCAAAATCAGGTGCAAGGCTGTATCGTGAACGTTTCCCTCAAGGCCCGCATCCTACACGGCAGACCATCTTATAATTTGTAAAACGCTTAAGGGAGACGGGCTACGTGACCAGCCGACCTCAAATTCATACACCTCGTAATGTAGGATGCAAAGTGCAACCTGTAGATGTGCTAGCATACGCTCTCGCCCATCCTCAGAGCAGCACAAGAATGATCAGTGAAAATTGTGGCCTCTCAAAAAGCCGCGTCTAGAAAATCCTGAATGAATCAGGTGCTCCTCCATACCGATCCACACCTGTGGAGGGATTGCTGCCAAGAGATGCTGAGAGACGTTACACGTGGTGCAACTTTGTGATTAATAACTTAGAGGTCCACCCAACATTCCTGGCAGGCATAATATGGACGTAAGAGGCATGTTTTTCGAGAAACGGAATGTTTAATAGACAGAACGTTCATAGTTGGTCGCTGGAAAATCCGAGGTATGCCGTCGAAGTTCGACATCAACAACGCTGGTCGATTAATGTTTGGTGCGGAATTTTTAATGACAGGCTCATTGGACCAGTATTTTACGAGGTCACGTTAACGGGACAACGGTACTTGCAGCTTCTGCAGGATGTAATAACCGACTTTGTTGAGAATCTACCGTTGCACCAACTCCTAAATGTATGGTTCCAACATGACGGAGCACCTCCGCATAAGATTTCAAACGTTCAGCAGTACCTAATAGAGACATTCCAGAATCGGATATGGTGGTTCCGTCGAGAGGCCCCCGCGCTCACCTGACTTAATCCCATTGGACTTCTTCTTATGGGGACACATAAAAGGGCAGGTATATGCGACCCCTCCGCCAACATTGCAGGATCTTCGACGGCGCATTACTGATGCTTGTGCGTCCGTAACACCTGCCATGTTGCACAATGTGCAGCGAGAAATCCAGTCCAGAGTGCAAATGTGTATAGTGGCTAACGGAGAGCATTTTGAGCAATATACTATTGTAAATAAATGATCCTGAAGACAGGGACGTGTCTCTTTCTTCCACTCTTCATGGCATAAAAATGGGGGGGGGGCAAGGGGGTTATACCCGAAATCAGGCGAGACCGCGACCAGGGGAGCAAAGAGAGTGAAATTATGCACTAGGCGGGAGCCGGAAGGTGGTCCCTAGAAGACTCGACTCCAGGCGCCTACGGATCTGGGGCTATGGTCATAAAGGCCAATACCTCCCCGCAACCTGTAGAGAGCCTGCTTTATGGGAACAATCAGCATATTTGTTTACCTCTCCCCCCCTCCAGGAAAGGAGGACCAGAGCTATAAAAAGCTGAGTTCCGTACACCACCATCTTACTCAAAGTACTGCAACTACATAAACACTTTATCACTAATGCAACATTCAGAAACCATTTTGATGTTTCCGAAATTTATATGTTCACATAAATTTATTCCAGCCATCCTGCCGACAATCTATATCTTCAAACGTTTCTCCAATAATTCCGAATTTCCTTTAAAGTCTATAAATGTCCCCCAAAGCCCTTCATTACCAAATTCTTATTATACAGTTTAATTTAAAGAGCTACTTGTGTATCTATCAAATTCCGAAAGAGCTCATGAACCGATAAAATGTCGATGGGATTTCAAATTCATCGCACATCTTCCAAGTACTCTTTTGATGGCGGTGTGAAGTTCAGTTGAAATTGTGGCTTGTTGAACACTAACTACACTAGCAATACTCAACTATCAACTCATGAAATTTACGATTAAACATGTCTGTCTTAAACGCATTAAGGATGGATGTACAAATACCGATATGCCGTTCAGACATGCAATAAATCAATAAGTACTTCAAAATATAAATTAAAGTTTGACAAATATTTCCGGTTTTGGATTTTGTGAGTAGTGGTCATGGAGGATTTTAACTTGATGTCTGTGATTGGTTGAGGGTGGAGTAAAATCTAATGTGTTCAGCACATACTTTTAAGGGTGATCTTCCTGGATACTTTTAAGTTTGAAAATGTATTTATTGCGTGGCAAAATAAATATTATCATTACACATTGAAACACATTACAGTTTCTTATCTTACACTGTAATTACATAACCATTTGTTGTCTTAACACTTTAAAATAAATTTAGTAAATACAGCATGTGTACAATTATAAACTGATTTCAAACAATTTCACATGAGTCGGATTGGCAACTGAGGTAGAATAGCACACATGACTGGAGGTAGGTGGAAATATGTTGCCATTGACACTGGGAGAAATGACAAGGAATAAAAATTATGAAGTAGGAAAACGACAAGCAGAAAACTACAAACGGAAGAAATCGCAGAAGAAAGGAAGAAAAGCAGAAAATAGCTTTATTGGCTTTTTCCTTTTCAATTCTTCCTTCGTCAATGGCAACTTTTCTTCAGACCACCTTAAACCACATTTGTTCTTATACTTTAGTTACAGATCGAATTGAGTAAGTGGGGGCACGCTTTTTGTCTTGAAGAGGATTTCTCTTTCGTGCTTCGAAACAGGTCAGTTTAAATTTGTATATATGTTCTATTTACGAAGTTTATTTCGGATTACTCGCGGTGAATTCCTGTTCTTCGCTCAAGTTAATTAGAATTAGGTAATTATAAATCATCGGCATTTGAGAAACCAACACATGCATCAAATGTTGATAGAGATATGCTGACATAATTCTTTTCTCTTCTAATATATTTAGTCCATAGAATTAATGCCTAAACACGGCTGAGATCTCTGCGCAGCACCATACACATCTATACATTGTTCACCGCGTGGGCATTATATGCCCTAAATAAGCGAGCTGGGTGAATGCAGTTCTTATATGTGACTTTTGCCAAAAAGTTTGCATGTCTTTCACGCTAAGATCTAGAACAGGGGTCGGCAGCCTTTTTTAATAAGAGGGCATATTTCAGAAATGCGGGAGTTCTGCGGGCACCATGGGATGAAGGGGAGGGAGGCGTAATATTTAAACATGAAAATATCAATGCAACATAAATTTATTACATAAATTTTTAATACATAAATTCAAATTTTAATTGAAAAAACATAATCTTAAAATTGTTAATTAATGTCATATTTGACATTGCAAATCTATGGCAAACTCGTTGTAATGTGGCATATAAGTTGAATTCCCAGTTCTCAGGCATTGGTCCAAATGAGCGTCAGTGAGTCTTGATCGGTACTTTGATTTTAAGTATTTCATATTGGAAAACAATGGAATAATCAGACGCTGACATATATTCAAATTAGTGAAATACCTCAAATTTACCCTGGAAGAGGACAATTGGACCTCTGTGCGTGACGAATTGAAAGATTTAAATTGCAAGTATAATAAGTAAAAATGTTGTAGGAAAGCCAAGCTGAATATTTCACAATTTTTTTAATTTTTATGCTACAATGATTATCATATCCGATGCAATAACGAGACTTTTCCAAACATAAATCCGATATGGGATAATATAATCACATCCTCTAACCTATCATGGAGAAATTTAGAGTTTTTTGAATTTTCTGGCCAGATGCATCACTCGAGCCATTCGTGTACCTAATTGCTAAGTTTTAACGCCTTCTGAAATAGTATATATATTTTCAGACATAAATTTGACTTTTATCTTTCATATATTGAGCGTTTATTTTATATTCTTTATCACTTATGGAATCTCCAAAAACAATTTTCACATTATACTCTCTCGTGAATTTATTTCAATCGTTTGATAGACAATCCAAAGCTTCAAACGTTTCTCCAATAAACGGAATTTTCTTTAAAGTTTATAAATATTACCAGAAACGCTTCATTAACAATTGCGCAAATACAATTTCATTCAAAGCGCTACTTGGATCTATGCATCTATCTCTAAACATACTAACAAAACGCTAGAACGACGATGGGATTTTAAATTCATTAAACCAGCGCCATTCCTGTTTGTTAGCTGTATGAAGTTCAGTTACATTTCTGATTTATTCTGCATTCCGTACTCTATGGACACTGAATTTCTGATAAAACATGATAGCTTTAACTTCATTATTGATGAATTTAATGCAGATGTTCCGTTTAAACAAGGCATGTAATACAATAATCGTTAGTGAAAATTAATAGTTACTTCAAAGCAAACTTAAGCGATCGGTAAAATCTTTCAATCATATCATTTTGAGTGGTGTGCAGATAATTTTCCCCTGTGGCCCATGGAGGTTGATGGTGTGTTTTTAGTGGGAACAACACGACATATGAGGCTCAGAGTTTGCTTTTATAGCATTCTAGAAAGTATACTCAGAGTTTGCAAATGGTATATAATTTCAAATTTTGCACAGATAATTCTCTTAAGAGCGCGTTTTTTACAATCTTAGTCATTTTGTTGATTGGTCTTGTTATAAAAGTCACCCAGAGCAGTCTCCTCTTCCAACAAAAAGCATGCATTTTGACCTCGTGACATCGCGTGTTCCTCCAAATCACAAAGTGATGGCGATGCAAAATGAAATGAGTTGAAATTCTGGAGATTTTTGCTTGTGGTTTTGACGATATGAAAACTACAAAGTTGGCATCACTAGACCCTGCATACAAGGTAGAGAAGGGCCGCATTGCCAGTTTAGCGACTTTTTTGTTGCCAGATCTGGAGATTTTGATGATTTTCATCTGGCGACAAAATTATCGTTTCTGCGACATGTCTCAATCCTAGAGATATCGTTTTTCATCTGGCGACAAAGTTGGCGTTTCTTTTCATTGGAAAATATTTTCGCAGTTGGAAATCTTGGCTATGAACTTCCATTTCCGAAAAGCAGAAAAGTGAGGAAGCTTACGTGGAACGGTTTATCAGAAATTTTCCAGATACCTCTGAATTCTTGATTCATTATTAAAATATTATAACCCTCTCAACTTAGATTTAAGCCCTATCTATTTTATGAAACACCTTTCTCTTATATCCTTTTCTTTTAGCTAGATGCTTAAAGAGATGATCAGATCCTCTCTTGGGCAATTCTCTAACCATGTCCTTTTGATCTTGAGATTATAACCCGGTCAGGATTCTACCTCTTTATTCTACCTCGCTCAGGATTATATATTTTTGTTACATTCTATCTTAATTATTATTGTAACTTTCTCTCTTAAGTTAGACTGCCATAAAAATGAATAGAACAGAATTCTTATCTAAATTAGTATATTATATTTTTACTTTTATAGAATTTTGCCGGGTTTCGAAACTTTGTTGATATTTAAAATTTATCCACGCCCATATGATTTTATGTTTAGACAAATTATGTATGCTAGAACACCTTACATCTTTGCAAATTTATAAACTCAAAAACTGCGTTAAAAAACTGCCGACTTGAATCTGTGTCTCTGTTAAAACCCATAAATTGTAGTTAATAAAATTTAATATATTTGTCTTTGCTATAAATAATACTTTAATCCCAACTACATATTTCTTATTTGAGTTTGAATGATGATAACTTACTAAAAATCAAAAGGAATTTCCCCCTATAGAATAATAACACATATTCATTAATTCAGTGCTTAACAGAAGGACCCTTTCTTTTTTTAAAAACTTTACATTCAGTTCCTAAAATCATAACCACAAATCATTTTATCGAGGCCCTTGAAATGGACAGTTTTCCGATGACTTTATTTGGCAGTTCAAGGAAAACATGTTTATCCTTTTGATATTCTCCAGATATTCTTGACCGCTCTCCTGTTCTAAGCCAATTTAGAAAATCCTGGATTTACAAAATGTCGAAAGCTTAGTTTTGGGTCAATCTTATATTTTATGTGTCCTATTTTATCATATTTTGCAATCTTTCGGGTACGATATTTTAAATGAAAGTTTTTCAGTGAAATTTTTTGAAAACCGTATTTGATATTCGTTTAGAATAGTTTATTACACGGGTAAAGGAACCTGTGCGCATGCATAGCTTACATTTCAAACTGGATGAAACCTTGCACCTAATTTAAAACTTTTTTTTCCCCTGGTCGTTGATATATTTTGAATTGTTCCAGAAATTAACAATAGAAAGGTTTTTTATGTTATCAGAAGTGTAATTTTTGAGACATTTTCAATAGCAGTTTTTATAATGTACTGTCCTTAGTAGCATGCCACTATTGGTCCAAAATTGGCATGCAATATAGACCTAATATTGGGACAAAATGAAAGTGTGGTATTTTAAAAATGTTGTAACGATATTGGCCCAATAACGACTGGTCATTAATAGCCAATATTGGCTACCAATATGTATGCAATATTTAGCTAGTATTACTTGCCAATATATTTGAAATATTGAAAATATTTCAAATACAGCGAAAATATTGGCACAATATTGTCATGCCATATATCTTGCCGATATTGGCATTTAATATACCCTTGATATTTGCGTTGCATTGCAAATATTCAAACGTAACATCAATATGTATCTTGTACAGTTTAGGTTAAAATGAATACAAATTATATCTGAATTCCAAAATTCAAATTTTTACTGACGCTGTGCTTAGTCTTAATGGAATCTTAGATCTGTTTGAGATAGAATCTCTTACTTTTAAAGAAGGGAAATATTCAAGAAAATCCAATCTGAAAACTTTCTTTACTTCCCAATTTCAGTCCTGAGTGAATAAATTAATGGCTCTGTTTGAGAGACTCAGAAATGAATGGCAAATAAAGCTTATCATTTATAGAATTAACTCGTGTCTGGTTTTACAGCCTTCCCTACAGTTACCACCAACCAACCAGATTAAACTCGCTGAATCAAGCCTAATTGAGAGGAACCTCAATAAGCCTCGAAGAACATCGATGTCATATTCTGCTTCCAAACTTCAACCAAGTCTATAAGACATTTCGTCCCTTATCTTCCCTAATACATCGGACTTCTAGAAACTGCTCACTTATCCTCTACAATGATTTCATCTTCAACAAACAAAAATGTCAACGGCTTCATCACCGTTACACACTACGTACTTGTATACAAAATATAAATGAATATGAAGTGTTATATTTGTACTTCGTTTTGTTATACACTATGGTAGGAGTAATTGGACTTCCTGGGAGAGCTCCTTTACAAAGGGTTAGACGCCTGCGGGCGTCGAAACCTTCAGCATGGATACGAAACAACAAAGCAGAATTTGATCTTTAATTGTTAATATATATGTAAATTCTCCGTTCTACAGCTATCGCTGTCTACTGTTGTCCCCGCCCCGCGTTCACCGCCGGCGGCCCAACTCCAGTAGTATTAGCCGATTTAGGTTTATATAGCCGCAAACCTATTGGGTCGGCTCCTGAGCTCTTCATAATAAATAAATAAATACCATAATCCTTTTTAAGTGGCTTTTAACTTCTTTTTTCTTTATCATTTGCAAATTTCACAAGTAACATCTGGAAAAGTCTGTATTGTTGGTCCAAATGATCACAATTATAGTATGTTACCCTTCATTTTAAAGGGCTTGAAAAAAGTATTTCTATATCAATGTTGACAGCGTACCCCTCTACCCCTGCCCCCCTTCCAGTTGGCTAATGACGTCACGAACACAAAAACTGTGTCACTGCTTTTTTGCACTACAACGGTTGAGATTTAAGTTTTGTGATCATTGATCCCTAAATAATCCGTTTTATGCATGATTATGTCACATTTTCTCCTGTGGTGCCACGTTAAAAATATATAAAATTTCAAAATTTTTACTCAAATTTAAAAAAAAATTTCTATCTCAGTTTTAGATTTTTCGTTAACAAAGCAGAATATAAAGTTTAATGAAAATCTATTGATATTTGTGGCAGTCGTGTACACAAGAACTTACAGACAGACGGACATCCCTCTAAAAACAGTCAGTCAAAAGGTGTTCAAGAGGTCCTAAAACATATCAAAATCTTGAAATCGAAAATTTTCGTGAAAAATATACATTCTCTATACTGTATTCTATAGAAGTATGAGGAAGTAAAATATTTATATACTCTTTTAACGAAACTTTTCTTGATCGTGTGAAGAATTGCACAATTATACTAATAGTTTATTGCACATTAAGATAGTTCAAATTAATTATATTACGAATTGGAGTACAATATTATTTTGAATGTAATTAATTACGTTCAAATTAATTATGTTACGATTTATATTGCAATTATTTTGAATGTAATTAATTACGTTCAAATTAATTATGTTACGATTTGTATTGCAATTATTTTGAATGTAATTAATTACGTTCAAATTAATTATGTTACGATTTGTATTGCAATTATTTTGAATGTAATTAATTATGTTACGAATTGTATTGCAATTATTTTGAATGTAATTAATTATGTTCAAATTAGTGGCATTGAAGCTTTATTTGTTTACAAATTACACTTATTTTGTGTTTTTAACTTCGGATGTGTTTGTCTGTTTGGCGATGAAAAAAACGATTCAAGGTATCCTCAAACAACTAACTGCATGTTCCATTGTTTATTAATTTAAGCTAAATTACGTTGTTTAAATTTCTCCATATCTTTCTCACAAAATGTTTTCCTTATAGATCAAATTAATAATTTCCTCAAATCGATAAGAATTATCAAAGAAATTAAATTTTTAGAGATATTGAATTATCTATGATAAACTTGACAACCTTTCATTAAAGTGGCCAAGTTGGTGATATTGCGCCAAAATTGTTTGCAAGTTTACAAAATTTGTTACAAAGCATGAAAAACGACAGAGATATTAGTACATGATATATATTTCTTTTGTAACCACTAAAGAAAATATGTTTCAGTTTGAATAATACTATATTTTTCAAATTCAAACCGAACATTCTCCCCACTCTGATACAACACGTGACTACTTCCGCATCGCAAGGGTGTTCATTACATGCGGCACTTCAATCTCTAAAAACTTTATATTCAGTTCATGAAAAACATAAGTGCTAAAATCTTTTTATCTGAACTCCTAGACCGTATTTTCCTTTTCAAGACTTATTATTTGGCAATTTAAGATAACATGTTGATCCTTTTTGATATTCTCCAGACTTTCTTGAAAGTTTTCCTCATTTCCAGCCAATTTAGAAAAGCCAGATCATACAAAATGCCAAAAATGTGTTTTTTTTTTTACTTTCTTTTTTATGTCTGCTGTATTTCGCGTATCATTTTATCTTCGATGCATCGTACTAAAATTTTTACGATAACTTTTTACGATCGCTATATTTGATGCAATAATGAATGCATAAATCATTGTTTATATAAACTATTAGTTAATACTATATAACTTAGAATAATTGTATTATATACGTTTAGCTGTAATAGGAAAAATGCTTAGTTAATGAGTTTTTTCTTCCCTCTTAATACATTTTATGGACTGCGTAAAATAAGTAAATCGTTTCACAAAAGGAAGGTGATACAAGAAATTTATGATGAAACCTTCTATGGGAGTATGTGGAAGTGTATCATTCATTTTCGATGGAAACATTAAGCATTTTTAGACTCTTTTGCAATTTTACGTAGTGCAGTCAAGCGAATTTTCGGATAAAATGGAAGTGACATCCTCAGAACAGGATTAATTTGGCGACAATGAAAAAAATATCGTCAAAGTCGTTGCCAATTTTTCGCCAATTTGGTAACATTAAAATATCGCCAAACTCGCTGTCAATTTTTCGATAAATTTTTCTCCAAAAGCTCCAGACATATTGAAATAATGACCCTGGTCTATCTATAAGTAAAATACACTTTATGTGAAGGATCACTCTGTATAACGGGGATATTTCCCACGGGGCGACTCCATCCTTAGAGGGAGGTGTACGGATCTTAGCTCTATAGTTCTGGTCCTCTTAACCGGGGACACACAAATCCGAGGAATTCGACTGTTGCGCATCCCGCCCGGCTGTCGTGGAACTCACGTCATAAATAGACTGTATATATTCATGATCTGAATCTAAATTCGCCTACGACTGGGGTCGAGACTTGTCGGGATCATCTTTGGACCTCGTCCGGTGAATGAATCTGCTGTCCTAGCTCCCTTGGTTGTATTCTCGCTGGGAGATTAGTAATTCCTCGCCTCACGGTCCAAAAGCATAAACACTCGGCCAGGAGAGCTGGTTTAACCTGCATAATGGTGACATACCTTAGACATTAGTGACGTGCGTATCTATACAGATGAACCTAATGATCGAAGCATCAACAGTTTGCATCAATAAATGTATCGATATTTTTTATATACGGTACTTACTGAATATCAATACAATAGCTCCCGGTACACATTGGAACAAAAAAATTTCTCAAATTGGTATCTTATTTTCTTGTAAGTGATGTTTTTGAGTGACAACAGTTTATAACTGACGATTTTGTGAAACTCATTAAATGAACTCTACGATTATGTTTATGGTTAAATATATTCAAAAACTTGCAGCTTGTTCTAACATTGAGGAAAAATGATGGAAGTTTCAAATAAAAAAATTTCGGAACAGATGTTCTTTATGAAAACTGAAAACGCGTAAATCTATTTAGATTCAAGAGTCTGATTTTCAATCGCATCACATTTTTTTCCTTTTATATACACATGCTATGCATTACTGGAAAAGTAAAAATTCATTTTATATGATTGTAATCAAATTTAAGTATGATAAGTTTCAGAAAAATAATAAAACTATTAAATATGTTATATTTAAATACATAAATGTACTTGATTTATGAATTTGATATTGGCAATTGTTTAAGAAATATCATCGAAATACATCAATCCTTAGACGTTGGACGACCACACTAAAATAAGGTTTTGTGACATATGTAGGATACATAGGGAACTCCTCAACAATTACCCATAGTGCATTATAGTGATCCATAATTTCTTTTTGTAATCAAATCTATTGGATATAATCTCTTATATTTTGACCTACATTATTTTGTAGCTCAAATAGAATTTATTTCTCTATCAGAACGTCATGATTATTTTTAAATGGACGTATCATATAATCTTGAATATCTTCATGCAGCGTATCAATGAGTAAAAACAGTAGTTAATGAATAATTTATGCAAGTTCTCAAATAGTAAAAACAAGGATAAATAAAATTTAAACAACGTTATTAAGTGCCCATAATCAAATAACGCAATTTACATCTGTTTTGAGGATATGTTGGATTCCTTTATTCAGCGCTTGATACATCCGAAATCATAAATACAAAATGGGCAAAATTAAAAGATTCTGAAGAGTATGCCTGTCACATGGTAAACAAACTCATACTCCAGTGCGTATTATGGAATTATGATCACGAATTACAGCATATTATTTTTGTGGTTCAGTCCAACGAGTTAGAATAATATCGTTGGTTCAGTCTCAGTTTGCAGGTGTTCAGAAAGACAGGATGTGTGGTCCCGCTTTGAGATCAAGTTTTGGTGAAAAATGCCATTTTTGGTTCTTGCGATTTGCACAACACAGAGAGGCATGTGGCTCTCAACTAGCTCCCAAAACCTATCACATTGCAGGGGCTTGAGAGAAAAAGTTGAAGTTTCAGAGGAAGTTGAGGAGATGATTTGTGTCCGAGTAACATAGCGATCTGATGTCTCATGGACGCCTGAAACTGGATACCTTTACTGCTGCGACAAAGTGTCGGTGGGTTACCTTTTTGGAAACTTTTCCAGAAATGCTTGTTGCTCTTCCTTTGTCTCTCTCTTTCTTTCTCTCCCTCGCTCTCCCTCAGTCTCTCTTTTCCTTTCTGTCCCTCTTTTCCTTTCCATCCCTCTTTTCCTTTCTGTACCTCTTTTCCTTACTGTACCTCTTTCTTTGTCTCTCTCATTCTATGTCTCTCTCATTCTATGTCTCTCTCATTCTATGTCTCTCTCATTCTCTGTCTCTCTCTTTCTGTGTCTCTCTCAGACAGAGAAACTGTCTGCCCTTCTCGCCCTCCCGCTATATCTCCTCCTCTGTCTTTTTCTTCCTTTCTCACCGTCTGTCTATCTTTCTCTCTCTCTTCTTTCTCTGTCTCTCTTTCCCTGTCTCTCCCTCTTTCTTTATCTCTCGATCTGTCTCTTTCTTTCTCTCTGTCTGTCTATCTTTCTCTGTCTTTCTCTCTGTCTTTCCTTCTCTGTCTTTCTCTATGTCATTTTTCTGAATTTAAAAGCTTTAAAAAATATCAAGTATATAGATCGGCTTGTATTTTGTATAATTTCTGGTATAGGAAATTCAAAAAAGTGGTTAAAATTAATGTCGTGGATCAAAAAATATTTATTGAATTTGACTTAGTTTTCCAGTTTCCTTATACGCAATCTTAGAACACATTCAATTTGTTCAACACAAGAGTACATTGGAAAGGCAAAACAGTAAATGCTCCAACTCTTGGAATTTCTTTAGGATTCTCAAGATTGAAAAATTTAAAAAACCTAAACGTTTCTGTAAACTTTGGATAACCTAAACTATCCTGTAAACTTTGGAGAACCTAAACTTTTCTGTCAGTATTATGAAACTTGAACTTCCTGTAAACTTGTTTCTAAAAGGGATTTTAATACCGTTATTATTCATATATAACTACTTGGTGAAATGCTGAAATTTCTAATATCTCAAGAGCAGCTTATGATAGCTATCAACGGTGCTTCATAGACGAGTGCTTTATTACGGTGCTTCATAGATCAACGTATAGTAATTTTAGCTAAAATTATTTGCAAATAACTTGGTCTTTGATAATAGTAAACATACTCAGATTTTCTCCACTTTCAGATTAATAACGTGAAATATCTCAAAAGCGGCGTATTTCACAGTCCAGTAAGTTATGTCATTCGGTTTTAAATACAAAAACTGCATATAAATTGTCTAGTTTGGCAACACATATAAACACAATTCTGCTTTTTAAATTGTTATTATTACTTCCCCCGCAATTCATGACAACATATGAGCGAAGTATTGGAATCATGTCTAAAATTGTAACTCGAGTTTTCGACGGATCTACACGTTTTGGGACCTCTAGAATACAGAAAAACTATTTTAACATAACGTGCGCCCGCGTCAGGTATGCCTGCGCGCGCACGCTTATGTGTGTGTAATGATGATGAATATAACCACTCTAACTCAAAACTAATGGACTCAATTTCATTAAATTTTATAATAAGATTTTGATAGGATTCCGAATACAAGAGCGTTCTTTTTTTTACGAAATGGCCCCCAAACGTTGTCTCTATCCACTCAAGCTAAATAACTAATTGGTCAAATTTCACAAAATTTGGTGGATAAGTCACTTAGTAGGTTACTCTGGTGGAGCTGATTTGAGTTTGGTATGGCTAGACAAAGCAAAACTTGCCTTTTTTTTTGCGAAATGGCTCGCAAAAATCGTCAAAAACTGAAATAAAAGACTACGTACGCTTAAATGTATCAATTGAATACTTGTTTTGTATGTAATTTTTGACGATGAAAGGAATAAGACCAACTCTAGGACTAACCGTTCTCGTGATATTTTAGTTTTTGACATTTTCGCTTCGCCCCTTTTGATAAAAAGTCCAGTTACCAAATGAAAACGATAACTGAATTAGAAGTGCAAATTCTGTCTCATTTAAAATACAAATGCTTCTTATTTTATGCAATTAAACTCAATTTAATGAATTATTGAAGAAATAAAGAGAAAGTGAATGAGTCTGTAGGGAAAGTCATCTGCAGCCCACATCAGATTTAAGAAAAAAAAAAAGATTGAGAGAAGGGATGTACTTATGAATGAATGTCGCATTTCTCAACTTTATGCTCACAGATAATCAATACGCTTGTATAGAATTTATTGATTGGGAGAGTGTACCGAATTGGATTGGATTTTGCCCAATTTCTTATAGATATAATAAAAAACAAGAATAAAAATACATAATTTCCCACATCTTGAGACCCTCTCGTTAGAATTCTTGAACAATGAATTTGTTTATTTTGAATAAAATTATTTACATAGTATTCACTTATTTGATAGTGTATTTATTTTATTTTTATAAAAATATCCATTTTAGCGCCAAAACATCTAGAAAAAGATTTATAAATGTAGTTTGTAAAAGGTTTATAAATGTCTTAAATGAAATATTATGCATTAAAAGATTATGTTTGTATCATTTTTATGTGTAACTACTGCTTTATAAAGTTTTTTTGATTTTCGAGGAAAAAAACAATGTTCGAAAAATCAGATCCTTCTGTAGAAACCAATATGCATTTATTCATTTGTGAGGTTATATCACGTCCATCTATGATGTCTAAATAACCTTCCGATTATTATTCCCCTCATTTAGAATTATAATTTATGTTTCTTTAAAATAACAGTCGTAATTGGTTCTATTGTTAGACGAATCACCGACCAGATCAGCATTTTTCTGCGTTCCTACGGTAGAATAGGAATATGTTTCGGATCGTGTGGTTTTCAGTGTTCTTGGCATGAAAGAAGGGTTCTTGAGTAGCCTACGAAGGATTCGAGTAGTGAGTGGAAGGAAACCCCATTCGATACAACGATGATTAGGAAGAGTCTAGTATTCGGGGTGTGACCGCAATGCGAATGAAGTAACATAATGCCGGAGTAATCATACAAGCTTTATAAATGCGTATTCATGTGAACATTATCACCATACCACGTAAATCTATAAGTATCTGATATATTTGTATTATCATTACGGCCGTAATAAATTCAAGTGGTTGGTAAGGTATCCAGTTTAGAAATACAGCAGATGTTGCAGTAAGAATTGTAATTGAAAGGCGTTTGTGTTCATGATAAGAATTGAAAATGCTTATAGTATCTTAGTGTAGTACGAATATTATGTTCAGGATGGTCTTTACACATCGATTGAAATATTCATATACTAAAATTCCATTAATTTAATTTGAGTTCTAAAATTCGTTCGAATGGCATCGTTACAACAGACAATGCACGAATATCATGGTAAAGGGGCTGATCTGTATTCCTGAAAGCTGAATTACCCAGATTCTCAAAATCCAAGATTTGAACTTCTGACCCTCTTCCAATACTTTCACTTTACATAATATAAGTATTGTAGGGAAAGTAGAAACGTTTAGAATTTCAAAGTGGTTTGGTGCTCTTATTGAAATTCACACCGAAACTTCTCTTTGAATAAGACAAGCTATCCGATACGAGCGGTAGTTTGGTCCCTAAGAACTTTATATTCAGTTCAGGAAAAAAACATAAAAACCGCAAATCTCTTTATAGGAGCTCTTGGATCTCAAAGTTTTTTGGAAGGCATTATTGAGCAACTCCGGAAAAAAACGTGTTGATCTTTTTTTGTTATTCTCCAGACATAGTTGACCACTTTCTTCTTTTCAACCAATTTAGAGAAGTCATAAGCTTCGCAAAACGTCAAGAAATATCGTTTGGCTGTCTTCTGTATTCTATGCATCATTTTCTTACTGTCATATGCCTTTGTCGGTGAAAGTTTTACTTGCAGAATTCTTTTACGATCTCTTTTTTTATGTTGTCTGTTTCGATCTCTTTTTTATCTCTTTCTTATTTACGATTTATCTTGCTGGAGAATTTAGCCCGGGATAAAAACAGAAATTCGTTTTATGCATTGTATTATCATTTTAAATACACTTATTTTCTTGTTATATTTTGACCATGTTCGGAAGAATTTTTACTTTCCCTGCAATGCATGGTAATGTACAGGGAAAATTATTGGAATCATGCCGAAAATCGCAACTCGAGTTTTCGACGGATCTACAAGTTTTGGTACCTCTAGAACACGAAAAACTATTTTTAGCGTAATACCTGTGTGTGTCTGTCTGTCTGTCTAATGTATGTGTCCACTCTAACTCAAAAACCAATGGACCGAATTTAATAAAATTTAGTAGGTAAGTGACGTGTGTATGACCCTGATGCTGATTAGTTTTTGGTATGATTCGGTATAAAAGAACCCGCCCTTTTTTGCGAAATGGCCCTCAAAAATTGCCTGTATCCACTCTATCTGAAAACTAATAGACCAAATTTCCCAAAATTTGGTATATAAGTCGCTTGTTGGTTACTCTGGTGCTGATTAGATTTTGGTACGATCCGGAAAAAAATAATCTCCTTTTTTTTTTGCGAAATGGCCCGCAAAAATGCTCAAAATCTGAAATAAAAGACTCAAATATATCAATTAAATGCTTGTTTTACACGTAATTTTTAACAATAAAAATATTAAGAGCAACCCCATTACACTAGGACTAGCCGTTCTCGAGATAGTTTAGTCTTTTCGCATTTTCGCTACGCCACCTTTGGCAATAAGTCCAGTTACCAAATGAGAACGAAAATTGAATTAAAAGTACAAATTCTGTGTAATTTTAAATAATTATGGGTGTTATTTTGTGCAATTAAACTCTTTCACGAATTATTGAAGAAATAAAGAGAACGTGAATATGAGTCTGCAGGAATATCATGTACTGTCCACATCAGATTTTTTTAATTAATGTACGACTATGAATGTTTTCATACTGCATCACATCATTTTGCAAATATTCCAATTAACTCGTTATGCAGTTATTTATTTATTTATATATTTTTGAAGCATTGGAGCGAAGTGCTGCTGCCTACTTTTTAGTTAAACGTATTTTAATTTTGACTGACTGCTAGTATGCTTATTCACCTCTCGGTCTGTCTGTCTGTCTATTTGCTGTCACCGATAACTTAATCTAAAACTTAACGAATTTTCTGGTATTTTAAATACTATATGTTATAAATTCATGTTTTACAGGTAAAAGTGGTAGCTGTATGTGGTTGAATAAAATTACGCTTGCTACGTCTCCATTGCTGCAGTATAATTTTCCGACGATAACTCTATTAAAATGTATCGGAATATCTTTAATACAACAACCGTTGGCAAGATACATAGATTAGAAGAGAAAATTCTCCACGGCAAGCTCGCACCTTATACATGTTAAAGGCACACATGATGCACGAATCTCCATTTCAGCAAGACCCTCGCCACGAGGACACTATCAACACATCAACAGAACGATTCACCGGGTATGGTCATGAGGTAGCAATGACATCTTATCAAAAGATGCTTGGAGCCTGTACCCGAATTATAAGAATAGAGGAGAAGCTAGCTTTTGCTCAGTGATTATAAAGTCGGTCTTGTAAGCAAAGGGTCCCAGGTTCGAGGCCCGGCGACGCCCAATCGCCACAATGATGACTGGACGTTTGAAACACGCAACCTTTTTCTCCAACGATCTCAACACGAGATGGCAGCACCACACGGAGTCAGAAGTCTTGACACTCCCTACCTGGTTGAACACGACTGACCGTTACGCCGAGGCGACACGCCTCCCGGCCTTCATCATCAGCGGAGGGAGTGTGCGGCAGCAAAGACATCTTATCAAAAAGTGCTTGGAGCCTGTACCCGAATTATAAGAACAGAGGCGAAACTAGTTTTTGCTCAGTGATTATAATGTCGGTCTACGAAGCAAAGGGTCCCTGTTTCGAGGCCCGGCGACGCACAATCGCCACAGTCATATTGCATGCCACTAAAATACTCCATTCGCCGACGGTTTTGAGCACAGGTTACAAAATCAGTCTCGTTATCGCCCGTTGAAAGGGTCCCGCACTTGTAGCGGTGACAGAAACCCATGTGATCAGCCTAACACTTTGGGAATCAAGGTAATTTGTCAGCTCACATTTCACAAGCATCAGATTAATATATATCTTAAAGGCGGTGGGTCCATAGCTACATACTTAAAGTCAAACCACCTCGAAAAAGAAGGCTTCCTGCAATGTAACTAATATTGTATGAAATGACAGGATGTGGTATATTGTTTTAGGACTTTCTTAAGAAGCCTTTATCTTATATAATAAACGATATATCTCTCTGTGTGTGTCTGTCCGTACACGAAGCCTGAGCTCCATGTAGTTCGAGCTATATTGTATATGAATTTGATGTCGGCTACATGGATCAGGACTGAAATTGTCTGTTCCATATTCTACAGAAGTTTGCAAGATTGTGGCATGTAACTAGTTTTCTTACTGCCAATACTGATAACAGCTATTCCATGTTGACGAGTACATAATTTGCGCGAAACCAGTCCATGAATGCTGTTATTAGTAGTAAGATAGTCGTTCAGATTTTGAGGGGCGCCTCTTGCAGGCGAGTTCTGTGATTCTTAAAAGCTAAGCATTGAAATTTTCCCTTCCGCAATCAAAGGGCTTCATTCTCTAGTTCTTCTGTTACCTTGCACTGGGTGGTGCAACTGAGGTCATAACATGTCCGTTCCTATTAAGGCTCCTAAATATATAGGCTGGCGAAACCACCAGTTCGACTTCAAGCAGTCCAGTCAGTTATTGTCTGCCTGTGACATTTCAATGGCGCAAATAATAAAATATCGAAATTTACTGTACCACATTTCGACAAAATAATTAAAAATTGCTTAATATCTTGTATTGCTTTCACTTGTTGTATACTTTGTTATCTATTAGGTTTGGAGACATAATCTTTCAAAGTACTTACATTTTTCGTAACGCTCCGATTTCAACTAGATATACTCTAACCATAGATGTTATTTACACCAAAAAATACTTTTGAAAAGCCCCCCCCCCTCTTCACATATACACTTTCTTTACTCTCGGGGGGGGGGCAAAAATCTTACTCCATTATTTTCTGCTCCATTGTCAATACCATAAGTGGGCAAAAATCCTTTCTCCTATGTCATGGGTGTGCTCCGTGGAAACACAGAAAGGCGAAAACACGTTCAAACATTATGTAGATGACGTGTTTAAAATTTTATACATTTCAAGTCCTTTAAAATTGCATTAGTTCTCACAAGGGACAGTTCATATTAAAATGCTTACAATATAGAGGCATGTGCGAAATTATTAATGCCTCTAACTTCGTTCTAGTGTTTCTGATTATGGTAATTTCCTCAAAGAATACATATTCCTCAAGGGAAGTAAGTTGCATTGCAAAATGATCCTTTGCCACATGACATAATCTAACTGAATATATAAATGGCACACTTCAATGGAATTGTTCAAACAGGCGGACGCCATGAATAGTGGTATAAGATTTTAGAATTCGACTAAATCTTGATGTTTGTAATTTTGTATACTTATAGTACTGTTGTATACTATAGTACTATATTTATATTGTATACCTATAGTACTACAGTCAACCCTCCTATAACGCGATTAATTCGCACCACGTTATATGGGAATCACGTTATAAGAAACTCAGGTTAGTGAAAATCAGATTAATCTGTACCGTGGAAACCGCATACCGTGTTGTATGAAAACCGCGTTATAAGAAACTCAGAATTAGTAAAAAGCGGAATAATTCGTACCGCTTTATATGGAAACTCAGAACATATAAATCAGGCTGATTCGTTCTATGTTATAAAAAAACTGCATTTTTGAGCACCATGTTATGATGAATACGGCAGTTCGGCGACGCTATTGGATAAAGAATGTCAAGTGAGCACGGTACAGCCAATAATATCGTCGATTTGCCACAGCAATGCTGTATATATTTCTGCAGTTACAGGGTATTTCCCTGATAACTGAAATTAAAAGATGATGAAGTACATGAATGAAAAACAGGGGAATTCACCATTAATTTCAACCGTGAAAGTGTAATAGAAAAATGCATGCTACTATAGGGAGACTGTTTAAGCTAATTGAGTTTTATTATAGAGAAACCTCGTTATAAGACTACCGCGCTATATGGAAAACGCGTAATGGGAGGGCTGTCTCAATTTTTGCTCCGCGTTGTAAAAGTACTGCGTTATAGCAGGATTGACTGTATACTTGTATTGTATACTTATAATACTATACTTATATTGTGTACTTAGAGTTCTATACAGGGTGTTCCAAAAACATTGACCTCGGCTTTTATTCCGTAAATATATATATTGATCGTAGACATATATAATAAATTACAAAGTTGCGTGAAAAAAAGGTACAGAATTTTATGAAATCGATTAAAATTTTCAAGGGAATTAAATTTTAAGAAATTCAAAATTTAAATTTTTATACAGCCCCCATACAAACACATTTTTAATGAGTAAAATGTGCCCCATACACTAATAAGGTGCTGTACAAAAGTCCCAGAGATATGAAAAGACAAAAATGCTGACTTAGACCACTTTTTGATGCATCGACATGGGTTCTCAGAGGAAAAAATCATGTCGGCAGATTGTGTTTCTGAGATCATACCCAAATTACGAAACAAAACAATGATTATATAAATAAATAATATTTTTGCTATTTATTGGTTAAAAAGTACATCCGTAAAAGATACATCCATGCCAAGTATCCACTGTGTAGAAATAATAACTTTACACAGAGATTACAAAGCTTGTTCAAAATGTTTTCCATCCATGCCAAGTATCCATTATAGATGAGAGGCAGATATAATTTGCCTATGATGCATTTCTGCGTTGCTTCATTTGTATTATGCAATGATTAAAATGTATCCTTAAAGAAGAATTTTCAGTAGTAGACGATTTTAATTATATATTAATTTCTGAAGATGCAAAGTAGATTAAATTTTGGTTTACAGGGTAGTCAATAAGATGCAAAGTAGATTTGGTTTATAAGGCCATCAATAAATCGGGGCAGTTGTTTGTTTCTGTAAAATTTTACAAAATATTTTTTCTAAAGAGCTATTTGTTTTCTAATAATAAGGTGGTATAAATATCATTAACTGAAAATAATCGAGAGATGCAATTTGTCATATACGTTGCAGGCATTGAAAGGTCAAAAGTTATGGGAATATGTTAAAGTCAGTGTTAGAACTGTACCCCCCCCCCTCCGCAGTCGGAGGGGGGGGGGGCATAGGTGATTGGTAGGGATTTGGTAGAGCAATACTAAGATACATTTTCGGCGCAAGTTATTAGATGAAACAAGAAAAGATGAGAGACAGCATTTAGTTTTTTCACATTGAGGACAACAAGTTTTCCCAAACTATCATTAAAGGCGAAATACGTAAATCTATGTTTTTTTCTCAGCGTTTTATTTCTGAAGTCCTGCGCATTTCGTCTGCGGCTCCTCAGTCCTTGCCAGTCTACAGCATAGGCAGCTCAAACGTTAAATAGCACCCCATGAAAAGATCGCAAAATCCCCCTTTGGCATTAAAATATTGAATACATTTAACCTACAATATTAAAAAAATACTTATGCATACAATAAAGGATGAAATTATCTTCGTTTAAAAAAATGTAGAAGATTTTGATAACATTGAAATGGCATGATACATAGAGCTGAGTGAAAGAGGAAGGTAAAAAAGTGTGCAATGTTAGAAGTAGCGCATGGATGCAACTGAACCAAAATCCGCCACTGGATGGTGCGTGTTCACATGGCGTGCATTGGACCCTCTCGTCCGCTTGGAGTAATCGCTAACAGATATGATAAACACGAACATTATCGCAGATCACTTTCACACTTTGGTGACTCTTGATGCTGAAAGTTTATTCCAATAAGCTGTAGCAACCTGTCGCTAGTCTTTGGTTACTAGATGGTGAATCGAAGAACAGTTTTTACCACCAAGATTTAGCCTATCTGTTGAGCATCAGTGGAACACAATAAAAACAAGCTTACAATCCATGTATAAAGCATTGTTAAATGCAACACAATAATGGTCTACATTGCAAAACGTGCAAGGGGCAATCGATGCGGAAAGGTTCTGGCAACTCTCTGATTCCATGCCTCGACGAGTAGCTGCATTGCTGGGGGATCGAGGTGGACCAACTAGTTATTTACCTATCTCAATGACTTTCAGCCTGTCAGTGATTATACAAGGGAAAATACTCTACTCAACCCAATGAAGAGAGAGAGAGATTGTCTAGTTGAAAACTCTGCATCGATGGTTTCACTCCCGAACGATAGAATCACTTTTTGCTAAATAGGAACTTATCAGGACATTGCATATTATCTGAAGCGTATGACTGAGGTCAGAATAATATTAAAATTGTATCTCTTAGGGCTTCAATTCATGAAGAATTACTATCAAGGATAAAATTTGAAAGAGATCAGGAGGACCTACAGATCAGAAGTTGTTCTTCTATCTAAAATCTGAAAAATAATGTAGGCTTCAAGTCAAATACAGAGCAACAAAAAGTAGGGGGCATTATATTTGGACTGTATTGTTTAAATGCATACTGTATTGAAGCTACACCTGTAAAAATCTATATTTTATTTACAGTAACGATACATATCTACATCTTCCCTAGTAACAATCCAATATTTGCAGCAGATATTGAATCAATATAAAGAGTGGACATTTTGACGGAATTGGCCCAATATTGGCATAAAATATTGGGAAAATATTGGGATAACATTATGCAAATATGTTTAATGTAACACCAATATTGGCGTAATATTGTAATGAGAATATTTTCCAATATTGGAAACCCATGTAACCCCACTATTTGGCGAATATCGGGATTACATTGGAAATATTTCCAATGTAATGCCAAGATATACAGTATTGGTCCAATCTTAAATGCTACTAGGGTTATTATATAAAATATTTGCCCCATAGCAAGCTAAACTACAGACCATAGTGCAGATTATCCTAACAAGTCGCCAACGATACGGCGGTTACCTCAACGGGGGGTTCTAAGAAGACTGACCCATTTTTTACTTACGTTCGCCTAATTGACGAGCTGTAGTACTAAGGACGCTAAGGCTCAACAATCTCAATAGATAGAACGCCTTTTGAATAGTCTGGGATCGATGTCTTGACTCACCTGCGAAGCAGGAGTTCTAATGATTTCCATCTTTCTGCATTATAGATATTTTAGTAGAAACCAATTTTACAATACGGTTTTAATTGAAGTGTCATATTTAATTTTGAATAATGCGACAGCAGCCTGGGAACAGAGAATATGCGTGATTTGGATAATTGCCATTTTCCCTTAAATTTCAAATTAATAGGGGCCAGTTGTCGAAATGACTATGCTTCTTATTTTTCGCTTGAAATTGATTAACTTTAGAATGCATCATATTTAGAATGTATCATCATCAGACTTTGTATCATATTTTGGGACTTCTAAATATAATTTTATTTTTGTAAAGTGACATCGTATTGATGCAGCATAATGTTATGAGTGTTTTGCTGTCTACGATATTTTGAATTCATAATTTTAATTTACATAAAAGCAGCAATTAATATAAATATATGTTACTTTTAAAGTAAATCTATAATCACAGAAATGAAGCCCAGGAACGCGTCTGAGGTGTTTCGCCTTTGTTAGTACTGGGGGTATGTCTCATTTATCTTGACGAAGACTATTCATTTTATCTGTAAAACTGGTTGATAATATTATTCATCATTGCACGCTGTTTCTAAAGAAAATTATTTTCGCAGAGGGTTTTTAAACTGTTTCATACGCATTTTTTAATTTTATTAACTCCTGAATATAAACAAAATGTTATTTAGCATTCGTTAGTAAAATGTTATAATAGCTACTTCAAATTGAATAAAAAAATTAGAAACACGGTTGCCCATCTGTGTTGCCAGCAGCGTAATTAGGGATTTTAATGTGCTGAGTAAAATATATGAGATACCCCCAAAATTTTATTTTTCCCAAAATTGAAGTTTTGAGAGCCAAAATTTTAGTTTGGAGTACCCAAACTTTTCGGTGTCTTCAAACAATTGCTCCTCCATGCCAAAAAACTTAGTTTTTTTCAAAACTAAAAATATGGAGGCTACAATTTTAGGTGCTAAAAACCGCGCTTTGTACAAGTTACGCCACTAGTACTAAGTAGACTAGAGTAAGCAGACTAATTGGTCGCTTAGTCTGCTTATCTGTAAATCTAAGGCTGAATTTTAGGCATGGTAATTGGTTTCCGTGACATTTGTGCAATTAGGACATACTTTAAATCTTTTATATCTCACAGTCTTTAAAATGAGATTACTTTTCGTTAGGGACAGCTCGTATTATTAAAATGTATACATCAGACGAACGTGAGCTGAATGATTTATGCTATTAAGTTCGTCCTGATGTTTCGGAACATGCTAATTTTGCTTAAAGAATATTCCCTTCGGAAAAGCAAATGCAATTGCAGTGTAGCAATATACTCTCCCACCTGATACAATCTAGCAGAAAGCATAAGTGACACATTTTAATGAAATTGTTTATACAATTCCACGATAAATTGCGAAATGATGTTGCTTGTTTATATTACAAGATTGGTCTGGTCAAATTTATGTTATGTAATTCTTCTAATGACTGTGTATGCATACGTTGAAATGCATGGTTAAAAATGTTTTAGTATAATACACAAAATAATTAATTTCATTTAATACACAGAGCAGATTTTTGGTTTATTTGGCATTCAGTTGTTAACCAGGAATTATTTATTTATTCGTGAAAATGCTAAGGATCCTTCAGTATAAATACATAGAAAATGAACCCTGTTTTGCTCCAAATTTAAAATGCAACCTTTGATAATTAAACACAGGAACTGACGACGAATTCTCGGAAAATATTTACCGCTTAATTATAAATATTTACCGCTTAATTATAATTTATGGATAATTATGTTCTTACATTGATTGGAGGGTAAACAAGATTTTCTAGCTTACATCTATAGTTATTTTCATTATTTATTTATATATGTATTTTTTCCAAAATGAATTTTGTCTTGAGAGGATTTTAAATCACTTGAATTTATCTCATTTTTATATCAAAATTCACTCTTTCCCAATACTACGTATTGGCTGTTCCGTTCTTTTCTCTGTATGTCTAGGTGCGTAGTTTTTCTGTTGATATTGGATGTCCATATGTATATTGTTTATGTATGTATACAGGGTGTCCCAAAAAGATTGAAACGCTCTTTAATTTTTTACCTGTTGGAAATAAGTGGGCAATGTAAATTGCAAAATTGTTGAAATTAAGGTTGGAAATAAGACTACGTTAATGACATAGTCCTCCCATTCATTTTCAAAAAGGTACACTTTTTAAATGTTTATACGACCCCCTTAGACAAATTGGGTCAATCAGAATTTTTTATTTTTAATGCAACAAGATCATTAAACAACCCGCATATCTCTATCTTTAAAATCAACTGAATTATGATAAAGTAAAAATTCTGATTTATGCCACTTTTCCGTACCATGCGAAAGGCTGTTTAATCAGTGAAAATAGGAAAATAGGGATCATAAACAAATTGGCGATGGAAATTGTTTAGATCAAAAATACGTTAATATGCGTCAAAATTTTTTATCACAAATGCATCTAAATAAAGCATTACACAGAGATCATATAAAGCAGTGGTACTCACTACGAGGTTGGGGCACATAATTAAAATAAGTAATAATAATAATAATTATTATTATTTAATAATTATAATAATTAAAATAAATCTTTCATTCAATATAAGCATTTCATTCTTCAGTTTTTTAAATTATTTTATTATAAACATTTGAAAAGGCTAAATTAGAGTTAAAGGAAAGAAAAAATCGTCTGTGAGTTCTATTCTTTGTTTTGAAAAATTAAGTTAAATTTCAAAATTAAATACATATTTGCATTTATTTACTTATTTATTTTAATTGTTTTAAATAAAGAATGGCATGTAGCAATGTGAAAAGTACTTAAGAATCCGTGATTGTATCGTAAGCCCACGCGCAATTCGCAAAAATGTCTCTCTCCTATGTATTATCATCCAGTTTTATATTTTTTGTGATATGTCACAAATTTACATTTCTAATTTGATACATGGTCCCCATTCACAATGTTTAATTTTCAATTAAATATAACTCGCTCAATTTTAAAGATACAGATATGAGGCTTTTTTTTAATGATTTTGGATTAGAAATAAAAATTTTCTGATTGACCCAATTTGTCTAAGGGGGTCGTACAAAAATTTAAAAAGTGTACCTTTTTGAAAATGAATGGGAGGACTATTTTATTAACGTAGTCTTATTTCCTACCTTACTTTAACATTTTTGCAATTTACATTGCCTACTTATCTCCAACATGTAAAGAATTAAAGCGCGTTTCAATCTTTTTGGGACACCCTGTATATATGTCTATATTTGTCCTGCCGTCCCTTGTAACTGCTGTACACTTTTTCGATGAACTGGACGACCTGGGTAACTTTTAAAGAACTACAGCCTTACCCGAAGGTATACGGGAAAAGAGTCATTGTCGCTGCGATAGCTCACCTAGGACATTCGTTTGATACCCATAGCGAGCGACCAACAATAGAGCCACCCAGTCGGACAACCACTGTACGCCACCACAATATCCCACAAAGTTGTCGCAACGCCACCAGCCGCGACATTCCGAAACCGAGAACTCAAATAAATAACTAGATAGGTACGCTGGTTTAAAAAGACACCAATAAAAAACAAGAAAGATCAATCATGCATAAAGCATTGATTATGAAACATTTTCCAACTAAAATGCAAAATGCGATACATTTAGCGGTGATATTTGTTTAATTACTACAAAACTACAATACTTTATTTTACTTGAAAGCTTAAAACCTCATTGAAAAAAAACGAACAAATGACTTCATCGAAATATAAGTCGTCTGGTTCTTTGTGTAAAAGCAGTGAATATTTCATTCATGCACTTTTATTCCATAATCCAGAGTTAAATTTTTTTGAGTGAAATAAATTCAGCAATTCTTATACAACTCATCTTTACAATCACTTGCTTACATTCTGCATCCATTAAAATTAGGCTTCGTTGTAGAAATAATCAATGTTTGATGATCATTTGAACTAAAAGATATTTGAACTGCGTTGAAGCAGACTCTAGATGCGCAGAAAATACACAAAATTAAAGCGGTTTTAGGACGAATGCAAAACAAAATATAAATGTAAAAGAACTTTAAAAATCACGATTTTTTCTCTGGAAAAAGATGAATACTATATTTTATTTTGAAGTGGGTCACGTTATCTCTTCACAAAACTACCGAACATATTTTGCTAAAAAAAATTTTTTTATATATTTTATGGGATAATTTGAATATTTCCTAATATTTCGAAGCAATTTATGAATTTTAACTTTGCTTAAAAAATGTTTGAAAAATTAGGTCCCATATGGGGTTCAATGTATTTCATTTTTTCAACCCGATTTCAATCTAAAACTATTTGGGTAATATTATTAATGTTCATTCCCATATGCTTGTTCCACAGACCGTCTCAACAACATACTAAAATTTCATTTTGATAAAGTCATTTTTACGGCAGTTATCATGCGAACGGACAGACAGACAGACAGAATGAACAAAGTCATAAATACTTTTCAATTATGTTGTAAAGTGTTAAAATCTAGCTGCAATACTTACTAAATAAGCGTGTAGGACGCTTGCGATTCGAGTACACGGTTTTCATAAGCTAAAGCTGAAAATTATGGTCTTGAAACCCAAGCTCTAGTATAAAAAGAATCCAGCATAGGATCAAATTAGGGGGCTGGAGCGGGGCCGGCGGGATTTCTTCTTCTTATCGGGTCTAGGTACAAGTTTTGTGACGTCACAACTTACATCCCATCCACGGCTTTTACACTTTGCTCCAGTATTTAATCAGTGCCGATTATGAAGTCGATATTTTAGAGTCATAGAAGTTGGTTGAAGTAAAAATGATTTAATTGAATAAATATGACGAAAACAAATTATATATATAAAGAAGGAATATAAATAAGATTGTAAAGTAAAAAATACTGAATATTTCCGTAGTTATAAGTTTTTTTTCCTTTTCTTTTAAAAGATTCAATGCTAGGTTTTAACCTTTTGAATTTTATATAATTAATATACATAATAATAATTAACATAATAAATATACATAATTAATATACATAATAATAATTAATATACATACATATTTAATAGTAATATACATACATACTTAATAATATATATATATATAATTAATAAAATAATATACATACATAATAATACAGATATTAGATTTATATTTTAAGCGTCAATAGGTGATCACGTCTATTATGAACGACTATTTCGGACGTTACATTTATAATTGACAGCCGGGTTGTGATATAATAATATTTATTTTTCGTTATTGTGCACTTTCAGATTAAATTGAAATCCCTGTTTTGGTAAAATGAAATGTAGAGATTAGCGTGAATGACAGGAAAAGACAGTAGTCTCAAATAGTAATAATTTTAAAAAAATTAAAAAATCGTTTTCGAGTGATACGCTTTTTTACAACAGCATTCAATTTAATAAATTTGAATAAATCGGTTAAATATCAAATATAATACTGTATTACAATGACAAACTATTTTACCAAACTTATTTTAATAGCTTAAATCTTACCTGTTTTTTTTTCCAACGAAAATAATTTCAGACGTTACTTATTGACAGATGATTTTCACCTGTGATGTGAAGTTTTGAAAATTCTACTTTTAACACTTTAAGGTTGCTGAGTGTTGTCATCTGTATTTTAATGAAACGATAATAAGCTAAGTAATCCAAGAAAAGTTTTCGGCACCAATATGAATTTCAGTTTTTCAAAAAAAAAAAAATTATGAAATTCAGTTTTTTTTTTGTAATTACAAAAATGCATGTAAAAACAAAACAAAAAACAATGATTTGTGTATTTCACATTTTTATATTTAATACACATGTGCATAAAATAAATAAAACCATTGGTTTTCAGTCTCCTTGGAGGTCAGATGATTGAAAGAATAAAGTTACATTATTCATTAATTAATAATACTGTAGCAACAACAATCTCAATTTTAATCTTGCCTTTTGCTACGACAATATGACAATTGCCCATAGACCATTTACAAATTGCAGATCAATGATTCCTTTTTGACTCAGTAATAAAAAATCAAAACACGTACACAAAAAGGACAAGATAACGTAAAAATTTTATTTACATGAAATTTTCTGCACATTTACATTTTTAATTACGTACACCAAAAAATTTGGGGGGAGGGGGTATACCAAAGATTTTCGGGGGGTGCAACAACAATCCGCAAAAATGTCTAACTCTGCATTTTACATATATAAATCAAACAATTGTTTATATTGATAACAACGAACCTTACTAAGAAAAATTTCATTATTCTAATGCATAAATAAAAAAATATGTATTTGCATTTTACTTATTTCATTAAGGTATATTTATTTATAGCAGACATTTTACACTTTTAACATCTAAGCGATTTCCATCCGCTTCTTACATAGCAAAAATAGTCGTTCACGAATCTAGTTCTAGATCACTTCTATTAATGTTCTAGATTTTAAAAATACACTTAAAAGAAAACCCCTTTTCGGTCATATGTTCGTTAGACCTATACTGCATGTGCGTCACTCTAAGTATCTTGAAAAAAGTGGACAAATTGATTACATTTTTCCTTAAATATTAGAAATTAACAACACCATGCATTATTATTATTACCTAGATAATAAAAATATTAACGATATAGCTTACCCTACTAGGATACATCTGTATCTTCACCCATATTTACATGATCATAGTTTAAAACACATGCTGTAAGTTGCAAATTGTGGGATGTACTTTATGACGTCACGAGCTACAGCAGCACCGCAGGTATAGGCCCGATAAGGAGCAGAACTAATCCCGCCGGCCCCGGCTGGAGTTGGATGATTTGAAAATCGTTGATTTTAAGACATCTTAGTCCATCGTGAAAACAAAATAAAGTTTGGTTTAATTTTAGAAATAAGCCCACTAAGAAAACTGCGTTTATATAATCAGAATTTATCTACCAGAATCTAAATATGAACGAACGAATAACATCTAGAACATCTATTTCGAAAACAGCCTTTACTGACAGTGGATAAACACGCTTCGGCTGATCACATGTGTTTTTACTGGAAAATCTATTATAAGATTTATTTTATTCGACCACATTAGCATTTTTAGTTTCTCAGTTACACTACACTGCATAAAACATGATCTTGGCTGCCCTGTGGAGTGGACAGTTTTCTTGTTAAATAAAGAATTTATACTTTAGTCAATGGATTACAACTCGCGGTATTGGAATTATTAGTTTATTTTGTTGATCTACAAATAATTTCATGTACAAGTAGGTTATTTCGTCCGAGACATACAGATGCAAGCAGCCTTCATTACATTATGCTGTAGTTGCTAATCCTACTTGTCTGGAACTAAGCCAGAAGAAGATCATTAGACAAAAGTACATGATATAGGGTGAGAGGTTATAGCTTTTATTGTTCCAACAACCCCAGCACTCCATGGAAGAAGTCTCCCTTTTGACTAATATCACACAATTTAAACTAAAACCCAGTGGGGGTGGCAGCAACGGGAACCGTACCATGCTCTTCCTGATCATCTACTCTCATACTTACAGATTTCTAGTGCCCATACTCCGCGTAGACAAGGATATAGTTTAGAGCAGGTTCGAGGACCGAACTCGGGGCCACCGCATGTTATTATCTCGCTTTAACCACTGGGCTTTCTCAGCCAGCATCGTTTCTTAATCGTAGCTAGTATTTGAACGCAGCACCTGTGGATCTGACCGAAACGTAAACCGTAACAGGTAGGCGGTGCAACTTACGTAAAGCCCACGGTGACACGGATTTCTGTGTTTACGACTCGTGGAACAATTTTGTAAAGCGGTCTATGGACTTGGGAATCTCTGGGATAACTAACAGATAACATGAACTTTTAGTTTCTAGTAACAAAAAAAACAGTAAAATATAGTGAAAAATAATAGTAAAAAATATAGTGAAAAATAATAGTAAAAAATAATAGTGAAAATAGTAAAACAAGATAAAATATGTTCGAGAAAGTTAAACGCTTGAAATCAACAATTGTGAAACCATTTCGGAAATCAATCGTCCATACTTGAATATAATATGCAGCACACAATCAACGCTGCATGCTGCACTTTGCGATGTTCTTCTATAAATATCCCTAATAAATGCGTTTTTTACCAAGCGTTGATAAATATTTTCATGTTTATTCATACAAAGTGAGGTATTATTTCTGAACACAGTTATCATAAATTATCACGAATATGGTATTGCATTCATCAAAAATTTCTATCCCCGTTATTTTCGCTTTTGTTTTCCAAATTTCGTCGTACCTTCGTCATGTGATGATTTTGTTTTTTTAAGAACCGTGATGTGAACAAAGCGAGAAGTGTCAACAAAGGAAGATGAATTGGGGTAAAAATGAATCTCGTCTGCTGCGCTTTTGCAGTTTGAATCTTGGAAAGCTTTTAAAAACTTTGTCGTCCAGAGCTACTTCGGTGGAAAGTAAATGATGTGCTCAGCTCATGACTTTTATTACAGACTCAAACACATTTTACCTTTCTGAGCGTTTTATCCATGGAATTGAATTTAATGTCACAATATAACATTGTTACGGCATATCCTCTGGAATCGTGGGTGTACGATACAAAAATGAGCCCAAATTTCTTGTTAGTTAACATGTTTATTCCGGAAAAATATACAGCAAATAGCTCGATACATATTTCACAGAATCATTAAGCGCCTGTCAGGTATAGCAAAACAGTAATTAAATGCTCCACTAATTTTATGAAACAGCTGAAACTATTTGAAAGTCATTGACTATCTCATTTCGCAAAGCAGTAGCTACTATTTTCAAAACATTGACATATCTCATTTCACAAAGCAGCAGGAACTATTCTCAAAACATTGTCTTATCTCATTTCACAAAGCAGTAGCTACTATTTTCAAAACATTGACGTATGTCACAGTTCAATGAAGCTCGTATCACGTCAACTGCGCTCCGAGTGAAGCCTCCTTTTATATGCTCTCTGTAGAAATTTCTAGAAGGGGTTCATATTTCGTTCAATATTCGTTATATCAAGATGGTTCTCGAGCATTCGAAATGCCTCCAAAGTCAGCAAATTGGCTATAAATCGCATAGCCAAGTCTGGCAACTTTGAACCGACAGTCCTGAAAATGCAATCCTAGATTCACGTCACAAGAAGGTTGCATGTACGGTTGTTTTCTCCGAGAGCTTCCAGTAGGGGAGTGTTTCTTATTCGTAACAATATATAAGCTAATTCTGAGTGAGATGCCAGAGTAAAGACATATTATAGAAATCTGAACAAACCAACAGTCACAATTCTTCGGGAAGTTTACAAAATGTATAAACTTTGACCTAGCAGTATTAAAAAATGTCACCCTTAAAAAGTTATCGCAAATGTTGAAATTCGCTAATATGTTTATTTCTGCAAAACTGGTATCTTGCCTCTATACCTGACTAAGATGCAAACTGTATTGCGGAAGATGCAAATACTGTGGAAGAACATGCAGTACACTATAGATAGTACACTATAAGTGCCATAGAAACATATTGATTTTTTTCCTATTAACAATTATTAAACACAGGTTTTCTTGGATATTTTTCCGGAATTGCTAGTAAATAAATTTTTTTATTAACTTCAGCTTGTCACCAATCTTGTTATAACATTTCTCAACAACTTAATTATGTAAAATACTGTTATTCGTACATTACACTTATTACAGTAATTACTACCATTTAAATAATCATTATGAAACCATTTCTTCCAAGTAATACACTACATTCAGTACCATTTAAATAATCTTTATGAAACCATTTCTTACATGTAATGCTCTATATTCACTACCATTTAAGTAATCTTTATGAAACCATTTCTTACATGTAATGCTCTATATATTTACGTTCATTTAAATAATCTTTATGAAACCATTTCTTACATGTAATGCTTTATATTTACGTTCATTTAAATAATCTTTTTGAAACCATTTCTTACAAGTAATACACTATATTCACTACCATTTAAATAATCTTTATGAAACCATTTCTTACATGTAATGCTCTATATTTACGTTCATTTAAATAATCTTTATGAAACCATTTCTTACAAGTAATACGCTATATTCACTACCATTTAAATAATCTTTATGAAACCATTTCTTACAAGTAATACTCTATATTTACTTTACTACCATTTAAATAATCTTTATGAAACCATTTCTTACAAGTAATATTCTATATTTACTTTACTACCATTTAAATAATCTTTATGAAACCATTTCTTACAAGTAATACTCTATATTTACTTTACTACCATTTAAATAATCTTTATGAAACCATTTCTTACAAGTAATATTCTATATTTACTTTACTACCATTTAAATAATCTTTATGAAACCATTTCTTACATGTAATGCTCTATATTTACGTTCATTTAAATAATCTTTATGAAACCATTTCTTACATGTAATGCTTTATATTTACGTTCATTTAAATAATCTTTTTGAAACCATTTCTTACAAGTAATACGCTATATTCACTGCCATTTAAATAATCTTTATGAAACCATTTCTTACATGTAATGTTCTATATTTACGTTCATTTAAATAATCTTTATGAAACTATTTTTTACAAGTAATACACTATATTCTTCACTATCATTTAAATAATCTTTATGAAACCATTTCTTACAAGTAATACACTAGATTCACTGCTATTTAAATAATCTTTATGAAACCATTTTTTACAAGTAATGCACTATATTTACTTTACTACCATTTAAATAATCTTTATGAAACCACATCTTACAAGTAATACACTATATTCACTACCATTTAAATAATCTTTATGAAACTATTTTTTACAAGTAATACACTATATTCTTCACTATCATTTAAATAATCTTTATGAAACCATTTCCTACAAGTAATACACTAGATTCACTGCTATTTAAATAATCTTTATGAAACCATTTTTTACAAGTAATGCACTATATTTATTTTACTACCATTTAAATAATCTTTATGAAACTATGTCTTACAAGTAATACATGGTACAAGGATCCTTGCTCTAAAACTATTCATGTAAATGTTAAAGACACGTTGTAAATTCAATACGTCATCTAACTAAAGTATAAACTAGTAGAGTATAATTTTCAGAAGGGAAGTGCAAATTCCTCTTCATAATGTAAACTTTACCACACAAATTTGAATAAAGCGGGCTCTTGGAGACCTTCTAATTTGTACTGAAGCACAATCTTTATTAGCTTTATGGTAAATCCAAATCAGATATTGCAACAGAGCTTATATATTATTTGATAGAGAAAAATGCTAATAAAAGTAACACTGCTCCATCGCTGCTGGTGATTTCACTGAGAATGTGATTCCAAATTATGCTTAAGCTACTATTTAAGCCTATCAAACACGGAGAAATTTACACTCTTAAAGAAAGAAGGTGCAGCTTTTTTAACATGTTTTATTTTGTTAAATAATATATATGGTACTTAGCGTCGAAAGTAGTCATTTTAAAAGAAAATTGGCCCAGTTATAGTATCGGCCACAGAACAGAATCTAATTATCCAAATTTTCAGCCTTCTTGATTACCGGGTGTTTCGGGAAGTCTGAAAAGGTTTCTCGACCCGCCCCATTTTACCCGCCTCCGGGACGAAATATGATTCCATTAGCTTCTGTTTCGCACACGATTCTATAAGCTCCTACTGCACGACAGTCATTTAGGACAACAAACCATTCGCAAAACAGCTTTAGGACGTTTGTGACGTCACTCCGAGCTGCACAGAACGAAAGTGATGTCACTCCAAGCAGCAAATGAGGAAGTTTAGACAAACGATCCAAAACTGTTTTGCGAACGGGTTGTTGTCCCAAATTACTGTCGTGTAATAGGGGTTTAAGTGTTGAAGACTCAGACCGTCCGACTCATCCGAAGCATTGAGCGACTATTTGGACGGCCGGGGGGAGGGGGGTTAACTGTGTAAATATTTAAACTTTTGCGTCAACGGGGGACTTCTGCAGTTCTTGGAGTATTTTTTAAAAACTATATTTCCCACCGGGAAGGGAGGTGAATCGAAAAGTCGGCTTCGAAAAGTTAGACTTAGTATCATAGTTGGAAAGTGTGCAAAGATTAAATCCTTTAGGTCACCGAGGGGCTACTTGAGGGTCTGAAAAGACAAAAGCATGTTAAACAATTAATATTGAAGCGAAGTTAATTTCGAGCGTAGCTTTCTTGACACCGACTCACATTTGATTTTGTACAAAATTTCGGTGACATAGTAAAACTGAACCGATTTGAATAAAATATAGCTTGAACTAATCATCGTTTAGGTACTGTCGTAGCCTGACTTTTAAATTTTGATATATGCACTGTGATATTGGAGGTCAAATGTCGCATAATGTTATGTCTATGGAGAAAAATTAATTAAAAAAGAAATTGGAACCAAACTGAAATTTCTATATTTTTGGTATAAATTGCACAATTTACGAAGCTTTCGTGCACGCTAATTATTGAATATTATTTATTTGGGATTTATTATTTTGAATTATTTACTGCTTTTATAAAATAAACGTATCAGTCAGAAAGCTAAATATCTTTCCCCGCTTCAGTTTTGAGTCGCAAGAAAGAGGCAACCGAGAGCAAATTTGTAGTCTAATATGCTCTTAGAAGATTTTCAAATATAGTTGCAAATATTTTCTATTTTGTTGTGAGCTCTCTCAGCCAAAGCCTCAAAGATATATCACACAAAATTCCTTATGTGCATGATTGTTAAATAACATCCAACTCCTAGAAATTACCCCCCATCATCATTGACATCCTTTATGAGGTCATTAACGATAAACAGAATTACTTAAATACACTTCTTTAGAAGCAGTACTTTAATGACACAATTAGTGAAACGCCTGCACAAACACTCGAAGCGCCATTAATCATCCAGAAGTCTCATACGTCACTTTTCGTCTTCCGTTTTTGTTTACTCCTTCTTCTGTGCCATCCGTTTCAATATTTCAGATTACTTTCTTCAGAAAGTTTGGGAGTGCACGGGATCTGAGTTGTCGGCAATTGGTAATCAATCAAAATAAAGATTACTTCGCAAGTCTCTTGTTATTCGTCTTCCATTTTTCTAACTTCAACGTGATTATTAAGGTACGTTTGACACTGTCGCGCATGGCATAGAAATGGTAATATTTTACAGTTTATGATTTATGTATTTATTTATTTATTCAATTTACGAATTACAAATGAAATCCAGTTACAGTAACTACACCATGGAGAAAGAAAGGAGATAAAACTCCTATGGATGAAACGCTTGAAAATGCCATAATTCTTTGAGAATTATTTCTAGGTGTTGCTAGTGTTAATAAAGTAGCTGCTATTGTTAGTTGACACAACAGAAAGGCGTAGTAATTAGAGTATGTAGATTTGATTATTTGTCATTTAAGTGTTCTCTAATTTTAAATATAATTAATCGGTATTGTTTCATACTTGTAGAATACAGAATATAGAGAAATCAAAATTATTTTACCTTTCAATTTATTTTTAATACGTAGAAATATTCTTTACTGCTTCTGTTACAACTGTCAGGTATAGTAAAAGAGTGAATAAATGCTCCACTAATTTCATAAAGCAGTGGATACTATTCTGACATTGACATATCTCTTTTCACAAAATAGCAACTACTATTATCCAAATATTGTCATATAACACAGTTCAATGTAGCTCGTGTCATATCAACAGCTCTCCAACTGAGTCATGACATACTCTTTTTTATATACTCTTTTTATATATCCCTTTTATATACCCTTTTCTATACTTCTAGACGTCTGTTGTATCTTGTAGAATATTTATTATTTCAACATGGTTCTCGGAACCTCCGAAAAGGCGCCAAATTGATAAATCGCCAAATCTGACAACCTACACCGAACTTCGGCATATGGCAACCCTACATTCGCATCATAGGAAAGGTTACCAGTACGGTTGTTTCATCCGTCTGGTTTTCTAAAATAGGGCATTTTACACGCTCGTAATAATATGAAGTATCTTTCATCATTTTCTTGTTTATTATATTGATACTAGAAGGTATCCCTTGAGAGACTCCGACAGTAGTGCTCGCCACTAGTGGCAAGGAGCAGTAATAGAAGGTATGCCCGTGAAATGACGGATTTTAAAATTTGCAAAATATTACCTGCCATTTGGCGTCATTTTTATCAATTTGGCGACGTTTGCGACATCCCGCCAAATTATTTGCCAAATGTTTTGTCAAACGTTACTGACGGACGAACAGTAAAATGGCTTTTTCTTCTAGTTTGGTGATATTTTCGTTAATTTTTGCGATATTTTGTTCAATTTTTGCGATATTGTGTTCAATTTTGAGACATTTTAAAAAACTCGCCAAAATTTTCGCCATGTGGGACAGTTGGACTGACAGATAAATGTTGCCGAAATATTATTACAAAACTATCTGCTTTCAAAACACAATTAATTTATTGTTTTGGCATATCTATCATTTTAGCGACATTTTTTTAATTGATTTTTACGGCGATTTTTATCGATTTGCCAACATTGCCTTTAATTTGGTGATATTTTAATCAATTGGGCGACATTTTAAGATTTCGTCAAAATTGTTTGTGTGAAGGTCTGGGGTGGTCACATACCATATTAATGTAAGTTTTGTTTAGTTTGTTTGCCTTGAACATTATTTTGTTAATGACCCAAATGTAACCCCATCCTATAACTTTCGAAAAGTAACTATTTTTTCATCTTTGTACATAATTCTTGTTATCTTTAATGCATAAACACATTTGCTACCTTCATGTACAATTTTGGGTTAATCAAAGCTTTACTTTTCAATTTTTGTTGATTTTACTGTCCGTGCTATACTTTTGTAAGCCAGTGTATCATTACAACAATATCTATCCCCTTTCAAAACACAATTAATTTCATTAATTTTGCGTCATATTTATCAATCTGGCAAAATTTTGTCGATTTGTCGACATTTTTTCGATTTGGCAACATTTTCGTCTATTGGACGATATTTTGATACATTTGAAGAAATTTAAAAAACTCGCCAAATTTGTTGCCAAGTGGAATGGTTGGACTGTGACAGATAAATGCTTCCGAAATATCGTTACAGTACTTACTATTCCCTTTCAAAACGCAATTAATTTAATTGATTTGGTGTAATTTTTATCAATTTGGCGACATTTTCGTCAATTTCGCACATTTAAATAAAAGTCGCCAAGTCGGCGACATCTCGCCAAATCCGTCGGTAAAAATTTCGCCAAGCGTTACCCATAGATAGATAAACAGATAGATAAATCAAGGTGTTTATATTAGATACTAGAAGGTATGCCCGTCATATGACTGAATTCAAAATTTGTAAAATTATTACCTCCCATTTGGCATCATTTTTATCAATCTAATGACATTTGCTATATCCCGCTAAATTCTTTGCTAATTTTTTTCCAAACGTCACGGATGGACGATCAAAGAAATTAATGACTTTTTCTTAGTAGATTCTAATATTATTTCCAAGATATTGGATTTTCATCGATTTGGTGACATTTTCGTTCATTTTTGTGATATTTTCTTCAATTTTGAGACATTTAATAAACTCGTCGAAATTGTCGCCCTGTGGGACAGTTGGATTGACAGACAAACGCCGCTGAAACATCATTACTATATCATCAACTTCCATAACACAATTAATTTATTGATTTGGCGTCATTTTGATCTAATTGTCGACATTTTCATCGCTAGATCAACATTGTCTTTAATTTGGCGATATTTTAATCAATTTGGCGACATTTTGAACTTTCGACAAATTTGTCGTCAAGTGAAACGGTTGGACTGACAGTCAAACGCTACCGAAATATCATTACAATACTATTCCCTTTCAAAACACAATTAATTTCATTAAATTTGCTTCATATTTATCAATTTCGCTAAAATTTTTATCAATTTGGCAACATTTTCGTCAATTTGACGTTTTTTGATAAATTTAGCGACATTTAAAAACTCGCCAATTTTGTCGCCAAGTGGGAGGGTTGGACTGACAGATAAATGCTTCCCAAACTTCATTACAATATTATCCCCTTTCAAAATAAAATTAAATTCATTGTTTCGGCGTCATATTTATCAATTTGGGAACATTTTTATCAATTTGGAGTACTTTTTATCGATTTGCCGACATTTTAAAATCTTGCCAAATTTGTTGCCAGGTGAGATGGTTGGACTTGACAGACAAACGCTATCGAAACATCATTACAATACTATTCCCTTTCAAAACGCAATTAATTTCATTGATTTGGCGTCATTTTTATTGATTTGGCGACATTTTCGCCAATTTCGCAATATTAAAAACAAATCGCCAATTTCGCGATATCGCGCCAAATTCGTCGCCAAAACTTTAGCCAAGCGTTACTCAGTATAGATAGATAGACAGATAAATCAAGGTGTTTATAGTATATATGTTTATCCCACAATGTCTGAATTTATGAGAAATATTCAGCGACATCCAATTTTAAAGAAGCGCTACCGCATCGTTATCTCCATAAAATCTAAATTGTAAATCTGTAACGAAAATCTAATCCTGCGTAGATCCTACATTTAGTGTAACTATATCTATAGTGTATACCATATATATATATTTATATATATATATATACTTATCTATTTATCTTGTTGTAAAATTACTTTTTTCACTACTGCATTACCCATTTCATATCAAAAGTAAATTATTTGAAAGTTAGGCAGTGAAATGAATTTTTCTTTATTGGCTTTTTTAAATTCTCCAAAATATAATTCTAAGCCTAATATTTTCGATTGAACTTCGGCTACACTTCGCATCTTCTGTCAGGAACAACTGAAAAAAAGAAAAGAAAACACCAACCACGGGGCAAATATCGTGTAAAGACTGGCGGAGGTAAAAAAACTGTCAGTAAGAGATGGTGAGAATCCTTCATGATTAATGGGGTGTCACTTTTATCTGCTAATTTATGCTAATTGCAGCGGCAGGTAGGCTATGTCGGGTGGTAAGGGACTTGGAATAATGCTGTCCTTTCACTGATTAACGCGACGAGAATTCTGTTTTGTCACAATTTTAAATAAAAACTTTCCGAACTTTCTTTAGGACAAAAGATCGATATCTTACAGATAAATGTTGTTTTTTTCTAGGTTAGGGAAAATGGGATGTGTTTAAATATATGTATTTTTCTATAATTTGGTAATTTAAATTCAGTAAGGAAACAATGAAATGAATTAGAGCTTTCTGTAACCGCGTCTTCACGAAAAAATCAGCAGGATTGCTCTTGTTACTGAAATAAGCGTACCGAATGTTATGAAATTTGGGGGTACTATTATCAAATTAGTGAATAGTTTCGGAACATGTTTTGTAAAGATCTAACCTTCAGGAATAAATCTTAAACCTAAAGTGACAAGCAGGATGTTATCCTGAAAACCAAAGATTCAAAGTCCTAACAGCCAAGGATGCATACACAGATAGTTAAAGACCAAAAACAAATGTTTTAACTGGACTGTACAACTTTTTGTTTGACATGACGAAATAAGGTGGGTATTTCTTCTGTCGTGGAACGACCCCAATGACGCATAAATACACAATAGACGATTAGTGGTAATACCTATATCTTATATTTCACAACCCGCTTACAACCCACAATAAATCGGAAAATCACTTTGTATAGACATCATAGATATCGTCCTTAAACCGATCAGGATTTCGCAGTTTTCGGGAATTATCATAATAGACCTTCCTTAGTATACAACTCCTTGTGACGATAAGAAATTTCGCCAAGCACATGACTTAGTGTGATGCGTTTCAAAGACCCATCTACCTAAAGCATTATTCTATTCCACTTGTAGAATCCACCCTTTGCCTGGGAAGTTCCTGATTGGTCTTTCCAACCGGAGCTCGTAATAGGCTGTTAGTCAAGTATAATTGCAAATTAATGAAATAACTAAAAGGTTATCGGGGCCTTACAGTTTAACCATGCATTTATCTGCAGCATTTTGTAAGAATTATCACGAGTCATTCTCGAGATGTTAGAGAGCAAGATACCTCGCTAAAAATCACGCAATTTCCATGAATTTTAGCATTATTATTTTAATCAGTAACAACCAAAGTATGTCGATTTTCATACATGTTGAATTATAAGAAAACTCTTAATTTGTATAATCGTTTTCTCACTATATTGAAATATTTTAATCTCTATCTAAAGTTTTATGGAAACATTACATTGTTTTGATGCCATTACAGATTTTATTTCATTTAGATTTAGTATTTTTCAAAACTTCTGTAACTATTTGTAATAGGCAAATTTAGTTTGTAATCAGGTTGTGTATAAAGCGTTAATGCTTTATACCATGTCTGGTGTAAATCTTGTGAAGGAAATCTTACATGCGAAAGCGCTTAAAGTAAATCGAGTATTTTATGTCCTTGTGCTGAAAAAAACTTTATTTTAAAAGTTATTTTGATATATATATATATATATATATATATATATATATATATATATATATATATATATATATATATATATATTCTACTCGTGCATCATTTTAATCATTTAGTCAGTTATGTTACTTCCTATCATTCCAGAGATGTAATTTATGAATAAATTATAATGAAAGTTCCATAACTCGAATTTTCAGGAAAACTGCGAAACACTTCGAGTTGTAGAGAAATCGAGTTACAGAAAAAAAAATATTCCAGGATTATTAAAAATATGAAATTCTCTGAATCTGCATTTCTTTGTAGATTGAACTATAGCAATATTTTATACATAACTCTGATATATAACTTATTTCAAGTAAAAATCTGCAACTGTCTTAACACAGAATTCGGCAGAATTTTAATGAAAGTGAAACTATCTTGAACATTTGCTGAATATATATTTACATGTTATTTTGGCCTGATGTTTTCACTTTTAATATGTTTCACTACAAAATCTTCTAAATATGCAACAGTTGAAAATTGCATGAGATTCTCACGGTAATGCAAAATACAGTTAAAGACTTTATCGCATCAGAAAACTCCTAAACTGTGTAAGGTTGAAATAACGCATTTGGTATTATTTCCCTTATTTGCATGTTTTTTCTATGAACTAACAACCTATTAGATCTTCAGGTATAAATGACCAATCACAACACCAGTCTGGCAAATGTGCGAATTCTTAAATGGATGAGTTACATGTTTTAGGGCGTGTTCGAGATATCCTGAATAACAAGGATGTTCGGAGAACAAAAAAAGTCTATTGTGCTTGAGTATCCTGTAGGTCTAGCTTGTAGGTAATACAGTTATTCTTTTTTGTTTTGGATTTACACGGGGTTGAGCTAGTAAGGTAGGTTTCAATTAGAAATTCCACTGGGATGGTTATTTGTATTTATATTTAGAGTATGTATAATGCGAGTCATACTAGTAATAGTTTTGAGTTATATTTCAGGCAAGTAGCCTTGTATTTCTGTTAATAAATTATCATGTAACTTTTACCCCCTGTCTTTACATATTTAATGGGAGTTAAAGTTGGTTGTTGGCTTTTCAGAAAGACTGTGTATTTATAATTAAATTACATTGTATGTAAGGTGAAGTATCATAGGAGTAGGGGACCTAAAAATTATTGCATCTGTTGAAGTTCATGAACATCATATTTCTAAAGTTTTATCTTAAAAATGATTCGATGATTTCTATGATACTAGTATTATTTTAATCGGTAACAGAAAAAAAACTGTGTTTCACACAAATCGGTTCCTATGATGGCCCTGATTTATGTAATTGCTTTTACACTATCGAAAATAATGACCATAACTATAAAATTAATTCTAACGATGGAATTCTATCATAAAGATGAAATTCCACGTTTATTTGTATTTTATCAATATCAGTGAAACTACAGGATTATTTGAATTCTATTAATATAAATAAAACAAGATTATGTGCGTTCTATCAATATAAATAAAACTACGAGACCATTTTCATTCTATTATTATCAATGAAACTACGAGACATTTCTATTCTATGAATATCAATAAAACTACGACTTCATTTTTATTCTATTAATTTCAACGAAGCAATAAGTTTGTTTTCATTCTATCTACATTGAGGAAACTACGATTTCATTTTCATTCTAATAACATTGTCGAGACTAAGTATTCATTATCAAATCGATGAAATTACAAGTTCATTTCATTCTATTAATATTGATGAAATTGCGGGTACATTTTCAGTGCTAACGAAATTCTCAACAATTACAACATCATTTCGAACGAATTATCGCTTTTGTAAGACATCCCAGTAAAATGTCGATTGCAATGACAACAGCTTGTTGTCAAGAAAATTCGAATTAAAGAACTGAAAATTACACAACAAACATTAAATTTTACTTCAAAATATAGAATAATTTGTTTTAAATACATTCAGCTTACGGAATAAAAAATGTATGAAATTTTGAATATAGTGCTGAAATGATTGAGTTTAAAAATAATCTGAGCTATTGAAGTTCAACTGTAACTAGGAAATTTACTAATATCGATAAAAAAGAATAAATTTCCCTCACTGAATTTATGACATTATCAAAACCATAATTCAATACCGGTATTAGCTTTAATCACTCTTTTGCGGCCAAATTACGTCTTTTGTCACGAAAAGCGCCTCGAAAATGTCCAATTACGGAGCAAATATCGGTCGCAATGGGTATAGAAAGAAAAAAGAATCTGTCAACAAGAGGAGCTGGAAATCCTTCATGATTAATAGGGTGTCACTTATACCCGTTAATTTATGCAAATTGCAGTGGATTGTAAGTTTTGTCAAATGGCAATGGTATGGGAATTACGTTTTAGTTTGTTCAGATTAACCTGGAAAGAAAGCTGTTTTTACAGAAGGGAAAATGGTATTTTTTCGGGATGTATTTGTTTTATTTTATTGCTTATTCTTTATTTTTTTGTAGTATAAAATGTGATGTTTTTAATTATAAATTCTAATTTTTTGGGTTTCACTTTGTTCTTTTAAAATTTAACTGCAATAATTATTTATTGATTTGAACAATGAAGAGTCAAGTTTTGTCAATTAATATATGCTATATGCATTTTATTGTATTCACTATATATTTATTAACTGCGTATGCATATTAATTTTTTCAGTTTTTTGTTTTAAATTTCTTTACATATTTTGCATTTTTCGAATTTAATATTTTATCTTTTAGTGTGTTTTTATTTTCTTGATGTGTTGCCCTTTGTTTTAGTTCTCCGTAAAACTGTTTCGTACAATATCCATATGAAAAATAAGCAGAATTAAATTGAATTGAATTTAAATATTAGGATAGCGCTTCCATTAGAAATAACAACTGTATCCAAGGAACAGTTTCGAGCTTATTATGTATTCATCAGCATGGAATATACTAAACCTGCAATGGCAGCAAGAAAACTAGACTTTTACTTAAACTGTTCGTACTTCTATGGAGATTAACAAATTCAATCCAACCACTCAGCCGATTTCAAATTTCATTAGAAATGTGCTCAGCCTGCCAATGGCCATGTTCATACTCGGGAAAATTACAAAGTTCATGTGAGAGATTTCACGAAAAATTTGCAGAAGCTTGCAATTTTGTAATTTATTTGCCATTTTATTGACATTTTGTAATTTTACTCTGTCAAAACAAACATATATCAGCCAGGTAAGGGTTCTCCCAAAATTTTACGAAATACAGTCAGGGATTCCTCTAAACAGAAAAATCTGATGTGGGCAGCACATGACTTTCCCTGCAGACTCATATTCGCGTTAACAGTATTTCCTCAGTAATTCATTATATTGAGTTAAATTGCACAAAATAACACCCATAATAATTTAAAATTGCACTGAATTTGCATTTTTTAATTCAATTTTCGTTCTCATTTTGTAACTAGACTCATTTTCAAAGGTGGCGTTAGGAAAATCGAAAAAGAAAAAAAACCCTCGAGAACGGCTAGTCCTAGTGTAATAGGATTGGCTTTATTCTTATTATCGTTAAAAATTACGTATAAAATAAGCATTTAATTGATATATCTCATCATACGTAGTTTTTTAATTTAGATTTTGACGATTTTTGCGGGCGATTTTTCGAAAAAAAGGCAAGATACATTTCCCTTATCGTACCAAAATCTAATAAGAACTAGGATAACTCACACCTGACTTATCTACCAAATTTTGTAAAATTTGATTTATTAGTATTTCAGCTAGCGTGGATACAGGCAGTTTTTGGTGACCATTTTGCAAAAAAGGGCGGGTTGTTTTATTCCGAATCGTACCCAAAACTAATCAGCACCAGGATCACCCACAAGTGACTTACCTACCAAATTTTATGAAATTTGGTAAATCAGTTTTTGAGTTAGAGTGGATACATACATTGCACAAACACACAGACAGACACACAGATTAAGAATTAGACACCAATTACCGAAATTGTTCATTATTCATTAAATTTTTTTAAAACGAAAACGGTTCTTTAAGATGAAAAATTGGTCGTGAAAAATTATCAAAGTTATAGGACTTAAGCCAGTATGACCCGATCAAGAGAAACGACGAAAACATGGATCTCAGGTGTCGTATAAAAACCAAACTTCATTCAAAAAATTTTCCATTCAAAACTTCAGTACATGTGTTACGTGATCCCCAATTATACGTCGAAAATTTTAATGGATAATATCTAGGGTAATTTAGATCGTTTGACTATGGAACTTTTTTTAATTTCACTACTCAGCCTATGAAAAATATTTGTCTAATTGACATTTTCTATATAGAAGGTCCATATAAAATGTTTTCGTATATTTGTACATTTGTGTATTATTGTTATGTCCATTATTATAGTTTGTACATTTGTACAAAAAGTGTCACAGGGTCAAAATTTACATACATCGATAGCCTATTAAAGCATAGGAATAAGTAAAATACACTTTGTGCAAAGGATAAGGAACTTTAGTAACGTGTACAGGGTGATTAAAAGAAGATGGTTCAAACTTTACGAGGTGATAGTACACACCAAACCAAGCATTTTTGTCGTAATTTACCGGGTCGGAAATGAAACGTAAAGGCGCCAATGGGCGCTTAATGGTCAAACCGATGAGGTGAGGCGAAAACACAAAGAATGACTTAGAAGTTATAAAATGGCATTTAATAAATAATAATTACAGTAATGGCTAAAAAGAAAGATCGCCAATCGGAATGAATGTCTCACCACTGCGATGGAGGGATGGCCGTACGCTCTCGAACAGACCAGGCATGTTGCGCACTTCGGCAGCAGCGACCGAAATTCTGGCGATAAGTTCCTCTTCAGATTCAAGGAGAGTGTCATAGATGAGACTCTTGAAATGTCCTCGCAAAAAGATGAAGACATGAGAAATCGGGCAATCGTGAAGACCAAGCTATGGGACCACCTCGTCCAGTCCATCGGCCCGGAAAAGTGACTTCCAGATAGTTCCTGACTTCTCGCCCAATTACAAAAATTTGCATAAGGGTTCTTCTTCCCCAGTTGAAATCTGCATACGTGGTTTTCTTCTTCAACTAGAAAATAACAGCCAGAATGACGCTTAAGTTTGAGGAGCGGACGCGTCCGAACGAATAAGTGCCCTGTAACACTTTTACGTTTAATTTCCTACCCGGTAAAATAAAAAACGGTAGCCGAAAATGCTTGGTTTGGTCTGTACAACCACCTGGTAAAGTTAGGCCTATTTTTAACACTTTACAACAAAGTTGAAAAGTGTTTATGACTTTGTTCATTCTGTCTGTCTGTCCGTTAGCACGATAACTGCCGTAAAAATGACTTAATCAAAATGAAATTTTAGTTTGTTGTTCAGACGGTCTGTAGGACCTATGGGAATATAAATGAATAATATCACCCAATTAGTTTTGGATTGAACCCGGGTTGAAAAAATGAAATACATTGAGCCCTATGGGACCTAATTTTTCAAACATTTTTTAAGCGGATTTAAAATTCACAAATTGCTTCGACAATTTTAGGTAATAGTCAAATTATTCCATAATATATATAAAAAAATATTCAGCGAAATATATTTAGTAGTTTTTTAAATAAAAATTAAAATAATAATTACACATCTTATATGAAACGATCACGTGACCATGATATGAAACGATCACATGACCCACTTCAAAATGATATATGGCATCCATCTTGTTTCAAAATCCTGATTTTTTAAAGTTCTTTTTAATTCATATTGAGTGTTGTATCCGTCCTAAAACTACTTTATTTTTGCTTAAATTCTGTGCATCTACATACTAAAACAACACAATGACAATATATTTGAGTTTAAATTCTCATTCAAATTTGATTATTTCTACATCTAAGCCTATTTTTCACCTATGTAAAATGTAAACAGCAAAATATGTAGAATGAGTTGTATTAGAATTACTGTATTTCTTTAACACAAAATAATTCAGTCCATGGAGTCTGCATGGCTGATATGAATGAAATATTAATTGATTTTATAAACAGAAGGACGATTTTTTCGATGAAGTTTTAAGCATAAAGTTTATGAATTGTAGCTCCATGGTCTTAATTTTTAAATAAAATAAATTATTATAGTATTGTGATGAATGAAATGGAGAAAGTTCTGAATGAAATCCTGCTTTTATAGAGAGATCCAGGCGTGTTATTTTTTCTATGGCGTCATTTGAATTAATTTCAGTTGTTTTCGATGAAGTTTTCAAATATAATAAATTATCGTAGTATTATGATAGTTTTTAAAATATTACCGTGGAATGTATTGCATTTTAAAGATATTTAAACCACGCAATTTATATTTCAATGCCGTCATTTGAATGAAGTTCATTTTTTTCAATGAAGGTTTAAGTTTTCAAATATAATAAATCAATGTAGTATTGTGGAAAGTTTTAAAATATTACCGAGGAATGTATTGAATTTTCGACTTTTTAAAATAAAATTGCATTGAAGTTGGAAAGTGTTTCATAATCAATGCTTTAAGCATGATTGATCTTTCTTGTTTTTTAATCACCCTGTATAAGCATTGTGTTATGTATTGCATTTTTTGTGCTTACATACATTGCTCAAGTACCTTATTAAAGCATATTTTGAATTGCAACCATAGATTTACATCCAATCGTTCAAGGGTTCTTTAGTCGTGCAATCCAGTATATTATCCTGGGTACTTGCAGACATATTCACATAACTCGTAATTTAATTTGTGTACAATCCCCAATTTCTCAGCAAGAAATTGCTGCAAATTTAAGCTGCATCATCTCGTCAAATTTTGCTCATAAGAAAATCGATTTTTTTTAGTTTTACAAGGTAATGCATGTAGAAATTTTTAGTAATTGTTACATTTTGAATTGAGCGACCGTATAAAATGTTTGATTCTGTATTTTCAGACAAATGATTTTGCCAATTTAAAACTGCGATAAAGTAAATTGCAATCTCATATGATAATTTTTTGCAGAAAATAAAATTGATGCAGGATAGCCTGTATACTCGATATATATCCTTCTCAATAGATAGACACATCTCCAAACTCAATAAATCATAAATATGTAACATTTTCCTAACGAAATTCATACTGAAAACTATTTTTAAAAATGGAGCACACATTCCTAAATCGTTCTATATCCTCAACATTTAAATACTCTGGATTGCAACTAGAGCGAATCTGCATGAATAGAGTGACAAAATGTTTTCTCTGCTCTTTTTTAGGATGAAGAATTGAAAACTAAATTCAAATCTTTCTCCGGCAGCTGAAAAAATCCTTCAACGGCCGTAATTAGCATAACATTATTCAACAAACGGGACAATTTATTATTTCGTTGACCTTGATTGGTTTGTTGGTGTTCATTTAGCATCACAAATATTATTTCATTTTTTTTTACATTTCCTAGAAGATATGTCCGAAAAACTTGAAATACCTTTAAATATATATTTTTGATTTTTATTGTTAGATAAAAATGAACAATTTTGGGTTATGTTTCGATATAGTTGTAGGATTTTATATAAGGTTTTTAGGAAAGTACTTCAGCACTCCTTTATCCTTGTTGGGATAGACCCATGCGTGTACATATTAGGTCTATCTGCAGTAAAATAACAATGCCCAATCGAATAGAAGCGATTACAGCTCCTCTAACGCTGATTTTACAAAATTAAGATACGAATTCAACAACAAAACGAGATAGAAGAAAATTACCAAATATCAAAGTTGTAGATCGTTGCCTAATTAGTAGGAATAGACGCTAGGAATGCACAACGTGTATATGAAAGGTAATAAATACATGTCATGTTTCGTTGATAAGACGTTTAATTAGTACGCCATCATGAGTCGCGAGGAGTACGTAAATACGCATAGTAGGTGTATGGAGCTGTTAGCGCCCTGTGCTAGAAGGTGAAACTTAGGGCAACGTCCTCCAGTCCTATCTTGAAAGTCATGAGATACAAGCAAAATGTCAATTAAGAAGTTATAGCTCATCGTCAAATTAGTAAGAAATAATGTAAACGAATGAACAGGTCGTCCAAATTCCCCCTGGCTACGAACCTGCAGACAGGGATCATTGAAAAAATAATTTATTCATATTCGGTTATGCCAAAATGTAATCAAAATCTGTCTGCATTAGAACTGCCTGCTGTAGAACTGTAAAAGCGTTTTCAATGATTTAAAATACTCTTCTGCTTTCACATACAAATGTAGAAACTGAAATAAACACAATTATCAACTAGTGGTAAGTACTTAACTCCAGGACGAATCCGTCTCCCTGGTGAGAAGCGAAACTACTATTCAATGGCTGGTAAAATAAATGGCAAGGAAACAACTCATTAAATGATGAGATTAATGACATTTTGAAATTAAAACACAGTCTTTAATTAAATGGTAGTTAGGTAATTCAAATACAAGCATGACATCAAAATTCACTCTTTACTCGGAACATCTGCGTTCCTATCTTTTCAAAATAGATATATATATGATGACATGAAAGCAAAGATATATGCTCTTAAATTATTTACTGGCAATACATTATTTCTTGCTGGCAATCTTAAAAATCTTGAATTACTTTTAAACAGTCAAAATTGGAATCTATACAAATCTGCCAGCTCTACTATGATAAGTATTTATACTTACAAAACTTCTCTTTACTCTTGGTAGGGCAGTCATCATTAGAAAGTGAGATTTGAAAAACATCTTTCAATTTAATTCAATTACCAACATTTTAGCCATTTTTAAATTTTGACGAGAGAAATTTTAATTGACTGCCCCTACCTAATCCTGTTCCAAATCTGAAGACAAAAAGCCAAGCGCGTCCCTTTACATTTACTGCGCTGACGTCACAACACACATATCCATATCACACGTACAAAACAGAACATTGGAAAATAATCAACAAAACAAAATTAACACTCAACGGTTTTCTTTTTCTCTCTCAGCTGACTCGCGCGCCGGCTCAAGGACACGAGCACTTCACCATTTTGCTCTATTTCCACAGAAAATCGGCTGAGGTATTCTACATTTACATGACATGAAAAAGAGCATTTTAAAACAAAAATATACTTTCACAGATCTCGATACCACAGAACTGAATAGGATATGATTATCTTCTTTTGCTGTCGTAAATACAAATTTTCTATCCAACGTAAGCTTTCCGCGAGCTGTAATGTATTTTATTTATCCTACGCCAACTGCTGCTCTTTCAAGCCTTGCAACCCAGTACAGAAAAGAAGATGCTTTAAAGAAGGATAAAGTTGAAAATTTGATGTCTTCCAGTTCAGGGCAAACTGCAAGGTGCCCGGAACTGGAAGCTGCTCCTACTCACATGTCTACAAATTGTTCAGGTCGAGGTGTCGGAAGTTCGATACGCTGTAAATGAGGCTGAAGATAACCCAGCTCCAATCAGTTTTAAAGCAGGGATTGCCTATAACTTATGGGAAATCCAAGGGAATTATTTTATTCTTGTTCGGAGAAGAATAAATGTTCAATATTAGACATTCTTCGAAGTCAAGCGACAACTCATTTAGCACTACCCAGGAAGCACCTGTATCTTATAAAATGCTATGGACGCGAGTAAGAAGAGATGTAATGTCAAACGGTTAGTGATATGGCCTGTGTATCCATAGATATGAGGATTACATCTCAGATGCTGGTTGGGAACTTCTAGTGTACTTAACTGATCATAGTTGTTTCGGAATTCACATTATTTTAGCTGCCAGTCACATTAGTCCATTTGAGCTAATTGAGCTAAGATTGTCCTTTTTATTCAAAATTAAAAATCAGAAGCGTATATTTGAAGATAGTTCAAGTTTTTCTGACATATCTTCAAAAAAAAAGTATAAACAAATAAAATACAATTTGTGATACTAAATGAACACCAAACCAAGCGGGGACAACGAAGTGATAATTTTTCCCATGTTGAATAATGGTATGTTAATTACGGCCGTGGAAGGATTCTTTCGACTGCGGACGAAGGATTTGAATTTAGTTTTAATTTATTCAACTTGAAAAAAAGGCAGGGAAAACATTTTGTCACTCTATCCATGTAAATTCATTGTAATTGCAATCCAGAGTATTTAAATGTTGAGGATTTAGAACGATTTAGGAATATGTGCCTCATTTTTAAAATAGTTTTCCGTTAGAAAGTATAAATTTTGTTAGGAGAATGTTACAGATTTATGATTTATTGAGTTTTTAGATGTTTAGTTAAGGATCTATATCGAGCATAGAGACTATCCTGGCACAACATCATTTCCTAACTGTTAGTCATAAATATATATACTTCCAATAGCAAAAAAATTATCAAGTAAGTTTGCAATATATTTTATCACAGCTTTAAATTAGGAAACGTATTTGTCTGAAAAATAGAATAGTAAGGTATACAAGGTGTTTAAAATAGTGACTACAGCTTTATATTATACAAATAGGGAATGTAATAATGTATAGCAAAAGTATTGTGACGGGAGGATCAAAAATTAGAATTAGAGTTTTCACAACGGAAGAGCACATTTCTAGAAATTTATATATATATATATATATATATATATAATCTGCCTATCTCTCTCTCTATATATATATCTATATATCTCTCTGTCTTTCTGTGTGGGCGTGACAGAAAGGGAGAGCATGCGGTATCTTATTTACGGAGCTCCGCAAATGAAATTTCGTAAAATTACTATAATCGGTGAATGCTGTAACCCTATTGATTTTGAACGCAATCGAATGTTTGTAAGACCCCCCTCCCCCCCAAATATTTGAATAAAATTTTGAACAAAAAATAATTCAACAAGAAAGATCAATCTTGCATAAAAATTGATTGTGAAACACTTTTCAACTGTAGTGCAATTTTATTTAAACACCTCCAAAACACTTTACATTCCTCGGTAATGTTTTTATAATTATCACAATACTACATTAATTTATTATATTTGAAAACTTAAAACTTCATCGAAAAAAATGAACTTCATACAAATGACGGCATTGAAATATAAATTGCGTGGTTTAAACATCTCTAAAATGCGATACATTTAGCGGTAATATTTTTAAATTATCACAATACTGCAAAAATTTTTTCCATTTGAAAACTTCATCGAAAACAAATGAACTTTATTCAAATAACGTCATCGAAATATAAATCGCCTGGCTCTCTCTACAAAAACAGCATTTCATTCATAAACTTTTTTCCATTCCCTTCTTTCATCACAATACTACAATAATTCATTTTACTTGAAAACTTAAAACCATGGAGGTACAAGTAATTTAAATCTATGCTTGAAACTTCATCGAAAAAGTCGTCTGCTTCTCTATGTGAAATCAATGAACGTTTCATTCATATCAGCTATATTGCAGACTCTAGAGCTAAATAATTTTGCGTTAAAGAAATGCAGCAATTCTTATACAACACATCCTACATCTTTTGGGGTTTACATTCTTCATAAGTGAAAAGTAATAATCAAAGTTTGATGATCATTTAAACTCAAATATATTATAATTGCTTTGTTTCAGAATGTAGATGCATAGAATTTAAGCAAAAATAAAACAGCTTTAGGACGGATTCAACATTAAATATAAATTAAAAAGATCTTTAAAAATCACGATTTTGACATAATGCCATATTCTATGGATGCCATATTCAATTTTGAACGTGATCTCTTCATATAATGGTCATGTGATCTCTTCATATAAAGGGCGTAATTATTATTTTAATTTTTATTTAAAAAACTATTGAGTATATTTTGCTGAAATATATTTTTATATATTTTACGGGATAATTCGAATATTTCCGAAACGAAGCAATTTGGGGACATTAAATTCGCTTAAACAATGTTTGAAAAATTAGGTCACATAGGGTTCAATGTATTTCATTTTTATAACCCGGGTTCAATCCAAAACTAATTGGGTGATATCATTCATTTAAATTCACATAGGTCCCATAGACCGTCTGAACAACATACTAAAATTTCATTTTGATAAAATCATTTTTACGGCAGTTATCGTAGTAACGGACCTACAGACAGACAGACAGATAGATAGATAGACAGACAGAGAGACAGAATGAACAAAGTCATAAACACTTTTCAACTATGTTGTAAAGTGTTATAAATCAGAATTACCAATAACTTTAAGTAAATGATCAATTCGTAATTTTTAGTTATAAAACGGATAACACATGCTTTAGCAGAATGCACCTTTTTGAGATATTGTATACTTTTAAAACAAATTTATTATGGAAAAATCGCATATTAAAAAAGAATTAACTATTGTGAAGTACGTTCACGTTTTGTATGGGTGCAATTCTTATGGCTGCCTACATTTTTTTTGCAACATAGTGCATTTAGAATGAATTCATATTACCAAGAATTTGAAGATGCATTGCTTTGATCCTGACATAGCTATATCGCAGACAGAGCATGTTATATTAGCAAAAGGTACATTTGTAATGATTCCCTACTATAAATGCATTTCAGAACACAAGAAATTTATGGAAGAGACTTAAGTTGGATGTATACTTCCTTTTTAATGAAATTCTGCTCTCCAGAAGGACAAAGGTTTTATATGGAATATACCAGGTCTTTTGCTCCATACTTAAATTAGTTCTTCAGTTAGCAAATATTTGGTATAAATCTTACAAGCTCATTTGTTCTATTACTCCATTTAGTTCGCCTGTTAGCAGAGAACTACAATATAAAACTTACACTTTCTTATTCTCTATCAATTCAATTAATTTTACAGTTTAAATTCCAAGTGTCAGTTCGTTAAAGCTTTTTTACCGATCCTACAACCTCTTTTTCTTTATTACTTGGATTGATTATCTAAGCAGCAAATATTTTATAAATATGCTACACGTTTTTTGCTTCCTTAAGAAAATTAGTTTTATAGTTAAAGTAAAGTTTATTTGTTGAAAAGATTTTCCGAAACTTGCAAATTCCAGTTTTTTAATAAAACAGAAATGTATACATGCATATCTTAAATAGATCTTATATAAAGCATACAACTAAATTTTCTCCAATGCTCGAATTAGTTCTCCAGTTAGCAATGGTTGTATATCGAATCTACCAGTTTTTTTGCTCCATTGCTTAAATTAATTCTCCAGTTAGCAAAGATTTTATATAAATCCTACAAGTTTATTTGCTCCATTATTCCAATTGGTTTTCCAGTTAGCAAGTATCTTATATAAAACCCTACAAGTTCTTATTCTCGTAACAATGCAATTAGTTCTAACGTTATCAAAGCTTTTATACCGAACTTACAAGTTCTTTTGCTCCTTTGCTCGGATTAATTCTCTAGTTAGCAAATACTTTATAAAGACGCTACTACTTCTATTGCTTCCTAAATTGAATGAGTTTTATAGTTAGTAAAGTTTATTTGTTAAAAATAATTTTCGAAACTTACAGATTTCAGTTTCATGAATGCTAAATGGGAAATACATATCTTATGTAAAGCCTACAAACATTTGCTCCTTTACTCGATTTCGTTTTCCAATTATCAAATATCTTATATAAAACCTATGAATTCTTTTGCTTCAATCATCCAATTAGCTCTAAAGTTGACACAGCTTTTATATCGAGCCAACAAGCTCTTGTGCTCCGTTGCTCAGATTAATTCTCTAATTAGCAAATGTTTTATAACGACCCTTTTGTTTTTTTGCTATATCAATTAAATTAGTTTTACTGATAGTAAAAGTACATTTGTTGAAAATATTTTTTAAAACTTGTAAATTTCAGTTTATTTTAATAAAATATAAATGTATAATACTTATTAAATAGAAAAATGAAATACATCTTGTACGTTATTACACACATTTTTCTTTTCTCCTTAATATTTTTGTGAAGAATTATTTTTTATTAATTAATTTAAGAGCTGATTTGGAACATTACCATGTACGAGCTGCAGTATCAAATGCTACTGTATTTCTATCGTTAGATATAATACTGTACCGATACTGTATTTATATCATTCCAGATATTGTATTACCGTTACTGAATTACCCATACTGTATTTATATCGTTAGATACAATACTGTACAGATACTATATTTGCATCTTTCCCGATACTGTATTACAGATACTGTTTTTATATTACCGATACTGTATTTATATCATTCCTGATACTGTATTTATATCATTCCTGATACTGTATTTATATCGTTAGAAATTCATTTTACCATTTTAAATTTCTAGAGAATTTCACAGTCGCAGCTATGTGTTTATAAAAACAATTTACCGAGCCATAGACTGCGAAATTTCACGGCTGGATTTTAATGTTTATGCCGACATAAAATGTTTAATGCATATTAACATTTTTCAACCAATATTACCGAATGTTATAATAGATCAAAGGTAAATGTATGTAAATTATTTAAGTGCTTCAAATTTACATCAAAGGTAATTAAATTATTCCTTCGATTTATAATATTCATAATTTTTATTTTACTTTTGCTTTGCATATTTTTATATCCTACATCCTAATGCAAATATATAATGATATTTCATTTTAAGAAATCCATACCCGCGTTTCCATTAGAAGTAGATAGATTGAAGTAAAAGTGGCAGTTTTTTTTTTCATTTTAGAAGTTGGAAAAGCTGCAAGCACACGTGTATTTGTCTTGTCATAGATAAAAAAAATCTTGAAAATATTTCTTATAAAAATTCAAAAACGATGAGGAAAAAGAAAACTCAAAGTTAAAAAAGTAGAAAGGTTTCAAGTTTGGCTTTTATCGTCGCTTTTTCCTCAAGATGTGCTTAAAGTGAGCATAATTAAAATCTCATTAAAATAATCTGATAGAACAGATTTTCCAACAGCTCTTTTCGAATTCGTTAAAAAATCATTAAATGTGAAAGATGGTTATAAGGACGTAATAAATATAGTTCCGTAAAATGTTTATATGCCGTATATTTATCGATTTTAGTTCATTTATTTAAATTTCAATTTGGTAGATGCTATTTTATTTAAAATAATCAATTGGATTTTATTCAAAAATCGACATTTTATAGCAATATATACGTCATAGAAGAAATATAATTTTCAGTAGAGGGTAATTTTATCATCCGGGGATTAGTTTATGCAGTGTCATTGATAGGCCAGAGCAACATAAGAATGGTTAATGTGATTAGAATAATATATATACAGTAGAATAAGTTCATGCTCATCAACAACGACTAAGTGTCATAAGGAATTAACATAATCTATTTTAAAGGTCTGCATCTGCACGAGCCGAAATTTCAGATTTTCACCTGGCCCGACCAGATAGAACCAGCGTTTAAAAACTTTCCCCGAGCCGAAAGACATTTACAGATGTAAAACTCGATACTGGCCCGTCTCGGCCAAAAATAACTTGCAATCAAATGTGCGAAAAATCTGAGTAAAATTTTTATACAAGGAATTGAGGAAATATTTCTTTAAAATATTTATCATTACATAGCTGAAATCAACGCAGTGATTTCATGTACTCTATTACAATTTATTTAAAAATGTTTCAAAATAAAATATCTTCGTCCCGGTCCGACCTGACTTTTTTTAAACCTAAGCCTGAGATCGGTCCGTTAAGGCTCGAAAGTGTGTTTGAAAATATAGGCTCGGCCAACGGGTCGGATCCTACCTAAGCCCGTAGGCCAGGCCCAGGTCCGCGCAGACCTCTAATCGAAGGTGTGAGGTACACCTAACTCCTACGGATAGGTTTGACGGCCTGCTTCGAAAGAAAGAAAGAAATACTACCTCTATCCTAGACAGTAATTGCATAACACGATTTTTCCTTTCTAGATCCATAAGAAGACACTGGATGACCTAGATGACTGAATCTTTGCACACTTATAGTATCAACCACGAGATATATCTTGGTCGTGTTATAGTTCTATAAATGACTTATAATATTTGACTAAATGTAACCATCGTAAAATTCTGCGAGAAAATCATTGGGTACTGAAATCGTCTGCCGCCATTTCACGCAAAACTAACATTAAAAGAAAAATTCTTTCTAAAGTACAAAATATACATACAAAAATGTCACTTATATCATTTTGTAAAGACCAAAGACAAATGAACAACAACAATGTAAAGTTTTAACATGCAAATATCCTTAATTAAATAGTCACGAAACCTTATAATCGGATCGTATTGAGAATGCAGATGGAATAATGCAATGATCTGCATCGAACGTTAAGTAACATTTCACCTAAACGCAATTTTAATAAGATTTCTTGACGCTAATACAGTTTGAATTTTATTTGTAGTCAGGGGATACATCTGAATATTAATTGCATCTGCGCCGTCTACCAGATATCATATATTGACTTCATTAACGTATCTGGTTTCTGCTAGATCCATTTAATGGAGCGAATGGGTTGTTACTAAACTAACACGGCTTCGTACAGTGAAATATTAAAAGTTGGGATATGGGTATTGTATGTTTTAACAGAAATACTTATATTGGTGAAGTTTAAGTGTCCTTTCAGCAAACAGGTATTAGGTTGAAATAGAGTGGCTATATGTAATTTTGTTTCATCTGTCAAAATTATATCAAGTAGGTATACAGTTTGTTACTACATACTCAATTAGCAAGATATGCATAGACGTCCATGGTGGGGGACATTTGCCCCCTACTGGACGTTCAAGGTCATGAAAATGTACAAGGTCGACTCGCTTGATATCCATTTTATCTTTGAGTTTACACCATTGATGTCAGTGGTTTGCCTACCCCTGGAAAAAGGTCTACGGGCATCCATGACGATATGTATGCAGTGTTCATAAGTCCTTAAACGCCCAAATCACTGTGTAAGAAAATGTCCATGAGGGTGCACGTTATGTCTATTTAGAGTAAAGCGACTATGCCCTGGCGAATACGAGGGATTGCAGCGCCCTTAGTGGAGAATTTGAAAAGTTAGGTTAACAAACACTGCTACAAAGCGGAGTAGACCAAAATCACCAGGGCCCTGATACTTGCAATGCTTGTAAAAAACGATAATATTCTTGCTGGAATACAAATGTGCATTCTCTCTGTCGGACGGTATTTAACATAGTATTTTCACTGTATTTATGTTGTTGTTTCTAATGACCTCCTGTTTCGGTACAGCCGATACAGGACCAGTGCAACGAAGAAAGACACACAAGACAAGAGAATAAAGTTTATTACAGACAAGCATCACTGACGAAGGTCGGAGGGGGTGCAGCTTCACATTTAGACGAGGACCCAGAAGGCGGAAGACTGACTTCAATGAACATCCATGAACATCCATGCCTTACAATGAACATCCATGCCTTACTCGGGATTCGAACCCGAGCCCACCAGACAGCAGCCGAAGACGCTATCCACTTCACCGCCTGGACGATACAGTATTTATGTTCATGTTTGTTTATTGTATCATTCATTACTGTGTCATCAGTTCGCCAATCACACCATTGTGTCAAATAAATGCCTTTTTGTGAGACAAACGGAGTCAACTGGTATAACGGAGTCAACTGGTAGGATGGGCAAGAAGAAACGGCACCTGAAGTGACGTTAAATCAGACAGTATTTTAAGATCAAAAAATAAAATTGGAACTTAGACGCAATTTTATGTGGAATGGGGGTGGGTTCAGACTTTGCTGCAGGCCACTTCGAAGAAGCAGCGTCAGCAAGGGAGAGATGATTCTACATCAAATCAAGACTAAACCAGAAAATTACACGCACTGATGAGGGAAAGAACATCACCAATCTCTTTCCAGGGATCTTAATGGAAGACGTTTGTTTCTCCTTAAAGCCGAGTTCAAAATAGTTTGCCCAACAAAAATAGAAGAAAATATGTTGCAGTTGAGAAAATACTTTAGAAAAGGAGAAAAGTAAAAATCTCCGAACTGGGCAGGCGCTTCAAAACTTAGGATCAAAGTGATCTAGTAAACACTCTCAAGATGAGGACGTGAAATAGTAAAAAATCTGCCTATGCTCCATGCAGTTACCAACGCCGAGTCTGTGCAACTACTCAGATGTGCCAACAAGATTTCAAGCTTTGCGAAGGTGTGTGTGCACGGCGCGAAGGTATGTGTGCATGTGGTCGCATCTCAGTTTTAAAAGTTGACACATACACAGACGTCAATCTGAAAATATATTTTTTGGGTTCTGGAGTGCTCGAAACGCGTAGATCCGATGAAAACTCAAGTTGCGATTTTCGACACAATTCTAGCACTTTCCTTATACAATACCATGTAATATAGGAAACGAAAAATCCAAAAATTGTATATCGTTTAGCTATAAAAGGAGATTTTGTCAAGATCAATGAACCTTTGTAATCTTAAAAACTACTGAAACGATTTGGAGCAATTATGGGTGGCACACTGCGTATATTGTGCAATTATGAACGCAGAAAATAAAGTTTTAAATATTTATATAGTTTAGCTTGTATTAAATATGTATATATTTTAGATTATACACTCTTTTGGGGAAAAAAAAAAAATGAAGCACCATGAAGACTGTTTTTATTGAAATTAAATATGCGTACAGCTTATACACAGGTAATGAAATGATTGCAACATCAAGGCCGCAGAACCCATCAATTGTTAATAATTGCACATTGGTTTTTCATATCAGTAATTGGTGAAACTCCCCTTGGCGATAATGCGTGCTTGTATACGTCTAGGTAAGGAGTGATAAAAGTTCCTAATGTCATCCTGCCAGACATTCCTCAATTGTTGCTCCAGATCTGCTACATTTCGAGGTGCCAGATACTGTCGGCCTAGTATGTCCCATGCATGCTCTATTGGCAAAAGGTCTGGTGACCGTGCTGACCCAGGAACAGTATCAACAGCACGGAGATAGTACACAGATATGCTAGCCGTATGTGGCGTGGCATTGTCTTGCTGGAAAATGGTCCTAGAATGACGTGCCTTGAAGGGTAACGCAAACGGCCGCAGGATTTCATCAACATTTGTTTGAGCTATTAAAGTTGTACGCAGGATGACTAGGGGCGACCTGCTATTATAAGAGATAGCACCCCACACCATCGCACCAGGGCTAATGGCTGTGTGCCTGTGTAAAACAAAGGCTGATTGGGACCGCTGGACCTGGCGCCTCCGCACACGTACTCGATGGTTATCTGCTGAAAGACTGAAGCGAAATTCATCGCTGAACATTATGCGATGCAAGTCTGCTGGCAGCCATGATGCTTGGATACGACACTACTCCTAACGACTCTGTCGATATTGTGGGATTATGGGCAGACATCTTAAAGGTCACCGTGAGCGTAACCCCACCTCAGCCAAGCGTCGTGAGATGGTGGAAGGTACCACGGGTGTTATGGAAGAAGCTGTAGCGCGTCGGTTGGCGGACAATGATGCCATTGGGCTAGTTCGGGCCTGTCGCACAATTATCCGATCTTGCCTCGCATTAGTGCACCTTGGTCCTCCGGAGCCTTCATTCCACCCATGAGTTCCTTGCAGCAACCATTGATGCCAGAGCACTTTTGCACAGCACTGTCCGTTCGGTGCAGGTGGCGGCCTATTGTCGGTATGACCAGCCAGCTTCGCGCATCCTGACTATACGACCATGTTCGAACTTATCTAATTGCTTATAAGGTCTTCGGCAGCGTCGCAACGGCATTATTGGTTTTGTCTCTATAGAACTGCAACGCTGATAACGAGCAGAGATAAACAGTTCACATTCTTAACCTGTTTTATAGGATGCTAGTTGCGCAGTAGAAACACGCACTATGACCATAGTTGATACTTATTGGACTTGCAAATGTAATCATTTGCACACTTGGTATAAATGAATTTGTATGCGAAATTTCGAGATGATCGAATTATTTTTAGGGGTGCTTCGTTTTTTTTTTGTAAAAGAGTGTATATGTATATAGTTGAGACCGAATTCTCACTCAGAGGTCCAATGTCCACTTTCGAATGCCCACTGTTTTGCATAGAAATGGTCCGATCAAATTTTATAAATGTTTTTGTATTCTTATCTAATTCTAGAATTTATGTTGAGGTTATTCTTATTGCGATTACTTTTCACTACAAGTAATTTATGGGCTACACAATATCGAACAAGTTTTTCCGTATAAATAAATCGCACATGTATGACCACGTGGCGCATCGCTTTCTTTCAGTATCGAAGTTTATCATCCCGACTAAGACGTCAAGATGGTCAAACCACAATCGGCAAAAGGCATTCGTCTTTGCCCATCATATTTTCTCATCCCTCTTCCTGCAGCGGAAATCAATATCTTGTCTCTCCTATCCTGCCTGATAACTTTCGACTTGTTCCAGTGGCCAGGTTATGAACAAGCCGCGAGATTTTTATTAGATTGTATAATTTTCCTCCTTGAGTCTTGCCACTCATACATATTGTTGTACTACCGTCACATCTTTGTTTTATCGCAGTTGGGAAATTTATGCAAAAAATGAAGACTGAAGGGTTTGGATTTAAGGTTACACGTTAATGTTATATTTGATAGGAAAAAATTTTGTGGAACAGAACAGAACTTTTCTTACAGACTTAAATTCGTGTTATTATTTTGTTCTTTCATAATTAGTTAAATTCAGTTTAATGGCACAACATACATGGATATTTATTTGAAGTTATTCTTTTCGTGGTCAAAAATTATGTATAAAAAATATTTCATTGGTATATTTGATCATATGTAGGCTGTTATTTTAGATTTTGACAATTTTTGTGAGCCATTTTTGCTAAAAATTGGCAGATTTTATTTCTTTTCGAATGGGGGATTTTGAAATATGGTTACAAGTTATTGTTGCATTTAAGGGAAAAATCTGATGTAGGGCAGAACTAGATTTTCAGTTCTGACTCAAGTTCATATTCTTTCTTATTTTTTTCTCACATAATTCATTACATTGAGTTTAATTGTTGTACAAATAACAATTATAATTATTTGAAATTCCACGGAATTAGTAGTTTCAAATGATATTTCGCTTTGATTTGGAGACGGGACATGTTTTCAAAAGCGGCATGGTGAAAAATGCAAAAGATAGATTATCTCGAGAACTGTTAGTCCTAGAGTAATAAGATTGACCTTACTCTTTTCTTATTAAAATTACGTATAAAACAAATATTTAATTGATATATTTTATCATATGTAGTCTATTATTTTCGAATTTTGCGATTTTCGGAGGTCTATTTGCTAAAAATTTGCAGATTATGTTATTTTTTTAAATCGTACTGAAATCTAATAATCGGCAGGGTAATCCACAAGTGACTTATTGAGCAACTTTCACAAAATTTTCTAGATAGTATTTTTAGCTAGAGTGGATGCATACATTGCACACACATACTGAATTTGGTCAATTAGTTTCTAAGTTAGAGTGGATAAATTCATTGCACAAATTGGCAGCCGTACAAACAGATACACAAACACACGCACAGAAGTCACGTTAGAAATAGTTTTATTTTTGTATTTTAGGGTGCTCGAAACGTATAGATTCGCTTCGTAAACTAGCGTTGCGATTTTCAACACTATTTCAAGGCTCCCCTAATGCATTATCATGTATTGTAGGAAAAGTAAATGAGTTAGATCGCTGTTTCTTACCGTTTTCAATGCGATACATCTTACCGCGTGGGAAACTGGGTCATTTATAAAAGGAATGTGAAGGATATGAAATGGAAGATGGAACCATATTGTTACGAATACCTAACAGAAAACAATTTTTATAGCAAGCAGGTTTAAATCTCTTGGCCTTGGCTCACAAATTCAGTTGTCTTGGTGATGAATTTGGTAAAATATTTCTAACGTTTTTTAAAAGTTGACTTCGTCATTTGTGGTCCAATGCGGACGAAATAAAGTACATAAAATTGTAAAATACATAAAAAACTATATAAAAAATAACATAAGACTATATAAAAAACCACATGAAACAATGGCGAAGGTGCGATGTAGAATTGTATTTATCAGAAGGGCATACATAAGAGATAACTTTATTTACAATAACATAACTAAAACAGAACTACATTATACCGTGCGTACACGTAGCCATTAGAAATAAGAATGAACTGAAAATGTTCTGGGCTTGCTTTTAAGTATCTGCACAGAGGCGTTGCGCATGCGTCGTATGTAAATTTTATAGAGTCTCTGCCAAGTTCAAGAAAGTTTTATGTTCGTCAGTTTATCTCAGGGAGTGTCGCCATAAAACTAAACCGCATACACTCTCAACACTGTATTATTTTCAAAAAAAGAATTAAAGAAAGAAACCCCCCAAAATATCCAAATATTTCCCTAGGTATCTTATGCTATCGTCAAATACAGCACACTATATTTTTTCTATTCGAAATATGTGAAATGCGTGATGTTTGTCATCAATCAGTAACGAAGAGCAATCAGAGTAAGGTTAAGACATGAAATATTTCTGTTTTTTTAAATTTCCCTATTCCATTTGACATATTTGCGTCATAATGGTCCATAGACATTAAAGTAATACGGTATCTCAATAACGTGCCACAAAGTGAGCCACAAAATATTGTTTCAAGGCTACTGAAAGTGATGTACGCAGCCCGCAATTTATATAATTAAAAGAACAATCAAACCATTCATTTATAAAATATATTTTTACATCCATTTATTTATTATTCAAATAGAAAAAATAATAACAAATATTAACAACAGATTTAATTTCATTCCGTTGCCAAGCAACCTGATATAAGATAGAATCTTCCTCAAAAATGCGAAATTAAATAGCCATTTTGATTTCTTTATACTTTTCATCGTTGAGTAAAAGCTTGTGAAAGATAACCCATGGAGGTAGATTTTTTCCATTTAAATTCATCTTTTCCGATAGTGACTAATTAATGCAAAAATCCTGCACCAAACTCGGAAATAAAGTTTTATTTCATTTTGACATTATTTTAAACGTTTGTTTAAAAACAAACGATTTTCATCCTTTCCGTTTGGATAAACCACGGAGTTGGAGAGTAGAACTCTTAGACAAATGTTCCGTTTTTCATTAATATCTCGACAACCCCTGGTCTTAGAAACTCGAAACTTGGACAAAATTTATGGGGGGCTATTTTAAGGCTATCCACAAAATTTCATTAAATTCGGTTCAGCCGTTCTTTCGTGATGATGGGACAAACAGACAGATAGACGGACAGATTTTCAATTTTATTTATATAGATTTAATTTACCTTTATCGCTCTTTAACCGTTTAAAAAAATCATCTTTAACAGTGATGAAGTCAAAACATGCACACTATAAATTTAAAATGACTGTCTTGCTTCTTGTTTTAACCTTTTTTTATATTAAGGTGTTTGTTCTCCATTACATTTCAGTTTTCTACTGATATAAGTAGAATACATTTATGTAAGTAGTAAATACATAACGTATTGTTTTCTTCTAGTAAAGGATATTATGAACCAGGATTTTCCCATCAAAAAAGCCTAACTAATGGATTATTACTATAATAACATTCTGTATCCCGCCTCCACACCCCAAAATGTAGTTTTATTGAAATTGAAAACATGTTAGGACATATCCTTCCAGTATCTACAAAAAAAACAATAATCGTGTTGTTTATCGTCGCAACAATAATCGTCGTAACACAATCGAACAAAACTAAGATCGCTGCATCGGCTTTGACGCAAAGTGTGCGTTCCGACAATTACCTGTCACATTTTTTTAACAACAAAAAATCCTTGCTCCCTGCAGCGGAAATCAATATATTGTCTTTCTTACTTCACCTGATAACTTTACGACTTCCTCAAGGCTCCAGGATATGGACGATCCCTGTGATTTTCATTAGATTGTAATTTCTTTTCTTGCGGTTTGTTACTCGTCCATATTGTTGAACCTTCATCACATCTTTGTTTCATCGTGGTTGGGAGTTTATAGAAAGAAAGAGACCTGAGGAATTTGAAGTTATTGGTTACATACACGGAGTTAGAAAGAAGAGATAAAACTCCTATGGATAAAACGCTTAGAAATGCCACTATGCTTTGAAAATTATATCTAGGTGTTGCTAGTGTTAATGAAGTAGCTGCTGTTGATACAACAGAAGTTAGTTAATACAACAGAAGTTAGTTGATACAACAGAAATGCGTTGTATTTAGTATATGTATTTTTGTTTATTTTTTAATTAAGCGTTCCCTATCTATAAGTATAATTAACCGGTACTTTTTTTACAGTTGTATAATAGAGTACAGAATATAGGAAGTTAAAAATAAATTGAAATGAACAAAAATTTTGAATGTGTAGGAATAATTTTTATTGTTTCAGTTCTACTCTGTATTGTGCTAATAATTTAATTTTACAAAATGTACAGTTTAAATAAATATTTTAGGTATTTCGCCATAGAAATACAAATGATGCAGGATTACATATCTTATCCCAGCGCCACGGGAATGATTGTCTCAAACGATATTGGCGTTTTCTTCATATGGAGTTTGAACTCTTTCGTTTTACCTCCATAGTTACATGTTGTTGTTGCATTTTTAAAAGGTGTTAGAACACAGTTTTTGTCTTGAAATATGAGGTCATGTGGATGCTAGATGAGGTATGTAGAGAAAGATGAGTTGCTATTTATTTATACGTTCAATTCTTTGATATTATTTGGCATGCTAAATCCGTAACAACTTAAATCATCATAACCGGAGTTCGCATGAATTTTAAAGTCTAAATTTTTTCAGCATACATTACTAGCATAGCATTATTTGACTAGGACCATTTACATTTTCAATAATTTTTTCATTTTTTACTAAGTTACAGAGTGTGAAAATATGTTAACACTAGGAATAAACAAATGTGTATATGAACTGTAATAAATACTTGTCATATTTCATTGGTAAGATGATTAGCACGCCAACATAAGTCGGTACGAGTACGTAAACTCGCATAGTACGTACATAAGTATTCGCATAGTAGGTATATGGTGCTATTAGTGCTCTGTGCTACAAGATGAGACTTACGGTATCGTCCCCAGCACTATCTCGGAAATTATGAGATGCAAGCAAAATATCAATTAAGAAGTTATAGATCATCGTCAAATTAGTAAGAAATAATATTTTTCATAAACGAATGCACAGGTTTTCTAAACTCGACCTGGCTACGAACCTGCAGGCAGGGATCATTGAAAAAATATTTCATTCATATCCAGGTATGCCAAAATGCAAATCTATCAAAATCTGCTTGCATTAGAACAGCCTGCTTTAGAACTTAATAGGACATGGTTATCCTCCTTTGGCTGTCATAAATACAAATTTTCTATCTAACGTAAGCATTCTGCGAGCTAGAATGTCTCTTTTTTTTATCCTACGCCAACTGTTGCTCTTTCAAGCCTTGTAACTCAGTACAAAACAGAATATGC
>OX578139.1:24855393-24890393 GCA_951213105.1 Amaurobius ferox | reverse complement strand
ATATCAGCTCTTTTGCTCCATTAGATAAGGGGACTCGGTACCCTTTGAACAATTTTTTTTGTTTAAGCACTTTACAATACTCTTTTTGCATATTATTGAATGATTTTATTAAGGAAAATTATTTTATCAAGAAAAAAGACAATTCTACTGATACAATTTGAAAAATTTAAATTTTTTTTAAAAATTTAAATAATTTTTAAAACGTATCTTCTCCTACAATTTCTAACTTTTTGCAACCCCTTTTTTTTATAAGGTTCCTTGAAGTGTCTTCTATAACTTTAAGGATCGGATTTTTGAAAAGGTTATTAGTTCGGGAGAAAAAAAATAAAATGTTGATACATATGTAAAAATTCAACAAAAAATTAGTTTTTTGTACATATCTATTTTTTTTAAAAAAACTTTTAATTTTATTGCAAATCCGATCCTTAGTTTCATAAAATGCACTATAATGAACATCCAGAAAAAAAATCAAGTCAATTGAGAAATATATATTTAAGTTTTAGCATTTTGAGCATATTGATATATTGAAAAAACACGAACTGAGAAAAAGCACTTTAAAGGTTTTAACTTTGAAAAATTATTCCAAATCCATTTTAAATTACTTTAAATGTTATTTTAAATTATTTATTATACACTTACCTTTAAAACTGTAGCTGTTTCATTGAATTTAACTATATTTATTTTATATAAGTGACCATTAGCCGAAACCTTAGTTATCACACTATGAAAAGAAAATCGAGAAAAAATATAAATAAAAATTGATTTTACCAAATTCATTATTATTTTTACACCATGAAATACATTTGACTCATTTCATTAGGATATAGCTTAACTATAAATATGATGATATTTATATTATAAAAGAAATACAAGATTTGAAAATATATTCATACCCTAAAAACACACAATATTTCGCAACAATATGCATATCATTTCTGCATAACTACCATTAGTTCTTCTTTTAAAAATACCCTGCACTGTGTGTTACACCTTCCTTCTTTTTAACTAATACGTCTCTTTTTAAAATTGCTTTTTTAACCAGTTTACATGCAAGTTGATATTTTGCACTTCATCGTTTTTGTCGAAACATTTTTTTTCGAAAATCGAGCGCAACACCGAGATTCATGGAGCACTTTCCTAAAGGCATATCTAAGGCATTCTGTGCTTCTTTTATACAGCGCAGTGTACCTTTATTATATTCACACACAGCTTCCATTACACAGAGTTTTGCAAGTTTTTTATGTACAAATGTTTCTTTAGGACATTTTGCCCACGTCACACTGTGCAAGCTTTCGTTTGCATTTTGAGTTCCACAGTTTATGTACGATATTAACGAACGAAAGCAAATCAGAAAAAGTAAACAACGTTTTTTTATCAATTAAAATTACGATTAAGCACTTTCATCTTCTTCCTAGTAGAAATATTTTGTAAAACAGTGAGTATTCAGTTGCAGATGCGATGTAAACATAGCGTAAACAGAGAAGTAAGCGTGGTATTTCAAGGGACACAGTTGCAGTCAAAAGCCGTTTTAATATATTTATAGTTCTCGGATCTTCACGAAATTTTGTCAGGATATACTAGGGGTGTCAAGGTATATTTTAAGCAAAAAATTTGAAAATCGGTATTTTCGTCATTTTTCGCCAAATGAAGGGTACTGAGTCCCCTTAAATTAGTTCTTCAGATAGCAAATATTTTGTATAAAACTTACAAGCTCAATTAGTTCTTCAGTTAGCAAAGAACTACAATATAAAACCTACACTTTCCTATTTTCTATCAATATAATAAATTTTACAGTTAAAATTCCAAGTCTCACTTAGTTAAAGCTTTTATACCCATTCTACACGTTCTTTTGCTTTATTACTTGGATTGATTATCTAATTAGCAAATGTTTTATAAATATGCTACACGGTTTTTGCTTAAGCAAATTAGTTTTATAGTTAGAGTAAAGTTCATTTGTTGAAAAGATTTTCCGAAACCTGTAAATTCCAATTTTTTAATAAAACAGAAATGTATACATGCATATCTTAAATAAATCTTATATTAAAGCCTTCAAGCTCATTTGCTCCATTATTCGAATTAGTTCTCCAGTTAGCAAAAGTTTTACTCGTATATGAAATCTACCAGTTCTTTTGTTCCATTGCTTAAATTACCCCTCCAGTTAGCAAAGATTTTATATAAATCCTACAAGCTCATATGCTCCATTACTCCAGTTGTTTTTCCAGTTAGTGGTTCTCCAATATCTTGTATAAAACCTACAAGTCCTTATTTTCGTATCAATCCAATTAGTTCTAAAATTGACAAAGCTTTTATATCGAGTGTACAAGCGCTTGTTCTCCTTTGCTCAGATTAGTTCTTTAATTAGCAAATGTTTTATAACGATCATATTGTTCTTTTGCTATATCAATCAAAATAGTCTTACTTTTAGTAAAAGTACATGTGTTGAAAATATTTTCTAAAACTTGATAATTTTAGTTATTTTAATAAAATATAAATGTATAATACATATTAAATAGAAAAATGAAATACATCTCGTACGTACCTCACAAATATTTTATTTATTTTTCTCTTTTCCTTAACATTTTTGTGGAGAATTATTTTTTGAAACTTTACAACATAGTTGAAAAGTGTTTATGACTTTGTTAATTCTGTCTGTCTGTTCGTTAGCACGATAGCTGATGTAAAAATGACTTTATCAAAATGAAATTTTAGTATGTTGTTCAGACGGTCTGTGGGATCTATGGAAATATAAATGAATAATATCACCTAATTAGTTTTGAACTAAACCCGGGTTGGAAAAATAAAATACATTGAACCCTATGGGACCTAATTTTTTAAACATTTATCAAGCAAATTTAAAATTCACAAATTGTTTCGAAAGTTTTAGGTTTAGTTTTCAAATTATCCCATAAAAAATATGAAAGCAATTTCAGTAAAATATATTCGGTAGTTTTTGAAATAAATATAAAAATAATAATTACAGCCATATTATATAAAGAGATCACGTGACCCACTTCAAACTAAAATACGGCATCCATCTTGTGTCAAAATTTTTAAAGTTCTTTTTAATTTATATTTGTGTTGCATCCGTCCTAAAACCGCTTTATTTTTGCTTAATTTCTGTGGATCTATATTTTGAAACAAAGTAATTACAATATATTTAAGTTTAAAGGACCAATGCCATCCATCTTGTGTCAAAATCGTGATTTTTAATGTCCTTTTTAATTTACATTTAGTGTTGTATCTATCCTAAAACCGCTTTATTTTTGCTTAAATTTTGTGCATCTATATTCTGAAAAAAAAGTAATTACAATATATTTGAATTTACATGATCATCAAACTTTGATTATTTCTACAAGGAAGCCTAATTTTCACTAATGGAGAATGTAAACAAGTAAAGATGTAGGACAAGTTGTATCAGAATTGCTGAATTTCTTTAACGCCAAGTTACTTAGTTCTAGAGTCTGCAAAATAGCTGATATGAATGAAACATTCATTTATTTTACACAGGGAAGTTGACGATTTTTTCGATGACGTTTTAAGCAGAGTTAAATTACTTGTACCTCCATGGTTTTAAGTTTTTAAATAAAATAAATTATTGTAGTATTGTGATGAATGAAAGGAATGGAATAAAAGTGGATGAATGAAATATTTACAGCTTTTACATAGAGAGCCAGGCGATTTATATTTCAATGACTTCATTTGAATAAAATTCATTTTTTTAGATGAAGTTTCAAGATTTCAAATATAATAAACTAATGTAGTATTGTGATAATTTTAAAAATATTACTGCTGAATGTGTCTCATTTTAGAGATGTTTAAATAAAATTGCATTGCAGTTAGAAAGTCTTTCATAATCAGTGCTTTATGCATGATTGATATTTCTTGTTTTAATTAATTAAAGAGCTGATTTGGAACATTTCGATGTAAGAACTGCAGTAACAAATGATACTTTATTTATATCGATAGATATAATACTGTACCAATACAGTGTTTTTATCATTCCCGATACTGTATTATCGATACTGTATTTATATCATTCCTAATATTGTGTTACTGATACTGTATTTATATTGTTAGAAATTCATTTGACCATTTTAGAATTCTAGATCATCTCATAGTCGCAGCTGTATTTTTATAAACTCAATTTACCGAGTCATGGACTACAAAATTTCACGACTGGATTTTAATATATATGTCAACACAAAATGTTTAATGTATATTAACATTTTTCAACGGATATTACCGAATATTAACAGATCTGATCTAAGGTAGATGTATGCAAATTTTTTAAGTGCTTGAAATTTACATCAAAGGTAATTAAATTGCTCCTTCGATTTATATTGATAATTTTTATTTTAAATTTGCTTTACATATTTTTATATCCTACATTCTTATGGAAATATGTAATGATATTTTATTTTAAAAATCCATACCCGCGCTTCCATTAGAAGTAGATGGATTGAAGTAAAAGTTGCAGTTTTTTTTCTTTTTAGAAGTTGGAAAAGCTGCAAGCACACGCATATTTGTCTTGTCATAGATAAAAAAAAATCTAGAAAATATTTCATAAAAAAATCTAAGGACGATGAGGAAAAAGAAAACTCAAAGTTAAAAAAGTAGAAAGGTTTCAAGTTTGGCATTTATCGTCGCTTTTTTCTCAAGATGTGCTTAAAGTGAGCATAATTAAAATCTCATTAAAATAATCTGATAGAACAGATTTTCCAACAGCTCTTTTCGAATTCGTTAAAAAATCATTAAATGTGAAAGATGGTTATAAAGGACGTAATAAATACAGTTCCGTAAAATGTTTATATGCCGTATATTTAAAGATTTTAGTTCATTTATTTAAATTTTAATTTGGTAGATGCTATTTTATTTAAAATAACCAATTGGATTTTATTCAGAAATCGACATTTTATAATAATATATACGTCATAGAAGAAACATAATTTTCAGTAGAGGGTATATTTATCATCAGAGTATCAGTTTATGCAGTGTTATAGATAGGCCAGCGCAACGTGAGAATGGTTAATGTGATTAGAATAATAGATATACAGTACAATAAGTTCAAGCTTGTCAAAAGTGACTAAGCGTGATTGTAAATTAACATAATCTGTACTAAAGGTCTGTCTGTGCCCGGTACACCTTACTCCTACGGATAGGTTGGACGGCCTGGGTCGAAATAAATAAATAAATACCTTTAATCCAGACAGTAATTGTCTAACACGAGTTTGTCTTTTAAGACCCTTTAGAAGCCACCCGATGACCTAGATGACTGAATCTTTATACACTTATAGTATCAACCACGAGATATAACTTGGACGTGATATAATTCTATAAATAAATTATAATATTTAACATAATGGCTGTAAGCATTTTAAAATGAATTAAATATATTTAAAATGAATGAAATGTAACCATCATAAAATTCCACGAGAAAATCATTGAGCATTGAAATCGTCTGCCGTCATTTCGGACAAAACAAACTTTAAAAGATAAATTAATTCTAAAGTTCAAAATATACATACCAAAATGTCGCTTATATCATTTTGTAAAGTCCAAAGACAAATGAACGTTAACAATTTAATGTTTTAACATGCAAATGTCCTTAATGAAATAGTCTCCAAACCTTATAATCGGATCGTATTGAGAATGCAGATGGAATAATGCAATCTTCTGCATCTAACGCTAAATAACATTTCACCTAAACGCAATTTTAATAAGATTTCATGACGCTAATACAGTTTGAATTTCATTTGTACTCGGAGAATGCATCTGAATATTAATTGCATCAGCGCCGACCACCAGATATCATATATTGACTTCATTAACGTATTTGTGTTCCGCTAGGTCCATTTAATGTAGCCAATGGGTCGTTGCTAAACAAAGTTGGCTTCGTACAAACAGTGTAATAGTAAAAGTTAGGATATGGCACTCGACTTTTGTATGTTTTAACCGAAATATGTATATTGCTGATTTTGAAATGTCCTTTGCAACAAACCGGTATTAGCTTGAAATAGAGTGACATTAGGAACTGGTGACTCATTTGTCAAAACTATATCTAGTGGGTATATGATTTGTTAAAGCTTACGATTTGTTAAATCATATAACCACTCAATTAGCAGAATATGCATGAACGTCCATGGAAGTGGTGTGCATTTGCTTTCTACTGGAAATGAAAATAGGCATTAAGCTAGTCGATATTGTACATTTTATTTTTGAGTTTACACCATTGATGTCATTGTCTTGTCTTCCCCTGGAAAATGTCGATGGCGTTCATGACGATATGTATATAGGGTTCATAAGAAAGTCCTTAAACGCTCAAATAAATTTGTGAGGAAATGTCCATGAGTGTGCATGTTATATCTATTTAGAGTAAAGCGGCCATGCGCTTGCGAAATACATGGGATTGCGGCGCCCTTATTGAAGAATTTAAAAAGTTAGGTTAATAAATGCGGCTACAAAGTGGAGTGGGCCAGAATCATCAGGGACTCTAACAGGGTGATACTTGCAATACTTGTAAGAAACTGATAATATTTTATCTTGAATCCAAATGGGCATTCTCTCTGGCGTTGGGTATTTTACATAGTATTTTCCTATTATTTTTTGTTTATGTTTGTTTGCTGTATGATTCATAAATAGGACAGAAGTTAGATCGACCCATTGTGGCAAATCATCCCATTCTGTCAAATAAATGCGTTTTTGTGAGACAAATCAGAGACCAAAGAGCTATCATAAATGTAAACAATGTAATAACAGTAGGAGTCGACTGGTATAGGATGGGCAAGATGAAACGGCACCTGAAGTAACATTAAATCAGATATTGAGTGCAACCAGCAAAAACCAAAAATGGAACTTAGACGCAATTTTATGTGGGGGGGGGGGCAAACTTTGCTGCAGGCCAGTTCGAAGAAGCAACGTTAGCAAGAGAGAGATGATTTTACATCAAATCAAGACGGAACCAGAAAACTACACCCCCTGATGAGGGAAAAGGCATCAACAATCTGTTTCCAGGGATCTTAATCGAAGGCGTTTCTTCCTGAAGCCGAGTTCAAAAAAGTTTGCCTAACGAAAATAGAACAAAATATGTTGCAGTTGAGAAAATACTTTAGAAAAGGAGAAAGGTAAAAATCTCCGAACTGGGCGATCTAATATCTTAGACCCAAAAAGGTCTATTAACCCCCCCCCCCCCCCCCAAAAAAAAATGAGAACGTAAAATAAAGTTGGAAATCTGCCTGTGTCCCATGCATTTACCAACGCCGAGTCTGCGCAACTACTGAGATGTGCCAACAGGTTTCAAGCCGAGCGAAGGTATGTGTGTACTTTTATATGGTTATATGTGGAGAGTTTTAAAATTGATGCACATGCGTCACGCTGAAATTATATTTTTCGGGTTCTAGAGTGCTCGAAATGCGTAGATCCGTCGAAAACTCGAGTTGCAATTTTCGACACGATTCTAATAATTTCCCTATACATTACCAGATAACGTAGGAAAAGCAAAAATCCAAAAATTGTATATCGTTTTGTTATAAAATGAGATTTTGTCAAGATCAGTGAACCTTCGTAATTTTAAAAACCGCTGAAATGATTTGGACCAACTATGGGTGATACATTGCGTATATTGGGCAAATATGAATGGAGAGTTTTAAATAAGTATATAGTTTATCTTGTAATAAATATGTATATATTTGTAAAGAATCTTGCTGTCCCAACCGCGAATCGAACCCTGGATCTCCGAACAGGGCAGCCTACGCTCTACCGTTGAGTCACTGGGACGAAATTGCAAGCTCTTGGCGTTGAATTGGACTCTGCATTCTCCACCATCTAATGTCAGATTGGCGGGCAACTGATAATCTAACTGACCACCTCTTGCTAGTTTTACCTCAGGTTAGTCTCCTGCTACTACTATTTTTACCAAAGATAGCATCTTGCGTGGTCGAGATCAATCCTCTCAATTTGAAATCGGTCCTCAATTTTCCAGAGTCCGCTGAATCCGTACTAGTCGTACTAGGGTCACTTTCAGACCTCCTACATATTTACAATAACCTACAGGGTTGCTTTGTTAGGCCTCTATTGTAAAGAACTTTGCTGACCTAACCGGAAATAGAACCCCGGATCTCCGAACTGGCCAACCGACGATTTGTCGTTGAGTTACTGAGACGAAATTGCAAGCTCTTATCGCCAAATTGGACTATGCATATTTTAGCTTGTATATGGTTGAGGTCAAATGCCCACTCAGCGGTTGAATGCACAATGTTTCGCATAGAAATGGTCCGATCAAATTTTAAAAATGGTTTTGCATTTTTATCTATTTACGTTGAGGTTATATTTATTACACGATTACTTTTCGCTATAAGTAGTTTGTGTCATACAATATTGAAGAAATATTTCAGTACAAATAAATCGCATGTATAGCCACGTGACACATCGCTTCCTTTTCACGACCGAAGTTTATCAACACGACTCTGAGACGTCAAGATAGTCACACCACAATCGGCAGAAGCTCGAGTTATTGCCCATCATATTTTCTCAACCCTCTTCCTGCAGCGGAAATCAATATCTTGTCTCTCCTATCCTACTTGATAACTTTACGACTTGCTCCAGTGGCCAGGTTATGCACTAGCCGGGAGATTTTTATTAGATCGTATAATTTCCTCCTTGAGTCTTGCCACTCATACATATTGTTGTACTGCCATCACATCTTTGTTTTATCGCGCTTGGGAAGTTTATGTAAAAAATGAGGACTGAGGAGTTTGAATTTATGGTTACACGTTATTGTTGTATTTAATAGGAAAATCTGTTGTGGGGTAGAACTGGACATTCCTTACAGATTCATGTTTTCTGATCTTTTTTACAGATTCATGTTTTACAATTTCATGCTTTCTGTTTTATTTCATAATTCGTTACATTGAGTTTAATTGCATTAATATAACATGACTAATTATTTGAAATTATATTGAATTTGCAATTTTAAATCCATTTTCGTTGTCAGTTGACGACTGGAAGTATTTACAAAGGCGATGCTGCAAAAACAAAATACAACTGAAATATCTTATGAAATATTAGTTCTAGAGTAACGGAATTGATCTTATTCTGTTCGTTGTCAAAAATTACTCTTATCTCATGATTATTTTCCTTCACTACAAGTAGTTTATGTGTCACAATATAACACGGATATATATTTGAAATTACAAAGAAACTAAGATCTAAATCAATTTTCGTTATGATTGTGCAACTGGACATATTTTCAAAGGCGACATTGCGAAAAATGCTAAAAAAATTGCAATATCTCAAGAACGGTTAGGTTCAGAGTAATAAGATTGGTCTTATTCTTTTCATTGTTAACAATTCAGTATAAGACAAATGTTTAATTGGTATATTTGATCATATGTAGACTGTTATTATAGATTTTGACAATTTTTGTGGGTCACTTCGCTTAAAAATTGGGAGGTTTTTTTTAATCGTACCAAAATCTAATAAGCACCAGAGAAACCCTCAAGTGACCTATCTACTAAATGCTACGAATTTGGCTAATTAGTGTTTGAGTTAGAATAGAAAAATTCATTACCCATACTGACATACGTACAGACAGACACGGAGACGCCACGTTAGAAGTAGTCTTTCATGTTATGGGTGCTTGAAACGTGTAGATCAGTCAAAAATTCGAATTGCGATTTTCGACACAATTCCAATTCTTCCCCTATACATTATGCATTGTAGGAAAAGTAAATAGTTAGAGCATTGTTTCTTCCTATTGTCACTGTGAATCATACCATATTGTTACGAATACCTAACAGAAATCGTGTTATAATGTGAAGATTCGGGGCGCTTAGCTTTGGCGACAAATTCGGGTTTCTTGGTGATGAATTTGGCAAAATATTTCTAACGTTTTTCTACAGTTGACTTCGTCATTTGTGTTCCAATCTGGAAGAAATAAACTACATTCTTTTAATCTCTCATAAGTATATAAATTTTCTAAAAAAAATATCGAAATATTTCTCTAGATACCTTATACCATCGTCAAATACAACACACTCAACATTTTTTTTTATTCAAAATATATGAAAGGTATATTTTTCACATCAATCTATAATGAAGAGCAGAGAAACTTATGTTACCATATGAAGTATTTTATTTTATTTTTTAATTTCTCGATTCTGTTTGACGTTTGAGTAATGGTGACTTAAATGAATTGAAATAATACGATATCCCAATAGTCTGCCACAAAGCTAGCTAAAAATATTGCTTCAAGGTTATGATGCTCACAGTTCAACAATTAGGATCTCAGAATTATTTTGAGTTGCAAAGTCTACATACATCATCATTAAATGCTTTCTTAATAATAAAACTTCCATTAATAAGTCTTCAAATACAGTTAGGTTGGTCGACCAAAAAGGTTGAAGCGACCAAAATGTCGGAGACGAATTGTCCCGAGACGAAATATTTTGCTTTAGGCTGTCTGTCATCTATCAATTTCTTCTGATAATCTGAGTTATACTGAGGTAATATGGGTAGTGATAAGGAAGTGACTATGGTTATCTGCTATATTTATAGGAGAAATGGTTAGTTTCAGAGTATCCCATTTAACGAAATAAGAACCTTTATTCCAAAAGTCGCCTTTGGTATCCTGTTTGGAATGATTTCTAAGCAGGAAATTGAATGATGCAGGCTTTAAATGAACTATAACAATAAGTTTATCTGCTTGTTGTTCCATTTTAAATAAACCATGTTTAATTCCATACTACTAGAGTGGAGAGCGATGGGGAATGCACACTTGTGCATTCACCTTTAGCCTCCCTGGTTCCATAAGCAAGTTGAAGTGCATAAAAAGGAAATATTGGTCCTATATGTAGAATCTCGGAAAAAAAGAAAGTAAAAACAATTTTTGAAAGAAAAGGTTGAAATTATATTCACTAAATTCAAATTAATTAAATGTTAAATACATAAGTAAAACAGTTAATTAAAAATGTAAAACATTTAATTAAAAAAGTTAATTAAAACAGTTAATTAAAATTGAGTTAAAAGATGCAACTCATACACGATTATTACAAGGTCAGTAACAAAATATATAAATAAAGATCGTGGCATCATATACAACGAACGTTCTGATTGATCCGTTACAGTCAACAAATTGTACGATTTTTTTGGTTGCAAAGGTTCGTTCAAAAAAGTTGTACGAATGAAGTTTGCCGTCCAACTTCCATTTTACACGATGCAAGTTCGCACAATAAGTTAACGGTTCAATTTATTGATTAAACTTCGTGTGCAGTGGATCGTGTACAATGCTCCTAAAACAGTCTTTGACCGTATGAGATGAACACAGACTTTCTGGCCAGAGGGGCGAATGAAACTTTACCGAGGCAACTTTTCAATTTCCCTATATACATTTATCAAAATGCTATCACATAACTAGAAACTATGTTAACATAAAATGCATCTGTGGTTTTCGCAACCCCCCCCCCCCTCCCGGATCTAGTTCTTGAAAGGAATATTGGTCGAGCGTCTCTTTCGGTGTGTGATTAATCAATAAGAAACCACATTAACTTCAACCTCGAGTTTAGCTCTGACAAAATTGGCTGGTTTGAAGTCGCCTCGTCGTTTTCTGTGTGCGACCTATTCATGCTGTAAATACTAACAATAGTGGAACTTATCCGCTGAAATATCAAGTATTTTTAAATAAGGAGGCGCTTTCGCACATCTTCAATACTACTGACTTTCTGGAGCCTTATATACGAGTAAAATATATTTCCACTTTAATTTAGGATGATATATATTTATAATTTAATTTACCTTTATCGCTTTTTAACCGTTTAAAAAAATCATCCTTATCAATGATGAAGTTAAAAAATGCTTACTATAAATTTTAAATGACTGTCTTGCTTCTTCTTTTCTTAACCTTCCTTTTTTTATATCAAGGTGTTCGTTCTCCATTACATTCCAGTCCTCCACTGATATAAGTAGAATACGTATTCTTTTAACCATTTAAAAAATCATCCTTAAGAATGATGTTAAAAATGCACACTATAAATTTAAAATGACTGTCTTGCTTTTTTTAACCTATTTTATATCAAGGTGTTCTTCATTACATTCCAGTCGTCTTCTGATATAAGTAGAATACATATATTTTTAACCGTTTAAAAATCATCCTTAACAGTGATGTTAAAACATGCACACTATAAATTTAAAATGACTGTCTTGCTTCTGTTTTTAACCTTTTTTTATATCAAAGTGTTCTCCATTACATTCCACTTTTCTACTGATATAAGTAGAATATATATATATTTAAGTAGTAAAGATATAGAATATTGTCTTCTTCTCGCAAAAGATATTATAACCCACGATTTTCCCATCAAGAAAGTCTAACTAACGGGTTACTATAATAACATTGTGGACCCACCTACCCTGAAAATCTAGCTTTACTGAAATTAAAAAAAATGTTCGGAAATATCTTTCCAGTATTTACAAAAACCTAATAGTGTTGTTATAATCGCAACAAAACCGAACAAAACTAAGATCGCTGATGCGACTTCGACGCAAAGCGTGCTTTCCGACTATTGCCTGTCACATTTTTTCAAAAACAAAAAAAATCTTGCTCCCTGCAGCGAGAATCAATATCTTGTCTCTCTTATTTTACCTGATAACTTTACGACTTCCTGGAAGTGCCAGGATATGGCCGATCCTTGTGATTTTTATTAGATCGTAATTTCTTTTCTTGCGGCTTGTTACTCGTCCATATTGTTGAACCATCGTCACATCTTTGTTTTATCGCGGTTGGGAGTTTATAGAAGGAAAGAGGCTTGAGGAATTTGAAGTTATTGGTTACATACAAGGAGTTAGAAAGAAGGCGATATTACTCCTTTAGATAAAACGCTTGGAAATACCACAATGCTTTGGGAATTATATTTAGGTGTCGCTAGTGTTAATGAAGTAGCTGCCATTGTTAGTTGATACAACAGAAATGCGCAGTATTTAGTATATGTATTTTGGATTCTTTTAAAATTGAGGGTTCCCTATTTATGAGTATAAATAATCGGTATTTTTTTTCAGTTGTAGGATAGAATACAGAATATAGGAAGATAAAAATAACTTGAAAGGGAAAATAATTTTGAATACGTAGGAACATTCTTTATTGTTTCAGTTCTACTCTACATTGCGCAAATAATTTATTTTTACAAAATGGACCGTTGAAATAAATATTTTAAGCATTTCGCTATAGAAATACATACAAGGATTACATTCATATCTTATCCCAGCGCCACCTAGATGATTGTCTCAAACGATATTGACGTTCTTAATACGAAATGTGAACTCCTTATTTTTACCTTCATTGTTACACGTTATTGTTGCATTTCTAAAAGGAGTTAGAACGCAGTTTTTGTCTTGAAATACGAGGTCTTGAGGTTGGCAGATGAGGTATGTAGAGAAAGACGATATGCTATTTATACGTTTAATTCGTTGAAATTATTTGACATGCTAAATTCGTAACAACTTAAATCATCATAGCCGGAGTTTCGATTTCGCATGAATTTTAAAGTTTTTTCGGTATAAATTACTCGCATGGCACTATTTGATTAGAGATATTTACATTTTCAAGAATTTTTTCATTTTTTACTAAGTTACATAGTGTGAAAATATGTTCACTTTAGGTCAAAGTAGGGGCTTTTCACATTACAGATATAGCATAATAATTCGTGTAACCATATAGTAACTCTAGTAATTGATTGGATAAAGGTACGAATATAAAAGAACACTACAATGGTCATAGTTATGAAAAATGCCACAAAATAGTGATCTAAAGCACTGGTTTTACTTTTATTCGTGCTCCCTTGGCTGCCAGGTTGTAGATTTGAGTTCAACCTACGGTCATGGATCTTATGCTCCGAAACAACATCTTATGACGGCGATTCTGGCGCATGTATAAGTGAATTATAGAATGTATCAAATGTCCGGCTATTAACAAATAAATGCTATTGACTATCATTAGGAAATAGTGCTATTGACTCTCCAAAAACTAGTATATTAATGCAAGATGTGCTTTGAACAATCATTTATCGTCATCAATTTTCAATCAAAAGTTTCCTTCATTTTAAAAAGGGAAGGAAAATGAAAACGTCTCTAACATTTCAGGATATATCACTTAATTTTATCAGTTATATTTCTGTGATTGTTTCATTTATTTCACGATCCTTAGAATCTCAATAAACTTTTTATTAAGCGATTATTATTTTTTTCCTAAATTAAGTATTTTGTGTGAAATAAATCCGTTTGCAAAAGATGACTTATACTAAAATCATACTTATTATTCCAACATGCTGGTTCTAAAAAAAAAGAAGTTTTTTCTGTAATAAATCGCTTTTTCATAAGATATTTGCAATATCTGCTAAAACTCACCACAAATTAGTCACAGATAAAAAAAATCAGTTCAAATTATTTTTACCCATATATCCTGTATCAATCATTACAAATACTTCTTTAGAAGTTGAACAAATAATAGTCCCTAAAATATTATTTAATACATAATGTTTGACAGCCATATTTTTCTCCTCGAAATCCTTCTCATCTTCCGGAGGGAATCAATATCTTGTCTTCCGCATCCTACTGATTAAATTTAGGACAGTTTGAAATTGCCATAATATGAACGAATGCACCTAACGACTTATATCCGACAATGACTTCCTACTTCATGCATGGCACTCGGGTATGAAGATGTTGTACCATACAATAGGTTGAAATTATACTACTATTTCTTTTCGTTCTATCTATAAAATCCATGAAGAATAATAATAAGACTTTGAATTTATAGTACCTTGATACAATTTTAAAAAGAGGGTAGCATATTTTATGTTTAAAAATATATTTTTTTATTTGATTTGTAGTTGTGGTTTTGTTTTTAGTGTTTCATGTTTTTAAAGTCACAAACAAATCTAGTTTAGAGAGCCATCATTTGCAAAAGAATTTGCCGCCTAAGACGAAATTTTAAAATACCCCACCACAAAGTTACATCTGTCGCTAACGGAAATTAAACTCCAGTACAAAGGATTTCACTCAAGCATGATACTAGACACTCCAGCCATAAAATGAATTCCCTTGTATTACCTTACAACTCCCATTATACAAGGCACCTTTTCAATAAATTTCTGACATATCCAAATTTTTCTTTTGTAAAAGAACGAATGCAGTTGTTGCCGAACGTTTAAAAGAGTAAATGAGTGATTTTCAACTTGAGTCCAAAGAGCACTTTACCCATCACATTATTTCTGCAATTCCTCCCTGGCTTACAATAGGCATTGCTAAACTATAAGAAATATTCCGGTATTTCATATTTTTGGAACAAAAAGTAATAATCGCGTTTACCCACGGCTCAACTGACTAGCAGTTGAAAAATTGCCGTTCTCCTCGTAGTGGTGTAAACAATAGGGCGCCACGGGGGTTGGTCCTTAACTGTCGGTTGAAAACCATTGAGTTCGTCGAAATTTCAAGTTCCGATATTCGACACAATGCTAATACTTTAACTATGCATTTCCATGTATTGTACGAAAAGTGCAAGGATTACTTGTAATAATTTAGAAATTCAACATTTATATAGTGCAGGGGGTTCAGGTCCGCAACGCCATACAAACCGCGATCACTCACAAACTTCAAAAAATTTTGGCGAGCACTTGATAAAGAATATAATATATATGCATGCATGTGAATATATATATGGTGTCCCAAAAACATTGACCTCCGCTTTTATTCCTTAAATATTGATCTTAGACATATAAAATAAATTACAAAGTTGCGTAAAAAAGGTACAAAATTTTATGAAATCGATTAAAATTTTCAAGGGAATTAAATTTTAAGAAATACAAAATTTAAATTTTTATACGGCCCCGTACAAAAACATTTCCAGTGAGTAAAATGCGCCCCATATCCTAATAAGGTGATGTACAAAATTTCAGCATTTTGTCATAAAAAGCGCCAGAGATATGAAAAGACAAAAATGCTGACTTAAACCACTTTTCGATGCATCGACTTGGGTTCTCAGAGGGAAAAAATCATGTCGCAAGATCGCGTTTCAGGGGGTCATACACAAATTACGAAAGAAAACAATGATTACATAAATAAATAATAATTTTGCTATTTATTGGTATAAAAGTATCTACACTGTGTAGAAATAATCACTTTACAGAAATATTACAAATCTTGTTCAAAATGTTTTCCATCCATGCCAAAGGATCCATTAAAAATAAGAGGCAGATACTATTTGCCTATGATGCATTTCTGCGTTGCATCATTTGCACTCTTGCTGTAAACATTTACATTTTAATTTGTAATTAATCCCTCACCAACTTTGTTTAAGCATATCTCTGAAACTTTTTATGATAAAATGCTGAAATTTTGTACATCACTTTATTAGTGTATGGGGCGTATTTTACTCATTGGAAATGTTGTTGTACGGGGACTGTATAAAAATTTAAATTTTGTACTTCTTCAAATTTAATCTCCTGAAAATTTTTATCGATTTCATAAAATTTTGCACCTTTTTTTTGAAGTAACTTCGTAATTTATTATATATGTCTAAGATCAATATTTAAGGAATAAAAGCCGAAGTCAATGTTTTGAGACACCCTGTCTGTAACTAGATAACTCGTGTTTTGTATTTTTTTCCATTTGATTGTTGATTTGCTGTTTAATATTTTATTCTGTGGGTGTTTTAGAAAGTTAGGTTTATCGTGTTGCAGCTTCTTACTTTTCGTTCATTGGATTTTAAAACTACTATTATATATATATATATGCTTGCATGCATATATGCCTATTTAGGATGCAGGTGGACATAAAATTATTTAGAGAATATAAACTTTACTAAATAAAATCATATTTAACAATCATAGTACACAAACAGCGTCACTAGAGCAGGTTTGCTATTGTTTTGTTTAGTACTGCTAGTATCATAGTTGTGCAACGGCGAATTGTGATTAACTATGATAATATGAAAATATATATTCTGAGAATATCCTAATTAGCACGGTTTGTTTGATTTGTACCGTTAACACATAGACATTGTTACTTAATTCTTCCATTGCAGTCAGGTGATATTCTCTGCAGAAATTTTATGATAAAATTCTTTTAATTGATTTCCCTCTAAGATTCTATGTTCGTAGGTGCTAAGATGAGTCAGGAAAAATATGGAAATTGAAATACATTTTCTGTGTGGATTTTATATTGTCAATAATTATGCCATTTCAAGTCTAAGTTTCCTTTTAATTTTCTTCATAAGTTGATAAGTCACTGGTAATATTTTCTCTCTCTATAGCCATTTAGACAACATTTAATTAATACCAAAATGTATCATTTCATTTTAACTGCCTGAGACGCATTAAAATTGAAATATGTTTTTTGTGCATACTTTTCCATATATATCGTTAATACTATAAAAGTTTGCTTTACATAAAATATGATTTCGTTTAATCAGAAATTGAATGTCAAATAATAATGGTAATCTAGAAAGCTGCCCCAAATACGGCCGCAGCTAATTCAAATAATCAATAGAAAAGTTTTGAGGCCATTTATTATTTTTCCTTTTTCATGCATATAGTATGAAGTAATATTTTCACGAAAATTTTGTTATTCGAGATTTCGATGCCAATATGTTGTAGAACCTTCTGAACATGTTTTGACTATTTTCGAAGTGCTGACCGTCTGTATGTTCATGGTCGATGTCTTGTGTACACTGTAGCTGCCACAAATATTAAGGTATTTTCACGATACTTTGTTATTGAATATCCGGCTTTGTTATTGAACAATTTAGAACTGGATCGAACTTTTCGCTCGAATTAAAAAAAATGCCACGTTTATTCTAAATTTTATATTTTTATAACATGGCAGAATAGGAAAAAATTTCACATAATCATGCATAAAATGGGTAATTTATTTATGACTCAATGATCAGAAGACTTATAGTTACAATGATTGTTGTGAAAATAAGCCGCAATACAATTTTTGTGTTTGTGACGTCATTAGGTCCCCCTAGGAGCGGGGAGGCAGGTTACTCAGCAGGGGAACATTGTTAAGTATAGTATCCAATAGAAAGATTATTTTAAGCTCTTTAAAGTGAAAGGCAACATGGTATAATTTTGGGCACCAACGATAGAGATTTTTCAAATTTTATCTTGGAAAGTTCCCCCCTCCCCCGAAAAAAAATCGCAAGCTACTTAAAACTCACTTAAGCACTATAAGACCCATTTCTCCATACATCCGACTTTGTAATGCTTGGTGAAAAATTTGGTGACGAATTTTGCAGGATATCGCCAACTTAGTGACATTTTTAAATGTTATAAAATTTATGAAAATATCTCCAAACCGATAAAAATGTCGTCAAATCCACCAAAAATGTCGCCTAATCGATGAAAATGATTCTAAATTAATTAAAGTGTTTTGTTAGGAGATAGTACTGTAATGATGTTTCGGTAGCATTTGTCTGTCAATCCAACCATTCTACTTAGCGACAACTTTGACGATTTTTTAAAATGTCGCCAAATGAACAAAATCGCGGCAAATTAATGAAAATCCCTCCAAATTGATAAAATGACACTTAATTGATAACTGACGTGAAAATTCTGAATTTTGCAAAATTCAGTTCAATGGCGTTCATAATTTATGTTTCATCGCCTTTCACGAATGTAGCCTGATATCGACAATCTCGCAAGTTCTTTTTAAATGTTGCCAAATTGTAATTTACGTTTTGCCAATATATATATTCCACTATCCTTAGAATATCATTAAACTTTTTTATTGGTAAAAGTTAATCGTTTTTTCTAAATTAAGTTTTTAGGTGTGAAATAAATCAGTTTACAGGGGCATGGAACACTGGCTTATTCTACTAAAATCTTATAAATGTCGATTAAATAATTCTAAAAAATCTAAAAGACATATTATTCCAACGTTTCGGTTCTGACTAAGTCCCAGCTTTTCCTATAATACATCTGATTATTATTAAAATATTTGCAATATGTACTAAAACGTTCTGCAAATTAGTCATAGATAGAAAAATCAGTTGAAATTATTTTTACCCATATATCCTGTCTCGTCCATTACAAATACTTCTTTAAAAGCTAAACATATAATAGTTTCCAGATGATTATTTAATACATAATGTTTGACATCCAAATTTATCCTCACAACTCAACAAATACAGATCGTTATATGCAGTCTTACAAAACATGCTCGCACAAGTTACTGCTTGTCATATTTTTCTTCTCAAAGTCATTCTCATCTTCCGGGGGGGAATCAATATATTGTCTTTCGCTTCCTACTGAATAAAAGTTTGAATTGCCAGGATATGAACGGATGCATTCAACGAATTTTATTGGACCATGACTTCCCACTTGACACTCGGGTATGAATATGTTACCGTACAATAGGTTGAAATATGATTACTATTCCTTTTCGTTCTATCTACATAAAATCCATGAGGACGAATAATAAGAATTTTGAATTTATAGTAGTTTGTTACATTTTTAAAAATAAGGTAACATATTTTATGTTAAAACTATATATTTTTTATTTGATTTGTAGTTGTGGTATCGTTTTCAGTGTTTTGTGTTTTTAAAGTCGCAAATAAATTGAGTTTATAGAGCTATCATTTGCAAAGGAATTTGTCGTCTGAGACGAAATTTTAAAATACACCATCACAAAGTTATAATTTGTCGCTAACGGAAATTGAACTCCAGTGCACAGGATTGCACTCAAGCATGATACTAGAGTCTAGAATCATGCTTGAATGGTGTTTATCATTGTTTGTCTAGTTACTAGGCACTCCAGCCATAAAATGAATTCCCCTGCATTAGCTTACAACTCCCATTATACAGGGCACATTTTTAATAAATTCTTGATATAACAAAACATTTTTTGCAAAAGAGCGGACAGCAGTTGTTGCCGAAAGTTTAAATGGTTGAGTGATTTTCAACATTTTTTAGTCCACAGAGCGCTTTATCCACTACATTTTTTCTGCAATTCTTCTCTGGCTACGATGACCATTGCAAAACTATCGGGAATATTCGGATATTTAATATGTTTGGGACAAAAAGTAATAATCACGCCTACCCCACCTGACTATCGGTTGAAAAATTGCCGCCCTCCTCGTAGGGGCGTAAACCACAGTAGATCGCCTTGGGGTTGGTCTCAAACTATTGGTTGAAAACCATTGAGTATTTAGCAAGTGGTTTTCAGCCTATGCGAGTACAAAGAGATCAGGGACATGTTCCACTTTTATGGGTATGCAAACTAACAGTTAAGCAGTTCAATGGCATTAAATGGCAAAGGGTGTACCCAACGTGTACGTTTGGATCGCTGTAACCAAAATGTCAAAGAACCATTCATATTTATGGAAAACAGTCACGAAGGACACCTATCTCGATAAGTTAGAAATCTTCCTAGAGCCTCAGCTACTGAGTGATGGTCTCTTTGGTACAGTATTCAACAAGGCGGTGCACGTATTCACTCCGCATGGACTGTCCCTGATTATCTCAATGACATTTTTCTAAACAGTTGTTTAGGAAGAGGATCCACTCTTTTGTGGCATTATTACGAGTCAAATAATATATTTGTATTATTGGACGACCCAATTAGCCGTAATAACAGTGTTTGGGTTTGTTTTCCCGACAGTACTCTTACTGATAAACATCATTGAAGCAATACTGGTGCGAATGCCCATATAGCATAGTAGTCATGCTAACTTTGGAGTGCATGTTCTATCCAGTGTTTCTTTCAGGCATAATCCCCGGGAGTGAAGCCCCCCCCCCGGAGGGAGACATTTTATGTTAATCTAGTTTCTATTTATGTGACACAGCATTTGTATATATTTATATAGAAGAAATGGAAAACATGTTTCACTTAGAATTTCCTTCGCCCCCTCCCCCGCGCTCAAAAAGTCCTGTGAGAGACATTGGTTCTATCATAAGGACCATCTTGCGTTATTTTGTGCATTTGACATTTTACTTACAATGTGGCTATGTCCCAGATATCCACGCATTTGTGATTAAAACAGAACACACAAAAATCTGATGTTGGCAGTACATGACTTTCATCACAGTTCAAATACATTTTCTCTTTATCTCATTATTCATTAAATTGAATTTAATTGGACAAAACAAGTTGCGGATATGTATTTAAAATTACACTGAATTTGTGGTTTTAAATTTTCGTTTTCATTTGACGACTGGACGCATTTTCAAAGGCGACGTAGTGAAAATGTCAAAAACCAAATATCTCGTGAACGGTTAGACCTAAAGTAATGGGGTTTATTTTATTCTTATCGTCATCAAAAACTATATATAAAACAAGCCTTTGATACATTTGAGTATATGTAGTCTTTTATTTCTGATTTTGTCGATTATTTAGGGCCATTTTGAAAAAAAAAAAATTCCGATTATCTGAATCGCTCTAAAATCTAAGCACCTGGATAATTAACAAGAAACTTACCTACTACATTTTGTGAAATTCTGTTGCATAGTTTTTCAGTTAGAGAGGATACATACATTGCACAGAGACGCGCACACAAACACAATCACAGACACACACATACACAGACGCAACACTAAAAATTGATTTTTCGTGTTCTAGAGTGTCTGAAACGTGTAGTTTCGTTGAAAACTAGAGTTGCGATCTTCAACACAATACTAATATTTTCCATATGCATTACTATGTATTGTTAAGATAGTTTAAGGGTTATTTGTAATAATTCAGAAATCCGACTTTTATACAGAGCAGAGGTCCGCGTCTTCTACGTAATACAACCGGCGAGCACTCCCAGGCTTAAAAACACCCGCGAGCTCTCCATAAAGATTATAATATATATGCATATACTTACATGTGAATATAAGTATGTGTATATATATATATATATATAGTAGTAAGTATGTATGTGTATATATATATATATATATATATATATATATATGTACACTGCTGGACAAGGATGAATGACACTATCGCCCATAGCAACCACAAAATGAAAGGAAGCAAAACGTGGAAAATTAGAATAAGTGCGGGATACAGTAAGAAGAGGTGTGCGGAAATTTTTTCAATTCCACGTTTGTTCGTCCCGTGATAGCGCTGATAAGAGATTTAAAGAATTTGACTCGTCTGGAAAGTTGTTCCAAGTGAAAATTTTACGGGAAAGATTTAATTGACGAATTTGAAATTTTCGATATGTCTTCTCGATATCACTTAGATCATTTTACGCGTGGCCGTATTATTGTAAAGATCGAAGAAGGGCGAAACATAACAGATGTTGCCAGGGGGTTCGACATCGCCCACAGCGTTGTTTCACGGCTATGACAAGCATTTTAAACAACTGGAATGTGTAGCAAGCGTCACGGGGGAGGTCGTGTTAGAAGTATGACGCATGCAGGAGACAGGTACATTGTCCTACCGGCAAAAAGGAACAGGCCCACCACAGCTTAGCAGGTGGCATATCAGTTTCTTGCTACCACAGGACAGCGGATCTTCCAAAAAACTGTAGTCAGGCGTTTGGGAGAAGGAGGACTATACGCCCGCAGACCTGTTGTGTGTGTCCATTGTCCAGACTGCACCATACCGCCCGTTTGCAATGCTGTCGTGAGCATCGCAATTGGACCGAACAGGACAGTGCTTGCGTACTCTTCTCAGATGAGAGTAGGTTCTGTCTGTCATCGGATTGTAGATGCCAACTGATCTGGCGTGAGAGTGGTACTGCTTATCGCCCAGAAAATATCCAGGAAAGCGACCGATATCCGACATGCAGTATCATGGTATGGGGCGGCATCATCATCAATGGTCTCACGCTCCTACATGTGGTTGCAACTGGGACTATGACCTGCGAACAATACATTGATGAAGTTCTACTGGCTCATGTTCGCCTTTCCCATGGTGCCGTCGGTGATAAATTTGTTTTCATGGACGACAACGCACCATGCCATCGAACACTCGCTGTTCAGGATTGTTTAGTCAGCGAGGGTATTCAATGCCTCGTATGGCCAGCGCGTTCTCCAGCTCTAAACTTCATTGAAAATGTTTGGGATGCTTTGGGGAGGAGACTTGCTGGTCTAAATATCCTCCAACAAACAAGAACACCCTCATCTATGCACTGACAGAGGAGTGGGATAATTTGCTTCAACAGCTGCTGGATAATGTTGTGTAAAGCATGACACGACGTGTGAAATATTGCATCGCACTCCATGGTGGACATATCCCGTACTGACACCTTTCTCAAAGGTGCCTGCTGTCGTTCATATGCATTTATCCATTTCTGTGTACACAGCATCATATGAACACTTTTTTCCTTTCAGATGTTTCAAAACCTTTTGTATTTTTCAGAACAATAAATGATCTTTATTCTAATGTCCGAACAGTGTGGCAACAATATTTTATCCTGCTAGGCCTCCACCCCCACTTAATGTTGTGGTACATTGCAATTTGTGATCCGTCCTTTTAACAATTGTCCAGCAGTGTATATATGCTTATTTAGAATTCGGATGTGACATCAAATTAAATAAAGAATAAAAAATTTTACAAAATGAAATCACATTTTAGAATCATAGTATACTACATAAACAGCATAACTTGATCAGTTCTGCTATTATCATAGTTCTGCAACATCGAATTGCGATTAAATAAGGTAATATGAATATACCGGGTGGTCAGAATTAAAACACCCCTACTCTGAGCTCTCTATCGATCGAACTACTCAGTGTAAAGGCTCCAAAATTGTTGAACATGCTATTCAAGACATAGGGAAAGGGATTACGTGAAAAAAAATAGTTCCAGAAGCACCGATAGGTGGCGCTGTGCAACAGAAAATATGCTGAAAATACATAAAATACACATTTGTGACACACTTTTTCGTACGTACCAAACATTCATATCACCAGGACCTTATCGATGCAGGGAATGCTGCTCAATATGGTTCCCTTCTTCAAGATGTAAAATCTGCAGTCTGTGGACAGTTTGTTCAACTGCGGATCGTAATTGAACGATTGAGATGCTTCTAACATGCAGAGTGATACTGTCTTTCAAATATGCCAAGGTTACCAGACGTCCTCGCTAAACAAGACTTTTTAAGTATCCCCACAGCCAAAAATCACAGGGATTAAGATCTGGAGAACGCGATGGCCAGGTTGTCGGAAACGCACGACTAATTACTCTACCATTAGTAAAATGCTGCCGAAGAAACTGCTGTACACAGAGTCCAATGTGTGGAGGCGCTCCATCTTGCATAAAGATAATTGAATCAAGACATTGGTGCTGTTGCAGTTGGGGTACAACAAAATATTCGAGCATGTTTTTGTACCTCCTGACCGCGACGGTGCATGTCACAGAGCCATTGGGAGTAGCCTCTTCGAAAAAGAAAGGTCCAAGAATGAATGTGGCTGTGAAATCACACCAGACTTTCGGTAAGTGAAGTGGAATCTCTTGGAAGGTACGAGGGTTTTCCGTGTCCCAAATGCGACAGTTATGGGTGTTGACTGTTCCACTGAGATGGAAATGCGCTTCATCGCTCCATAGAATCAGCCATGGCCACGATGCATCCACTTCAACTCTAGCCAGAAATGTCAATACAAAGGTCAGTCGCTTCTCCCTGTCGATGGTCAGCAAGTGGTGATTGTGACTAATTTTGTACGGGAAGAATGCACTTTGTTTCTCAGCACGTTCCGCACTGTGCTGTAGGGAACACCCAAGTGTCGTGACACTCCACGTGCACTACTACAGCCTATAACGTTATCCATTGATTGTTCAACAATTGCGGCGGCAACATCGTCAACGACATCTGAACGAGTCGATTTGCGTCCTCGACCCGGCTGAACTCCTAGATATCCAGTTTTCTCGAATCGAGCGATCAGTCTCCTGAGAGCTTGTGGAAGAAATGGTCCTTTCCGCAAATTCTTAAGTCGACGAAACTCTCGAAGTGCAGCTGCAGCAAGTCCTTTATTTTCATAAAATAGCTTCACAATCAAAGCGCGTTCTAGCAGTGTGACATCCATCGCTGATAAGAATGAAAATTTCTCAGTTTTATCCTCTTTTATGCCCAGAACATAGTAGCTGCAAACCAAGGGTTTATGCAAATTTTTGTGCTTACAGTGCGAAATTGCAGTTACAATGACAGTTTAAGTTTCTTCACTTTTTTATCTTCTTTTTTTTCATATCAGCAAAAGAAATTAAAAAGGAAATATTCCATATCGCATGTGTTTTTTTTTTTTTGTGATTATTTTGTGTCTTTCAGCATAATTTCTGTTGTACAGCGCCACCTATCGGTGTTTCTGGAACTAATTTTTTTCTCGCCTAACCCCTTTACCCATGTCTTGAATAGTAGGTTCAACAATTTTGGAGCCTTTACACTGAGTAGTTCGATGTATAGAGAGCTCAGAGTAGGTGTGTTTTAATTCTGACCACCCGGTATATATTCTGCAGAATATCCTCATTAGAGCAGTTTGTTTGATTTGTACCGTTAACACATAGATATTGTTACCTAATTCTTTCAGTGCGGTCAGCTGTTATTCTTTGCAGAGATGTTCTGATATAAAAAGAAGACTGAGACCTCATTTTTGACCGCATCACTGAGAGCATACTATTTGTTTATCGGATTCCTACTCCAGAAAGATTTTCAGACTACAAAATAAAACTGCTCTGTTTTGATATTATCTTTTTGTACTTTTTATATTTTAAAGTAAAAATTTTCTTTATTCTCCTATTTATTTAAAAATTAAGATTAATTTTAATGCAGTTTATATAGCTTGCGTTTAACTTTAAATATTTTTGTAATTTTTCAGACATATACATTATAACTTAACAGCATCAGTTGGGATATGTGCACGCCCACATATGTCCTTGCCCATTTTTGGCATTCGGAGTTTTTGAGAGATCCGAAAATAGTGTTTTTTCCAATAATTATGAAAGTGACATGGTGACATTTTATTTTTTAAAAATGATTTCAGTGAAAGACACTATTTTTGCAGGTGCTAAGATGAGTAAGGAAAAACATAGAAATTGAAATAAATGTTCTGTGTGGATTTCATATTGGCACACCTAATGATATTTCAAGTCTAAATTTCGTTTGAATTTTGTTCATAATTGGGCAAGTCACCGGTAATTTTTTTCTCTCTACAGCCATTTAGACAGCCTATAGTTAACACCAAAATGTATAATTTCATTCTAATATTCCACACGAATTAAAATTGAAATATTTTTTTCATACTTTTTCATATGTATCGATAATATTATAAAAGTTTATTTTACATAAAATATGATTTCGTTTAATCGGTGGACCCAGTAAACAAGATAAACATGATCTAGAAAGCGGCTTCAAAATAGGGCTGCAGCTAATTGAAATAATCAATAGAAAAGTTTTGAGATTGTTATATAGCATAAGAAAGTAAAAAATAATAAACTTAGTATAAAGTAAAGTATTTACGAAATTTTTTAAATTCGCGATTTTGATGCAAATATGTTTTAGGACCTCCTGAACATGTATTGACTATTTTTGTAGTGATGTCTGTATATGTTTGTGGTCGATTTCTTGTATACACTGTAGCTGTCGTCAAATATTAGTGGATTTTTACGAAACTTTATATCCGGCTTTGTTATTGAAAACTGGATAGCATTTTTTAAAATTCAAGCGGAAAGTTCAAAGTTTATTTGATATTTTATATTTCTATAACATGGAAGTATAGGGCAAAATTTCACATAATCATGCATAAAATGAGTAATTTATTTATGGCTCAATGATCACGAGACATAATAGTTACAATCATTGTTGTGAAAATAACCCACAATACATTTATTGTGTTTGTGACGTCATTAGACCCCTAGGATGGGAGGCAGGCAGGTTATTCAACGGGGGGGGAACATTGTTAAGTATGGTATTAATTGAAAGATTATTTTAAGTTCTTTAAAGTGAAATTTAACATGTTATAATTGTGATCAATTGAACTAATGATACATATTTTTTACATTTTTTTTTTGTAAAATTTGAAAAAAAAAAATATCTCAAGGTACTTGAAACTCACTATTAGCACTATAAGACCCATTTCTCCGCCTGTCCGACTTTAATGCCTGGCGAAAATTGACTACGAATTTCGTGGGAATCATCAATTTGGCGACTTTTTCTAAATGTTACCATATTTATGAAAATGTCAAATCAATAAGAAATGTCTCCAAATCGATAAAAATGACTCTAAATTAAATTAGTGTTTTGTCGGGAGATAGTACTGTAATGATATTTCGGCATCGTTTGTTTGTCAATCCTACCGTCCCACTTAGCGGCAACTTTGGCGACCTTTTCAAATGTCGTCATATGTAACAAAATCGTGCCAAATTAATGAAAATGTCTCCAAATTGATAAAAGGACACTTAATTGATAAAAATGACGCTTAATTGATGAAAATTCTATATTTTGCCAAATTGAGTTCAATTTCCTTCATAATTCATTTTTAATCGCCTTTCACGAATTTGGCTTAATATCGCCAACCTCGTAAGTTATTTTTAAATGTTGCTAAATTGACAAAAATATCGGCAAATCAATAAAACTATCGCCAAATTGTTAAACTTGATGCTAAGTCAATGAGATTAATTGCGTTTTGTTAGGAGATAGTATTATAATGATGTATCGGTAGCGTTCGTCTGTCGGTCTAACCGTATCGGGTAAAACCGTTGATCCAAATTATCACAATTGCAGCATGCTACCTGATACGGTTTAAAAACTCAGAAGATGTTTAAAAATGGATTCTGGTGTGAGAAAGTCGAGTTAGGTCACATTCCAGTTAATTTTCTAGCTTAAAAATTATAAAAGAGCAAAAGAGCTTTTCTAGAGCAAAAATTATAAAAAATTAAAGAGTTGGATATATATCTTATTATTTGGGCAGGGCAGCATTTTGAGAGCTTATACAGATAATTTTGCGACTTATCAGGACAATACATTTTAAAAAGGTAGAAAAATAAAAATTCGGAATATTTTTTTAATTTTGCTTTGCGTGCTCCCTTGCGTTAATTTACTGTCCTCTGAAGACCAGGAAATTTCGTGTCGTCAGCACTAATAAGTTACTGATTTTTGATTTAGAGGAACTGTACCTTGGCTACTTTAAGTATTTAGGGGGTCCCGGGAACTAAGTAGGCCAAGCCATCCCTTCTGACCTCATGTCTGCAGAAGGCCTCAAAATTTTGTATATGATTTTCATTGGAACTCTCTTGCATTTTTAAAAACTCATTAGTGTATTATAACTAATCCAATGTTTTTTTGTATCATATCTCTAAAGGCGCAATGTCAATAGGCTAGAGAACTAAATGCTACCCCGAGGGTTGAAAAAACTCGTAACTGAAATCTGCTTTTCAAATTACTCTTGGATCTGAAAAAAACAGCCTCTTAAAATTTGGTATTTTTTTTTTGCTATTTTCGTGTTTATAATCTCAGCCCGAAGGCTTTGCCACAGCATAATGCAACTGCATGGCTATGAGAAGAAATAAAATGAAAACCGTATTCAATTCATGGAGTCAGAGATAAAAACCGTATTCAACTCATGGAGTTAGAGATGAAACCTCCTCCACGATTCAGCTGAATAGGAAAGTTAATATTGAGGGGTCATTCCAATTTAAGAATTCAGAATATGAATTCTTAAACTTCATAGAGTTACAGAGACTTGTTTTCTGCTTTATCTTCAATTTACCGTTTTAAAAATTGCAATTAATGAAAACTTTGGTTATGGATAGATTGGTCGGAGTTGAATGGTGTGACCCACAAAATTAGAGAGAGTTAATACCTCACCTTCCATGCTATGACTAGAAATTAAAAACTGCAGACAAAAAGTTTGTGTTATTACGGGCGTCGCGCGGACTTCACTAGTTCTGTTTATTTCTGCATTTTGAAACAAAAACATTTGAATATCAACATTCGTTCTTACTGTTTGAGACATAACTATGGATTTTTTAGGTATTATGTCCTAAAATTATGCTTATATAACCAGGGCTGGATTATCCATTGGGACAATATAGTTTCGGTCCTGGTAATATTTGTATATTTTAACAATATTTGGGGGAGGAGGCTTTATTTAACTCCAAATTTATGCCAGAAGCTAAAATAAAGACCAATGTAATGGAGCCGTATATATTTTTTACCTTGTGACCTTGTCAAAATAATTGCCGGATAAACGATTTTTCGGATTACCAATTTTCAGATTTGTGAAATTTTACTGCGTTTATTGTTTATATGCGGTTTTTAATGAAAGTTCACTTGGAGGCCTCAGAAAACCGAGGACGCTAGTGTGCTTACTCTTTTCCACATAAGACATAATCGCCTAAAAAATCGGTTGAAGCATACTACTAGGATGGCTTTGAAATGATTGTCTATCTTGAATACCAAAATCGTTCCACTAACATTATATGAATACTTAAATTAATAATAACAATATTTAAAATTTCCTCAATAATTTTTGACACTGCTATGCCGGAAATTTCAGTTTTGGTGTGAAACATTTTAGGGCGTTGGGGCAAAGTAAATCTTGAAAGAAATGTGACTTAGATAAAACGGAGTAATGTTTTACATCCCTATGATGAGGAATAATGTTTTACATCCCAATGATGAGGAGTGGTGTTTTATAACCCTATGATGAGGAGTAATGTTTTACATCCTTATGACTAAGATTGATGGTTTACATCCCTATGATGAGGAGTGGTTTTACATCCGTATGATGAGTGATGTTTTATAACCCTAGAATTGGTTTTACTCGTACATCCGTATGATGAGTGATGTTTCATAACCCTATGATGAGGTGTGATCTTTTACGTCCCTAGGATGAGATGTGATGTTTTACAACCCTATTGAGTAACAGGGTTACTCACTGTTTTTTAACGATTAACTTGATAAAGACAGCTTATAAGAGTACAATTTTTTATATTTTGATAATGAATATTCTGAATATTAATGTATGAAAAAGTCGAGTGGAGGACACTGGATACTGCTTAATTTCGTTATAACTTCGTATAATATAAAGATAAAATAAAATGAATTGTAAACCACTAAAGACTAAAAAAACAGCTTTCTTTGTGTTATTACAAACGATCCTCAACTTATACTGTAGAAATGCATAATTGATTTTTGTGGGTGTGAAATTTAAAAAATCGGAATCTGCGACATTCTTTTACATTAACACTAGTAAATCAAGTACATTCAAAAGAAATCTCCTAATTCAGAATTTTCAAAATAAAGAAATAGAACAAGCAAAAATAAATACTGTAGAATTCTTTTTCTGGCGTAAATATACTTTTTTAATTCCTTAATTAGTTTCGTTTGCATATCTCAGCAAAAATGCGAATTTTTCTAAAGTTTGAAATTAATTTTCCTCCTGTGAAAATTATTATTCACGTTTCTTTCATAGCACACGATTTCGTCTGCCATATAAAAATGCATTTTATTAATGTCCTATGATATATTGTTGGATATTCTAGAATAAAATTTATTCGAAAACTTGAGTAATATGCTCATAGCATAAGTTTTGAAACACCTTGTACAGACCCCTTTGATGATAAAAACTTGCAATTTCGTCCATTGCATCGTTCAGTAGGATACAAAATAAATCCGGAATTAAATAGATAGAAAATTCTGAGTGATTAGCACGCGAGCAGGTGAGTTAAAAAGGTGAGAAAAGGGGAGTTGAGTATGTCAATGAAAATCTCATATTAATCGGATCAATAGGGGCTGAGGTAAATTAAACACTCAATCCCTGGAAATTTTTCAGGTAAACGTTTTCAAAGTTCAAATATAACAATGTTAAATAAACACTAAAAATTAAAATACCACTCAACTATCTTAAAGAGCAAAAATAAAAACAAATAAATAGAAATAAAAGAATTCCCCGCTTGCTCTATATTCAAAGTATGATTTTTCAATTGTAACACGTCACACCACCATCTCTACGGCATAAGAAATTTTGGCAGTCGCCCTTGCTGAAAACTCGTACGTTGAACCACGCCCCCTACTTGTAATGTCATGTTTCCAAAAAAAAAAAAAAATGGCGTTATCGCTTTAATCTACTTTTCCCCAGATTGGCTCGAAATCAACTTTTAGAGTCTCACTTAAAGATTTCATAAAAATTTACAAAAAACATAACTATTTTTAGTCGCATGTCATGTCATCGAATAAAAATAAATATAAATAAATTGCGTCCAATGCATATGTCCATATTCAGGTGTAATCGGCGAATCACACGAACCTTCAATTCATGGATGCCGGAAATTAAAAATAATTTTTTCGGGAAGGACGAGGAAAGGCGTTTTCAGAGTTATTTTCATTAACATTTGTAATGATATTATTGTTCTACGAATCGCGTTTACGACTTGTTAGAATGAACATGTTTCGATTTTCTGATTGTGTTAAGATGCAAAGTTTTCGAAAATATTTTCTGTCAATAATGAACCGATTTGTGTGAATATCATTCAACAGCAATGGTACTACCACTTGATGAGAGAAAGGAGAAGGAATAGAACCCCCCCCCCCCTGAAAATATGGACAGAAAAACTAGAATGATAAAGCACAAGAAATGGGCGGTGAAAATGAATGACAAGAATAAATCATGGAAAAGTCATAACTGGAATAAATATAGTGTTATAGACAAATTTTTAAATGGACTAGTGGATGCTTGTGTTGATTTGAGCCTTAAAGAAGTTCATGCCACAAACTGGCAAGCAATTTTATTACAAATATATTTTATTAAAATTTATATAAATTGATTTTGATAAAATTATCGTAAATTGATTTTGATAAAATTATCGTAAATTGATTTTGATAAAATTATCGTAAATTGATTTTGATAAAATTATCGTAAATTGATTTTGATGTGAATAACATCTATACTTGACGTATCTCTGGCCGAAATCGGAGTGTTATAATAAATGAACGCTTACTCCTCCGAACGCTCCACTTTGAACGCTTATATCTCCGAATATAATAGATAAATATGTAAACAATTTTTGTTTTTAGTAGAAAGTAGGATACAGTTTATGATCATATAAATGTAATTTAGATATTTTAGTATTCTGAACTTTTCGAAAAATTTAATTTTTTTTTTTTATCCAAGCGAGTTTTTACTTGATTTTGCTTATGTGCACTTGAAATATCTTCGGAACTATAAAATATTGATATAAATAGTAGGTGATAAAAATACTCAATAGGAAATCCAGTTTCTAGATCTATCATTTGTTTTTACAAAACTTTTGTAGTTTTCGAAATATCATCTTGTTAATTTGAAGAAGATTGAAAAATTAAGTTTGTAATGACTATATCTCGAAAATTGAAATTGCTAAATTTGAATATTAAGCTATAAATTTTAGCCTTTTAGGATATATAGAGGGATATATAATTTTATTTTGGGTCAATTTTTTTTTTATATTTCGTTATATAGTGGTTGGTATTTCGATATTCTAATAATTCGATCTATTAAAGTTTTCCAATGGGAGAGACGGTTGTAACATTTTGAATGCCATGAGGGTTGTAACTCAATATGTTTCCTCCTCTGTGAAATATTGATGCACAAGCATAAGATAGTTTGTTTTATTTTAAAGAAATTTAGAAATAGAGTGAGCTTAAGGATTCTAAACAAGTTTAATGACTGATTAGGTTTGAAGAGAAGATTTGGAAGTATGAAATTCTAGTGCGTATGTATGTCTTGTCAGACAAGTTTATAGATTTACCTGAATCTTAAATCACATCCAACATGTTGTATAAGTTTAGTTTATATTCCGCCAAGTAAGTTAGTAAAATAACTTGCACCCAACACAGAATCTCCACGATAGATAAGATATTTCTATATTATGGGAAACTAGCAACAGAAATTATAAATTTTTAGAATTAGTTTGCGCTGTAAAGCTTTTGTAACGGACTAAATTTCGCATAGTATGTAATTCGCTTCATTATGTACTTATGTGTGAGTGAGAAATATATCGCACTCTGTGTGAAAGAAAAAGTAAAATTTCTAATTTCTCAAGAAAGGCTCATGATATCTACTGAACAATGTATCTAATTACTCTTTGTTAAAAGTATTTACAAAGTAATTGGTTATTTTCTAATAAATAGCCAATATATTTAATTTCCTGTATGATTTTTTCAATAGTGTGTTAAATGATATTATTAGCTTTTAAATAAAAATATACGTAAAATATGTGTTTTTGCAACAATGCTTAATATAATTATTTTATTAATTTTTTTTTTCTGTTTTGAAAAAAAAAATATCTCAAAGGTTTGGTGGTCTTCCCAAGTAAAAGCTCCTTAAAATGTGTAGCTTATAGTTATATTGTAATAATTATTCCAAATTCCATTCGATATGTTCAATTTGTTGGAGAGATATCGTCTGTATAGACTCACACACACAAACAAACGCCCAAGAATACATCTTTGGAAAAAGGACTGCTTTGTAAGTACAGAATGTGAAGTTGCGCACAATTAATAAAGAAAACTAGATTACAACGTGAAACTGTATTAATTCTTATTTGCTGAGCAATTTAAGTTGCGAACTATAAAAACTGTAAAACCGTATTCGAAAATACGGTTAATTACGGTTAATTATTATTGCTTGATTTATATTTAGAGAGGCTCAAAAATCATAATCCGTCAACTCTGATTTGAATATCTTATCCTTTCATATATCATGTACTGCGGGCAATGTAAAAGCGAATAAATTGAATAGTTTTTCAAAAATATTTTTTTTTCGATTACATTTTGAAAGTAAAAATAAATTATCTTTATAGAAAATACACAAAGAAAACACCTTCTAAACCACAAGATAATAAAAATAAATATAGTTTTTATTGTGTTTTAAAAATTCCCAAACCGTTCTAAAAAAATTAGTAATCAAATTCATTGAAATTTCTAGATATTGAAATTTAAAAATCCGAAGCAAAGGCATTGGTTAAAATAACACATAAATAGAATAAAATTTTAAAAATAAGGGATCTAATAGAAAAATACTAAAAACAAACACAACACAAGCAACTATAAAATATTTTTACATGAACAATTTAAATATTTACTAAATTTAATTTACAAACCTTGATAAAACGCTGAATTAAAGAAAACTGAATTTAGACTCCCCCTGGGAAAAATGATCATACTTTTCTTTTCTTTTATTTCTTTTCTGGTCTTGTAGATGAGTTTGTTTGCGTTGCCAAATATGTTTATTAATAGTTAATGATATTTTACTGAATAGAGTAGAAATTCTTTTGAAAATATGGTTAATTTGATTATTGCGCACGATTTAGAATAGCAACTGAATTATAAAGTTTTAAACGTTTGGCGGAAAACTTAACTATGTTTATTTTCTGTTTTATTTTATATATTGCTTTGTTTATATACTATAATGCTGAATATAATCTTTCAATAGAATCAAAATTTATTTTTATTTCCCTCGCTAACGGGAAGTATTATTTCTGACAAAAAGGTTTTTCAGCCTAATTGAATATCTATACGACCAATCAAAAAAAAAAAAAATATATATCACTGGGTAAAAAAACTAGAATTGAGAAGAATATGCACAAAATATGAAGGAAGCGGATTGTTCGCAAGCTATATCAGCCAATTTCATCAACTAAATTTCAACATCATTAATTTAAAACATTAAAAAAACAGTGAATAATGCCATTGAAAAGAAAAAGTCAAAGCGAAAGCAATTTCATATTTCTTTTACAATCCTGGTTTTTAAAACTTACAACGGGGGAGTAAATAATAAGATTTTTTTATATATTCAATCATCTCTAGGAATGAAACTTATGTAGCAGGTTGTTCATCGGACTTGAAGTCCGATGATCAAAGATATGTGAAATAAGAAATGTATGAAGAAACTTTTGGCAATTGGTATGTACACTTAATTTTCGACAAACTATTAAGCATTTTTCTCTTTTGCAGACTAGTTTCGTTAACTCACGCGAATATTCTATCTCCAGAATCGGAAATGGAAATCCCTATGGAACCCCTGCTCCTTTCATTTTTGGAATTCGATACTGAAACC
>OX578139.1:24742893-24850393 GCA_951213105.1 Amaurobius ferox | reverse complement strand
TTTAATGCTCACTTATCATTTAGCCAATTTTGAGATCTAGTTATAAGGATGCTTTAAAAATAAAGACCACCAAAAATTTGTCCACCATTAAAAGTCTTTCATTAAAATCTCCTTTTTAGGATGTGCAGAAATCACACTGCCATAGCGCTATTAGGCATTACTATGCCCTTCATCAATGGTGCCCTTCATCAAGTGATGAAGGGCACGATGATTTCTTCACTGATGAAGGTCATATCAATGCCGGAAAGGGCTATAGCCGTGTGATTTTTGTGCAACGTAAAATGATTTTAATAAAATACTTTTAATTGTGACCAACTTTTTGGTGGTCTTTATTTTTAAAGTATTAACTATTTAACGCATCACCATACTATTTAATAATTAAAAGGAACTTGTGCAACGTATATAAGCACAAATAACACAATAATGCAGCTTCATTTTGATGTTATTTGTGCATATATACGCTGCTCACGTTCCTTATCCTTTTTTCACAAAGTATATTTTACTTACTGAGAACAAGCCATTCCACGTAAAATCAAAGATTTTGAACTTGATATAGAAAAAGAACCGAAAGTGGGAAAAACCTTGTTGACAACACCCCCTTTCTCCTTCTGAAATCGATGCTGAATCCTAATCACTAAACTCCTGAGCTCTATCAATAGCAGATTCTAAGAAATAGATGTTTCAAATGCAAAAAAAAAAAAAAACAAATCATAAAATTAATAATATTGTCAATATTTTTCTCTCGAAAAGGGTAAACCCCAAGAAGTAGTATTGCATTTGGAGAATTGATAAGAGCTTAGTGAAGTTCTACTTAAAATTTCATCCAAAACAAAAATTGTTAAATTTAAATAAGATGAATATGTTCAGGACGACAGTCATTATCGGAACGGTACATGCTTTACAATAAAATTATATTTCGAAATAAAATGACATTTTTGATTTTACAGCAGACTACAATTAATGATATATATGCCAGCTATCACAAAATGCGGCACAGATGTGCGTATATTAGAAATACTACGTTTTCAGCTTTTTAAAGTCAATTCATATAAAAATTAAATTTCATTAAAGAATTTTATGTAAAATTAAAAATGTGATATGGGCAACATATGGCTTTCCTTATAAGTCCAGATTCATGTTTTCCTTCATTTCTTTAATAATAAATTGATTTGATTTCATTGCGCAAAATAGCATGGATAGTTATTTAAAATGACGGCGAATTTGGAGTGAAATATTACATTTTCGTTTTAATTTGGCTCTACGTATTTTAAAATAGCGCTGCTACAAAAATGACAAATCAAAATATATCAACAACTGTTTATCCTAGAGTAATGGAGTTGATCTTATTATCTTTGTAGAAAATTACGTATATAACAGTCAAAAACAAAAGACAGGTTCTATTCTTTCAAATCTTACCAAGATCCAATTAGCACCAGGGTAACCTACATGTGACCTACCTACCAAATTTTGTGTTATTTCTTAGAATACTTCTGAACTACAGTAATACATACACTGCACATATACGCAAACGTCAAGTTAAAAATCTGATGTGGGCAACACATGACTTTCCTTATATAATGCAATGAATATACTACTTTTACAGTTAAAAAAATGTTATTCTTATAGTAGATACTTATAGTCTTTCCAAGATATTGAATTTTCTTCAAATAGTCGTCATTTTCATTGATTTAGCGCATTTTTATCTATTTGGCGAGATTTTTGTTAAATTAGAAACAATTAAAATGTCGCCAAGGTGGAGACATTCCACCTAATTCGTCTCTAAAATCTCGCCAAGCGTTATGGACGGAGAAATAAGTTATTCTTACAGCAGATAAATGACTATTGGCGTTCAAATACAAAAGTGTTACTCAAAGTATATTTTTTCATGAATGGAACGAACTAGTTCTACGAGAATAATGTTACCAAATTTATCGCATGGTATTACATATGAAAAGTGAACATGTTTCTCAATAGGAAATGTTTTTTTTTAATTTTATATGACGTTTTGATAATTTTTTTGAAAAGTGTGCAATATCTCGAGAACGGTTCATGTTAGCGTTTTAAAATTTATGTCAATCGTTTTCTAATGAAAAATTACATAAGAAATGTCCATTTGGGTAACTTTATTAGCGGTTTTGATTTTTTGACGATTTTTTCAAAATGTCACTCGAAAATTTAGGGGGGGGGGGGGGTTCTGAACATTCGATTGCGTATAAAAACAGTAGTCTTCCAGTGTTTCTGGATTGTGATTTTTGTACCAAATTTCGTTCGGAACGGTCCATTTGTTCGTCAGGTATCGTCTCCACAGACTCACTGACACATACACACACGCATACTTTCACACACACACACAGACGTCACTTCAAAAATGTTTGATTTGTGATCAGGGATGCTTGAAACGTGCTCTCCCGTCGAAAACTCGAATTCGAATTTTCGACCCCGTCATAATACTTTCCTTATACATTATGTATATAAGGAAAGTAAAAATAGTGAATTCTTCTGGCAGACTATCCGAAGCGGGTAGATATGTTGGAAACTAGCGCTGCTGTTTTCCACCTTATTCCAATACTTTCTCTATACATTATCATGTAATCGCAGGAAAAATAAGGATTCCGCAATAGCAATTTTTGCATAATTTAAAAAAATATATAATGTAAATAATATATCTGCAAGGTGATTTTAATAAATTTCGCTAGAAATCTGATTTAACTAGATTTGCGTAAAATGACGAGAAAGAAAAACATATTTTAAATCCCGCTTGTGACTTTTTTTATCATTTTATCTTCAAATTGGCCCCAGTCCAAACTAAAAAATAAGACTAATTAATTCTTGTGAATGGAGAATTTTTACAGTCATAATCTTGTGATATTATAATTAGCATTAGTAAATAAAATTAGTTCTTAAGAATACGTATTTCTAATGAAAGATGCAAAAAGAAGGCAATAAAACAAGTAAAAAATAAATATAACAAACCTCTTTTTTTCGTGCAAGTTAACATCTTTTAATCCTTATAATTACTTTTATTTGGAGATCGGAACAAAAGAGTAAATTATCAAAATGTTTGAAATTAATTCCATTTGGAGAAAATTATTATTCATATTTCTCAGCAGACGATTTTGTCTGTAATGCAAAAAAGAAAAATAAATAAAATAAATAAATAAATAAGAATTATACATTATTAATATTTTATGATTTTCTGCTGAATTCGCTAGAATAAAAATGACAATAGCATAAGATTTGAAACAACAATTTGATTATAATCATATAAGTTTTTGAAGAAAATTTTAGTTTTTATACGGATACATATTATTAATGAAAAAAATACTTTAACTAAATAACGTACGAATTAATGAAAAAAATCTTTTTAGGGAGCATTCTGATAATCCATTTTCCCTTGTAATATTTTCACTTTTATAATATATGTAATACATGAATATTTATTAAAATGTCCACTAAATGGAGAGAAAATTTTAAATACAATTCTATAAATTTATTTCTTTATTACTGGTATTAAAATGATATTTGATTTTAAAATGTAAAGGAATTCATAATTTTAGAACCAGGATAGTTTGTTAACCAGTAACAAAATAATTGATCAGCAATAAAACAGGTGTTCATTATTATGTGTAAAAAAATTAATTTAATGGTTTGAAGTGTGCTAGTATGTATTATAATATAACAAGAAACAACAATATTCTCGTAAATTTGTGATAGCATTTATTTTTGTAATTTTTACTTTCCTCACTAAAGGTGTATGGTTGGTGTCACCGCGGTGGTCTGTGATCCAGTTTTGCTGTTGTAACGTCAAGTCATCTTTGCGTGTGCTTTCGTGTGGGGCAGGTTTTCGTCTGATTCTTACACTAAAAAGGAGAAAAAAATCGTAACCCTGGGATTACTTTTAATATTTTGCTATTTGTGCGTTAATTGTTTTTGCATGTATAAAAAAACCACTTTGTACCTAAGCAGTGGTTGTAACGTGGCATAGCGGGCGAAGGCGTATTTAGAAGCTTCTTTAGGGCGTACATGAATTGCAGATTCTCGCACAGAGGGCATATAATCGGCCTAAAAGTAATGCAAGCTAACCAACTGGTCGCCGCAGTCGGCTTGATATTCATAAAAAGAAATATTTAGAACAATTAACTAGCTAATGGGCAAAAAAGAAAGAACATTTTCACCATAAAAAACACTGTATAAATAAATCTTAACATTACTTTTCTTTCCATTATTTTCTTTTACTTTTAATATCAATTTAATATAATGGAATAAAATAAAAAATAAATTATATTTTTTGTAAAAGTGGAAAGTTTAAGAAAGAAACATTTACATGGAAATGCATTTAAAAAAAAGTGTGTAATTCATTACAGCGACTTCTGTTGCACCTTGTGCACTACATGTGGATGGAGCACTTGATGGACTTCAGAAGTAAACTAGGACTGGACTCTAGACTCTGAAAAAACGAACTTCGTGCATAACGTTTATGTATTCATATAAAATCATATTTTTACAGAAACAAAATGGTACCGTCATTTTACAAAAGATACACCCATTAGAGAAACTTAAAAGTGTTAGGATAATCACTAATTTTTTACCAACTTTCAAATGAGACCAACATCTAGATACTAGATTGAGTATAAGTGCTCGATAGTTAAGACACTTTTTTTTTTCTTTTTTTTTTTTTTTTTGCCGACGTGGTTGTCGAGTGGTCAAGGCAAGCGTTTCCGTAGCAATCGCTCGACCGCCACGTTGTGGATTCGAGCCCCACGTAAGGCATGGATGTTTGTGTTGTGGGCGCAATGTGATCCGCCCCCTCTGGTGCGCCTGGGGCAACGTCAATGGGCGGCTAAATGGTTCACACTCTGGCCGCTGTAATAAAGGCGAATGACGAAGGTCAAAGTGCCTGGCCATTTGGAAAAAAAAAAATGTTTTTTTCCTTTGCACCGTCACTCTTATTTCAAATTTTTGAAATTTCGCATTTTACCCTTAGTTTCGAAGCTCAAACAGATAAAATGATATCAAAACGAAGTTATAGTGGTTAACCAAACTATAGCTTTCACTATAGTGTAGCTATAGGGGAGGTGCTTGATAATTTTGATACCCATCCAATCTCTCTGTTATTCTAGTACATACACTAGGAAAATGGAAGGTCACTTATAACCCTTATCAACAGCGGCGTCGCTAAGGGGAGGATTCTGGGGTTCATAACCCGATCCAGGAACCTGTGAAAACCCATTGAAGTTCGGAGAAAAGATATTTGGAGAAATGGGAAACAAAATATTTGGTTGCCCAAACCCGTCCAACACTTTTTTCTGGCTATATTACTGTGCAGTGTCCACTTTGACAATAAGAGCTTGCAATTTCGTCCCAGTAGCTCAACGGTAGAGAATCGGCTGTCCAGTTCGATTCCTGGTCGGGGCAGCAAGGTTCTTTACAACGGGGCCTTTAACCAATCGACTCTGTAGGTTAGTGCAACGATGCCGTAGATCTGAAAATGACCCTAGTACGACTAGTACGGATTCAGTGGACTCTGCAAGATTGATCGCCGATTTCAAATTGAGAGGATAACGACCTCGCAGGATACTAACCTGGGTAAAAATAGTAGTAGCAGGAGGCTAACCTGAGATAAAAGTAGTAGGAGGTGGTCAGTCAGATGGTCACTTGCTCGCTAATCTGACATTAGAGGGTGGAGAATACAGAGTCCACTTCAACGATAAGAGCTTGCAATTTCGTCCCAATAGCTCAACAGTAGAGCTTTGTCTGGCCAGTTCGGAAATTCAGGGTTCGATTCCCGGTTGGAACACCAAGGTTCTTTACAACTACTTATTTAAACAACTGCATAGGTTCTACTCCATTAGGTCTAGATTGCCTGAATGATATAACCCCCCCCCCCCCCCCACACACACACACTTCGTTCGATCGTCGACCCTTTATCGAGATATTGATTACGCCTACGTGTGTAAAGTGTCCTACACAACAATATGTAACATTTGACGGCTGAGTTTAGTTTGATTGTTTAATATTTACGAAAATATTTTTATCGCCTGGTGACTACACAGCCTTGATTATGTAGTCTTCTTGGATGAATTTTCTAAAGAAACTAAAAATGATTGCGTAACATATCTATGATTTGTTACATAATAGTTTTGTGCAGTGTTGTATCAGATCCTTTATCGGTTACAAAATATGTGGCTTGAATCCATTATAATTGCGTGGTTAGCATTCTAAGTATTTGACTGTTTGTGAGGTTCTTACTCAATGCATGCAACATCAGATGTATTAAGGCTGATACTTTTGAGGTAACATTTAAACATATATTTTAATTCAAAATTTGAAATTCAGTTGATAACACATGTTCTTACTCAATACATGCAACATCAGATATATTAAGACTGACACTTTTGGTCAACATTTGAACATATTTGATAATTTGAAATTTAGTTGACAGCGCATTATATAACGAACTGCTAGCTGTATTAAACGATTTCGGATCAAAACATCCTCTTTTATTTGGATATTAAAATAAATCAACAAATGCAAGAAGGCATATGCTGAAGGACGCGTTGCTGGGCTGGCTCCTTCTTGCTTTTTTTCGTGGATGAGGTAGCTCTGCTTGTATATCCTGAAGAAGGAGACTGCTTTATGCCTACGAAACCGATTGATACCGTTACTAATTTATTTTACTCTGTGTTTTTAATGAATGTTTTCCTTTTTAGCTATTTTTGAGGCAATTTGATCAAAATGATTGGCAATTCTACAAAATCCAGAAGAACTACACATATTATCTTTTCCTTAAATTCAAACACTTTTGCAATGATTTAAGTTTATTTAATGTTCGCTTTAAAGTATATTTTGCGTTAACCTAATAAACTCATAATTTTATATATTTTTTTTCAGGTAAGCGGTTTTTTGCTGATGTTGATTTGATTACTTACTTACCTACGAAAAATGATGATAATGTGAGTTCTCTCCCTTTCGTCAATTTACTTTAATATGTTTGTATTGAAAATGAACTTCAATATCCTATTTCTTGTACTTGATCAATATTAGGACTTTCGTGCAAAGTCTGAAATCAAGAGTAGTGATCAAAAAATCAAAGCTATTTTAATTTTCTGATTCTTATGTATGCTTTTACATGCTTCGTAGGAAACAGAATAATATCCTCGCCTGTCTGTGTCATCTATAGCCGAAAATCGAAGCTACGAACAACGGCGAAATTCGGTGCAGTACTAGATGAACTCCCGATGCGACAACTCGTTGAGTTATGTTTATTAATTTGAATGTTTAAAAGTTATGAACTTATCCAGAAAGACCTCTATGCCAGGTTCCCGCATGTTTGCGGCGTGCGAAATTTTAAAGCTGAAGATCACCGTTTTGCACCATTTAGTCAAATAGCGAAATCCGTCTGCTGCAGACGATATTCCCATGCTCGTATTCCAGACTCAGGTGGTTTGCGCACGATACCTCAGACTTTCTGTCCAGACATGGACTGCAATAAGATTTGCGTCCCTGCCATTGCATATTTTTGTCGATTACTAATTATATCTATCTTTTATAGTTCCGAAGATATTTCGAGTCTGGGTAAGAAAAATGAACAAAAACACTCTCTCGGTTAGATACCTTCTAATGTTTTTCGATAAAATGTTCGAAATATTAAAGTATTGAAATTATTTTTATATATTCATAAATTGGACGCTATTTTCGACAAAACAAGAAAAATTATTTGCATTTTTATTTATTGGGTTTAGAAATATTATCTTTTAAATGTTTATATTTCTCATAGCGTTCCGATTTTTGCTATAGATACGTCAAGCATATATGTTATTCACATCAATAAATTGCAGTAAAATTTTCGAAGATATATATATCTGTCCTGATGAGAATGCAATTTCGAACTAACCGCCATTTTTTGTGTAGTTTCAATTGATTGTTCTCTATTCTTAATCTCTTATCTTGAGCTGATTATTATTGCCTATTTTCATTTTTGCCGAATTTTATTTTTATTTTTATTTACTTTTATATATACTTTTAATTGTGATTTTTGAATCCTAATATTCTTCTCATCCCCCTTTCCATTGTAGTGATATGTTACCTTCTTTCTTTATCCTTAGTCTTGGCTTATAGTTACTCATTTGAACAGATATGCAACAGATATGCTAGAGATGCTTGAGACAGATATGCTTGATTTGTAACAGATATGCTAGAGATGGTTTTTTTTTTTTTAAAATCCTTAAATTCCTTAAAAATCCTTAAATTTTTATTTATATATATATATATATATATATATATATATATATATATATATATATATATATATATATATATAGGGTGTCCCAAAAGCATTGACCTCTGCTTTTATTCCTTAAATATTGATCTTAGACATATATAATAAATTACAAAGTTGCGTACAAAAAGGTACAGAATTTTATGAACTCGATAAACATTTTCAGGGAATTAAATTTGAAGAAATACAAAATTTAACTTTTTATACGGTCCCCACACAAAAACATTTCCAAGAAGTAAAATGTGCCCCATACACTAATAAGGTGATGTACAAAATTTCAGCATTTTATCATAAAAAGTTCCAGAAATATGTTTAAACAAATTTGGTGAGGAATTAATCACAAAATTAAAATGTAAATGTTTGCAGTAAGAGTACTAATGACTGAACGCAGAAATGCATCATAGGCAAATAATATCTGCCTCTTATCTTTAATAGATCTTTGGCATGGATGGAAAACATTTTGAACAAGCTTTGCAATCTTTGTGTAAAATTATTATTTCTACACAGTGTAGATACTTTTGTACCAATAAATGGCAAAATTGTTATTTATGTAATCAGTGTTTTCTTTCGTAATTTGTGTATGATCCCTGAAATGCGATCTGCCGATATGATTTTTCCCCTCTGACAACCTATATCGATGCATCGAAAAGTGGTTTAAGTCAGCATTTTTGCCTTTTCATATCTCTGGAACTTTTTATTATAAAATGCTGAAATTTTATACATCACCTTATTAGTGTATGGGGCACATTTTACTCATTGGAAATGCTTTTGCACGGGGGCCGTATAAAAATTTAAATTTTGCATTTTTTAAAATTTAATTCCTTTGAAAATTTTAATAGATTTCATAAAATTCTGTACCTTTTTATACGCAACTTTGTAATTTATTATATTTGTCTAAGATCAATATTTAAGGAATAAAAGCCGAGGTCAATGTTTTTAGGACACCCTGTATATATATATATATATATATATTATACACATACACACACATATATATGTATATATGTATGTGTATATAATGCTTCTTTATACACATACACTGTACAATTAGCAGTGTTTGTTTCCGTGTCTTTGATAGGCTTTAATACCTGTCTTAAAATGAATTGCTCAATATTCTTACCTGTCATGCTATCTAAGAATATTGGGTTGTGGTTAGTTTTTTTTTTTTTTTAACTGAAGGCATTCCGGATATATTTTATTAAATGTAGACATGAGGGAACATAATTTCATAATAATAGCGTTTGGTAAACAATGAGGTTGACTCAAGTCTGATGAAACCGATTTGTTCTGTGTGAATAAACGTCCTGTAAAATAACAGTTTCATGATGTTCAAGTCCTTTATTCGTTGTCTTCGTTCTCATGTATTTTATTTACAACAGATAATATGGTACAGCAGACTATGGTAACTAAAGTAAGATACATAATTGTACAATTGTAGATTAATACATTCACTTATAACTTTATATGTCTTAAGTTATAAGCGAATATCGACTCTATATAAGTTTGATCAACAGACTTGGCGTAGTTTAAATTATCAACTCCCCCATATACTTGTGGGGCCGACTTTTTTGGTCCTGTTCTGGTTTGAACATAGGACACGAGTGCCGTAGCCCGATGCTAAAAGGTTAGATGAAAAGCTAGCTTAAAGTCAGAACTTATAATTTCGGTAGTGACACTTGGCACGATCGGTTGATGATAGAAGGCACGAAACTAGTTTCACCATCCTTTTCCTAAAAGAGGTCGGTCGAGTCTATGAGATCTGCGAACCCCTAGGCCCACTAATTCTGAAACGCAAGACTGCCGGAAGCTGTCCGGTCAGCCGGTCCTTACTTTTATCGGGAAGCTACCAAGAGGGTGTGAGGCCAGTCGTTAGCCGACGGGAGAAAAGAGTGGATGCGCCTCTTGTGCTGCTCTTGTATTGGTGTGCGTTCTTTTCTGCCGTGCCCACCATCACAGGGATCTACTGTTTTAGATCCGTACAGTGCTATAGCCCGGGACCTCGAGTGCTGCAGCTCCATACTATAAACTTAGACCGAAAGCTAGCTTTTGGTCCGAACTGACAATTCGGGTAGTGATTCCTAGTATGACCCGATCGATGCTGTAAGGTACGAATCCGGTCTCGCCACATACCAGGTGTAACCATGTCCGTTTCGAGAATTATCATTTTCCATATGAAATAATGCAATGGAAATTTTAAAATTCGAATTATTGGAGTTCTACTCATGCGAATGACTAAAATGTGTGTCTAGTTCTAGTTTTTTATATAATGTATCTACAAAAACAATTTTATACTTCCAAGTGGAATTATTTCTTAGTTATCGTTACTACAACTGTCTATCACGCAAGCAAACAGACGGACGCATTTCCAAAAGTATATGAAGTGGAATCAGGCGGTCTTACGAGATGTGCTTATCCGACAAAATCTATTTAATTCGAAAATGTTCAAAGAATTAATACTTTGCTACACAATAGTATGAGAAAATGATAAATCTGTATTCTAGCTAAAATCAAGTGGGCAACTAATAAAATTATTACGAACAAATTATTACAAATGTTTAATACATAAAATTACAAACGTAAAATTATTACAAACACAACCTTTTAACTGAAATAACCTTTTTTCATGTGATTTAACGGGGGATTAAAGCCTATTTCATTTATGTCAAGGAAAAAAATCTTACAGCGTATGGGATTTTATTTCGCGCTTGAAAATATTTATATTCTTTCAGCTTGATCAGAAACGAAATGGCGCTACACGCAATTCAAAAATTGTTTTTTTTTTGTAAATTCTTTCATCATTTTCCTGTTGCTCTACATATCTGGGACATATTAATAAATCTCAAATTTACGAATATTCCGAAATATATTGCAAATATGTCAAATGATAGAATAAATATCCCTCACAGAAAACAATTTGTAGCGCAAAATGTTTCCATCCGGGCAATAATTTAAACCCACGATATTTATGCAGTCCAATTACATCAGGGAATAAATTCTGAATAGTATAAATTGCAGTTTTATCGACCATTTATTCGTTCTATGAAACTTTTTCAATTTGAATAGAAGACTGGCTTTCAGGTTTTATTACAATATATATTTTAATTTTTGAATATTTAATGTAATGAAAAATTTATATAATTTTGTAACATGTTTGTGACTTTCAAAAGCCCCCAGGAGCTTGACCCCGTTCGGTAGAAGACTACGAGTAGAAGAGTGAATCCTTACAGACTTATATTATCGACCACAGGACATAATCTAATGGTACTGAATTGTCGATGCACCCCCAACTTGGGACAGGAGACGATTAGAAGTTTTGAAAAGTATTTCTAAACCATTTAGCATCTCTCCCCCCCCCCATACACACAAATGATCTAGTCTAGATACACCTACAGTATCGGTCACTAAACAGAACCTAACTGAGCGCAATGTTTAATTCCAGCCAACGGATCCAGAAATCGAGCTTCTTATGCGCACAGTATCGTGACATATCAGATACCTGCAATAGTATCCATGGACCGATGTCGCGCTAAATATGAGCGCAGCAGCGTGAAATATCCGATACCTGGATTGGCATTCATAACCTATGTTGCGCTTTTATGCACTCCGTGAAATATTCGATGGCAACCATAGACTGATGCCGTGCTTTTTATGCACTTGGCAGCGAGAAATATTCGATACTGGCAATGGACCAATGTCGCTCTTTCAATGCACTCAGCAGCGAGAAATATCCGATGGCAATGACATTCATGGGCCAATGCCGCGCTTTTTATGCACTTAGCAGCGAGAAATATCCGATACTGGCAAGGACATTTATGGGCCAATGTCGCGCTTTTTATGCCCTTAGCAGCGAGAAATATCCCATACTGGCAATGTACCAGTCGCGGTTTTAAAGCCCTCAGGAGCGAGAAATATCCAATACTGGCAATGTACCAATGTCGCCCAGCAGCACTCAGCAGCAAGAAATATCCGATGGCAATGGCATCCATCGATCAATGTCGCATTTTTTATGCACTTAGCAGCGAGAAGTATCCGATACAGGCAATGTACTAATCCGATACTTTAATGCACGCAGCAGCGATAAATATCCGATAGTGGCAATGGCATCCATGGACCGATGTCGCCCTTTTTATGCACTTAGCATCGAGAAATATCCAATACTGGCATTGTACCAATATCGCGGTTTCAATGTACTCAGGAGCGAAAAACTTTCGATACTCACAATTGGCTGAGCTTTTAATGCGCTTACCAATGTAAAATATTCGTTTAACTGTAATGCCAGCTATAAAACTTGCTACATTTACAACTTCTATACCGGTTTCAAACTTCTATACTGGTAGATAAATTCAGTTCCACCATGCAGTACCGGTATCAAATTTCATAATTAGTGAGATTAGACTACAATGGTCAAGTCCATACTCCTAATATAAGATCGATAGACGTTTCCTAATATGGGATTGCCCTCCTAATGCCAGTAACGAGCATATATTGCCCTGCTTTCTTATGGGCTCGTTAGCATTTAATATTAAATAATTGCAATTGCGGTAAAAACACTTGCTGTGTGCACAATTTTCAAACCTCTTTGGGCACTACACCATTCAGTAGTACTGCGCAGTTGTCAACTAATTCCAGTATGATTGATCTGAGACTGCACGAAGCTGAAACGCCCAAGTTCATACTTACAGAACCAACCTTAAGGGGACCATTACCAAAGCTAGGATCGCGTTCTTGTTGTAGATAACATCATTCTTGGATCGGTTTAGTTTATTTAGGCTCTCACCAGAATGCATTGTCTGATATTGGATATTTTTTACCAAAGGACTACTAAAGAACGAGGAACCAATACATGGATGCTGTTATCCATAATGGTGGTTGGCGTGATTTTATTCTAAATGTTTTGTTGCACGAGTTTTGGTTATAGGCACTAACAATTGACGAAAAATTTACTCATGATGTCAAATAATTTTCTTAAAACTAAAAAAAAAAAACCACTTAATATATTTTAAGTTAATTTCTCCACTAAGCCTAAGAGGAAGGACTTTAATGCTCGTCTTGACGCGGGGAGGTTAAGGTCTGACTTTTATTACTTTTAATTAAAATTTTGACAAAAAATTTTGACTTTTTGTTTCTTGCCGAGTGTTAGCTTTATAAAAAGTGAGCCGGTTGCTGTAATAAGATTCTCTTCAATTTCATTTTAATTATTTTCTGACACATTATAAAAATTAAATCGACTAAGGGAGGTAAAAAATGCGATAAAAAAGACATTAATTGGATTTTTTGGAGGAAATCAACGTCATATTTTTTAATTTAGGTTAAAGTACTATAATTTCAATTTTTTTCTTAACTAATAGCTTTAAAAGTTCGGGAGACACGGAGATACAATATAAGAAAATTACCACAATGAAAAAAACCCCTTTAAAATGACAAAGCAGTTGTAGATTAAGTATTTCAAATGAAGAAGAAGCTAGTTAATAAAAATTCGTTAGAAATCTACAGTAAAAATATTAAACTTTTTTAACTGTTTTTAACTTGCCATTTCCACTCATGCTTTGCAAAGGCAAAATAGCTAGTGGAATGGTTTATCATAATATCAAAAACCATTTTAAATTTATGCATGTAAATAATGCATGTTTATATAGGTACGTAAAATTGAAAATAAGTCTGTTTGTCTGTATCACATTCAGAATCACAGATTTTGACCGACATTTTTCAATTGTACTGTTTTTTGCTGCAAACCCAAAAGTGAAAGCTGCAGGATTATGGACGGTATACGGGAGCTTTTTTACACAGTTTTTTTGTTTATACACACATTTGGCGAAATTTCTTGTTTACGACGTCTAGATTAAACTAGCCAGTTATTTAAACTATCTAGATTAAACTGTCGCGAAATTTGGCGAAAATGTTTTAAAAACATTATGAAGGAAAATGCCAATAAGTGATATTATATGACGGCATCGTAGAATAAAGGCTTTTATGGTCAGAAATCATTTTTTTTTTTTTTAGCCATCTTGATGATCCTAATTTTACTGCCTGTACTAAAGAAAAGCATTTAAGAGAAAAGTATTTACGAAAAATATACCAAAGTATTGATCGGTTTTATAGATTTATTTTATAGGATGGTTTAATACAGTCCTGTATTTTTGCCGTAGATTAGCAAACTATAATTATAAAATAGTATTATTTTAAATCGTCTGCTTTATTTTTAATCGTAAAATGATATACGGAATTAATCCTTTAAAAATGAGTTTTAAAATCCCGGATTTGTTTGCCATGAAATTTGATTTAACAAATAATGCCAAAGTTTTGATAGTCCATTGATTTTGAAGATGATAAAAACGTTTTACTGAAATATGATTACAATTTGAAATGCAATTGTAGAAATTGATTCAATTAAACTACAACCATCAATAAACACATTGGACTAGCTTCCTTATCAAAGACTTACAGTTTATCCATACCTATCTGTTGTCAAATTTATTATATTTGAAAACTTAAAACTTCATAAAAAAAGAACTTTATTCAAATGACGTCATCCAAATATAAATAGTCTGGGTCTCTATACAAAAGTAATGAATATTTCATTCATATCACTTTTATTCCAGACTCCAGAGCTAAATAATTTTGCTTGAAAAAAATTCAACTATTCTTATACAACTCGGCTTACAATCACTTGTTTACATTCTGCATCCATTAAAATTTGGCTTCGTTGTAGAAATAATCAACGTTTGATGATCATTTAAACTCTAATATATTGTAAATGCGTTGACGCAGAATATAGATGCACAGAAAATACGTAAAAACAAAGCGGTTTTAGGACGGATGCAACACTAAATATAAATTTAAAAGAACTTTAAAAATCAATTTTTACATTGGGAAAAAATATGTATGACCTATTTTATTTTGAAGTGGGTCACGTGATTTCTTTATAAGATATGGGTGTAATTATCATTTTAATTTTATGTACAAAGCTACCGAACTAATTTTGCTAAAATTTTTTTTTAATATTTTATGGGATAATAAATATTTTATGGATTCTAACAATTTAAATACTGACCTACGTATATTATAATTTATATTAGTTTATGAAGATGATGTTCTATAGTAAAATCAAAGATTCATATGCTTTTTTTTTATATTTTTATATAATAATGAAATATTTATTAGGATATTTGAAAATGCAATGTCAATGCTATTAGAATGTGCACATATTTTAAATAAAAAGTAACGCCAAGTATATGTGACTGTATAAACATAAATATTGAATTTATTTTATTTCTCTCGAATATAAAATATCTAATCATTTATGTTCTAGTAACAGATGCTGTTTAATATTCTTCGAAATTTTATTTTTCAACTATGTAATCACGTACATTGTAAACTTTTCAAGTGTATTCAATAAAATGTAAGTTTAATTTGCTTTGGGAATTAAAATGCGCAAGCTAAAAATTTTAGGCGCTGAAGATTGTGCTTTAATGATTTATTTTTTATCAATTACGTGTATATGATAGCTAAATATAATATGAATTTACTGAAATATTAATTTTGATTTTTATAAGGTGCAATTATGTATTTAATTAATGCCGAATTGGGAAGAGAAATAATTAATTACTTCATCAAAATCTCTCTCTTAAATCTACGTTTGAAAACGTAAGAGAACGAATTTCTCAAATATTTCCTTCATTTTATCTCCAATGTTTTTACAATATATACACTTTTTTTGTAAAAATAATGGCTTCCTTTTATAAAACATAATTTGTTTTCATAAAATAACTCTCTAACAAAAGCTATATAATCGCCATATTATTGGAGGTTTTAATTAAATTTGCATTCCAACACAATATTTTATCAAAGTATCGCAAAGATATTTTAGTCACAACACTGAAAAATCGTCTGCAAGGAAATGTGAAAAATAATTATTCTTGTGATTGGAAATGCCTTTAAGTATTTCACTGCTCTGTTTAATTTAGAAAATAAAACTAATTATAAAGATTAAAAATATTTTATTTGTATGGAGTCTGTATTTTCGTTATGTACATTAACTTGAAGTTTTATTGATTAACGTTGGATTTATGAATACATATGATAGATTTAATTTATTTATCATTATTTTAAATGCTATATTAATTCAAGGTTTGAAGAAATGTGTCATATTTATATAATTAGTTTGAAAAGGATTGGGGATTATAAGAAAAATATCAGTTGAACTTTTGTTTTATGATCGGAAATGTTTTGTTAAATTTCAATATTTTTGTGACAAAATACTGTTGTAAATAAACGCTTCTCACAGAAAGGAATTGATCCAATAATTTGCGATTGGCAATATAATAATTCAGATGCAGACACACACAAACATACATCACGTTAAAAACGTTCGATTCGAGTTCAGGGATGTTTGAAATGTGCTCTTCCATCGAAAAATCAATCTCGACTTTTCGATATTGTAATAATGCTTTCCCTATATATTGTACTATGTATGTAGGAAAAATAATATCAAAATTGACAAAAAATAAATTTAATGAATGGTTAGTATTATACGTTGGAGTGTGTTCTATTGGTTGCTGCCAAGGAATAAAATAAGATTAGGATAATTATTGATATCTTCAGTTTCTTAAAGCCTTTTTTTTTCAAGTTTTTCCAAATGCATATATTTCCGACTGTGTTTAAACTAATTGTCGTGAGATACGAATTATACGAAAATACTGTTGCCGCTATTTTGTTTTTGTTTGGCATATTTATACTAAACTCTATTTGCCGTGTAAATTGGTTTACAAACGGGACTAGGATATATTACATTTTGTATTTGTTTCTGACGTTTTACAGTGAGATGAGATATTCATATACTTTTTCTATATTTTTTCATAAAGATAATAATGAAATATTTAATATAATTTTTTGAAACAGCAATGCGTATGCTGTTAGAATGGGTACATATTTTAAATTCCGAGTAACACCAAGTGTATATGACAGTATAAAAATTAATATAGAACTTGCAAAGTTCACTTTGACAATAAGATCTTGCAATGTCGCCCCAGTAGCTTAAGAGCGTCGGCTGGCCAGTTCGGTGATCCAGGGTTCGATTCCCGGTTGGGGCAGCAAGGCTCTTTACAATGGCGCCAGAACAGATCACCCCTGTAGCTTAGTGCAAAGAAGTCGGAGGTCTGAACGTGACTCTAGTACGACTAGTGCGGATTCAGTGGGCTTGGGAAGATTCAGCGCCGATTTCAAATGGGGAAGATAACGACCATGCAGGATGCTAACCTGGGTAAAAAAATAATAGCAGGAGGCTAACCTGGGGTAAAAATATCAGGAGGTGGTCACTCAGATTGTCAGTTGCCCGCCAATCTGACATTAGAGGGTGGAGAATGCGGAATCCACTTTGACGATAAGAACTTGACGATAAGTCCCAGTAGCTCAACGGTAGAGAGTCGGCTGGCCAGTTTGGAGATCCAGGGCTCGATTTCCGGTTAGGGCAGCAAGGTTCTTTACAAACTTTAAGAAATTTAAAAATTTCCCTCAAATATACAATGTATAATCATTTTATTTATGTTCCAGAAACAGATTTTGTTTAATATTCTGCAAAATTTTATTTTCTAAAATGTGTAATAATCGTTTTTAGCAAAATTTACAAGTAATATGTGTTAAACCATAAGCCTAATTAGGTTCGGAATTAAAATGCGCAGGATAAAAATTTTAGGCCCTAAAGAGTGTACTGTTATGATCTGTTTTTAAGCACTTAGTTATATAGTAGCTAAATGTAACATAAATTTACTGAAACGTTAATTTTGATTTCGATATGATGCAATTATATATTTAATTAATATCTTTAGATAGATTCAGTATCGAATTGAGACAGGAAATAATTAATCACTTCATCGGAATTTCTCGTTTAGATCTGCTTTCGAAACGTGAAAGAATGAATTCCTTAAAATATTTTCTTCGTTCTATCTCTAATGTTTTTACAACGTATACTTTTTTTTTCTTTGTAACAATAATACTTCCCTTTTCCAAAACTCATTATGTTTTTATAAAATAACTCTGTAGCAGAAGTTATATAAAGTTCATATTATTAAAGGTTTTAATAAAATTTTTATTTTAACAAATATTTTATCAAAATATCATAAACATGTTTTGGTAATAATACTGAAAAATCGTCTGCAAGGATATATGAAAAATAATTGTTCTCATGATTGGAAATGCTTTCAAGTATTTTCACTGCTCTGTTTAATTTAGAAAATAAATCTAATTATAAAGATTAAAAATATTTTATTTGTATGGAGTCTGTAATTTCTTTCAATACATTAATTTGAAGTGTTATTGATAAGCGTTGGTGCTTGGAATATATATGGCAGATTTGATTTATGCTTTTACAGTTATTTTAAATATATGCTAATATACTATAATAGTTTAAGGTTTGTAAAAATGCATTATATTTATATAATTAGTTTGAAAAGGATTGGTGCGTATAATAAAAATATCAGTTGCATTTTTATGTTTTAAGATCTGAAATATTTCGTTCACTTTCAATATTTTTGTGATGAAATACAGATATAAATATGCATATAGTTGTAAACAAACTCCTCTCACAGCAAGGAAATAATCCAGTGATCTGTAACTGGTAATATGCTGCTCTATCTAATATCTACTGAGATACTCAGATGATTGCTTTTATTTTTTTATTTGAAATGGACCTTAAATTCTCCTCTTTCATATTTGAGTCGAATTAATTTGTTCTGTACACCTTCCTCATAACTCCCTCTCATTTTTGCAAGATAGCATGTTCGTCATATCTCTCCGTAATTACACCCATAATCGCTGCCACATATCGGAAGGTTATGGAAAAATTCCCATATAGTATTCTTCACAGAGTCTAGCCTGCAAAATGAAGTTACTCGTTAGCTATTGCTAATATCTCATGTTTTAGCGGGAAATCAAATCAACGTTATTTGACTGAAAAGCAGACGATTTATCTATTGAGCTACTAAGACGATTATCTTACTTTTGAATCTGAAGTGTACCCTACTCAATTACTAAATCAAATGTACAGGCCATTTCAAAAGAAACAACAGTAGGATTTTAATAAATGTGGTCTGCAGATAGGGAACATGACAAAAACCCAGTACCACCTTCTCTTTCAGAATTTTTAATAAGTAAAAATATTTTTAAATAATCTGATATGGGAAGCACATGACTTTTCTCATATAATGCAATAATTTTACTTCTTCTACAGTAAAAAATAATTTATAAAATCCACGGTGCTGTGTTTTTATTATCAAATTGTACATTTGGCGATATTCCGGATGACAACATGTAAAACTATTTCAAAGTACCCAATTAACTTATACTTCGCGCAACTCTAAATAAACAATTATCAACATTCATAGCATCCTTAATAAGCGCTATAGTCCATATATTAAAATATCTTAATAATTAATTCATCAATTAGGTGTCATCTTCATTAATTTATCAGCATTTTTGAAATTTCAACGATATTTTTGTAACTCTGCGACGAAATATCGCCAAGTACGCCAAATGCATTACCAATTGTTACAGACAAACGGAGAGAAGAGCTTTTCTTCTATACTAGAAGGTATGCCCGTCATATAACGGAAACCAGAATCTGCGAAACATTACTTCCCATATTACGTCATTTTTATAAATTTGGTGACATTTCCGTCACTTTGACAACATTTAAAATAAGCGCCAAGTTGGCGACGTTCCATAAAATTTCCAAATTTCTCGCCAAGCGTTATAGACAGACGGACGGAGAAATGAGTTATTCTTATAGTCTACTCTTATGTTCTTTCCAAGATATTGAACTTTCATCAATTAGTCGTAATTTTCATTGCTTTAGCGTCATTTGTATAAATTTGGCCACAATTTCGTTAATTTGCAACATTTAAAAAGTCGCATAGTTGGCGGCATTCCGTAAAAATTGTCGCCATATTCTCGCCAAGCGTTATGGGGGGAGAAATAAGTTATTCTTACAGCAGATGAATGACTCTTGGTGTCCAACTATAAAAGTATTACCCAAAATATATTTTCTCGTGAACGAGCTAGATTCACAAAAATGATGTCACCAATTTCATTGCATGATATTACATATGGAAAATGAACATATTTCACAATAGTTAATTTTTTTTTATTATTTTATGCGATTTTTTGATACATTTATTTGAAAAATGTCTAATAACTCGAGAACGGTTCATGTTAGAATTTTAAAGTTTACAGCAATTGCTTTCTAATAAAATATTGCATTAGAAATCACTATTTACGCAACTTTATTAGAGGTTTTGATTTTTTCATAATTTTTTTCAAAATTTCACTCAAAAATTTAGGGGGGGTTCTGAACATTCGATTGCGTTTAAAAACAATAGGCTTCCAGTATTCACGGATTGTAATTTTGTATCACATTTCGTTCGAAAAGCTTCATTTGTTCGTCAGATATCGTCTCCACAGACACTGACACACACACACATACAGATATAACTTCAAAAACGTTTGATTCATGTTCAGGGGTGCTTGAAACGTGCTCTCCCGTCGAAAACTCGAATTCGAATTTTCGACCCCGTCACAATACTTTCCTTATACGTTATGTATATAAGGAAAGTAATAAGATCAATATGCAGACTTACTAAGCGGCCATGATAATGGAAACATTTTAGTATTTTATCTATAATAATATAAGAGGCATGACCAATATGCACATTCTTATTAACCTTCTTTTTTGACCCAGGTCATCCGACCTACCCGAATGTGTAAGGTATCCGTTTCGACGACTGGGACAGTGCCACCCAGTTTAGACTGGAACTAAATGAGGGCGGCATCTTCAGTGACTATACCTTTCTTCCCCTAACACTAATCTCACGGAAGGACTTATAGACCCCCATATACCCGTACTCCGCGTGAACACGGAGACAGTTTGGGAAGAAGCGGGAATTAAACTCGGGTCATCCGAGTGCAATCTCCGCGGCTAACCACTGGGTTATCCCACCTCCAATCTTACTATCCTGAAATTTGTTACTTAAATATATACAGATGATAAAAGTGTACAACAGTAACAAACAATGAAATGTTGAAAATCATACGGACTCGCTGGCAGTTTATTTTTCTCATCCCAACTATCATAACTAATCTTCGAAAGTATCAAGTATTCGAAAAGTATACACTTCAACTACTGTCTGAGTCAAAATGCATTTTCTATTTTACGCTAGTGCTAGAGGAAGTCACGTGGGCATCTCAGAAGGCGACCATAAAATTTTTCGAGAGTATCAGAACATAGAAAGTTCTGAATATTTAAGTGGATTTTCGCAATTTCACTCTCCCCCACTTTCGGACACTGGACAGTATAATAACAGAAATAATGGAGTACCAGAAGTTTATGGACTGCTTTCCACCTGAAGTACTGCATAATCTACTTTTTCTCTGTTACGTGATCGAAATTGAAGCTGTCTATGTGTGTATATATATATATATATATATATATATATATATATATATATATATATATATATATATATTATGCATGTATATATATATATACACATGTATATATATATACATACACAATATATATACATATTAGCATGTATATATATATATACATACACAATGTGTATATATATATTTATATATATGCAATGTGTATATATATATATTTATATACAGGGTGAGTGGGAATTGTTTTTACAAAAGCAGAGGGGTGATAGTACCCCGCATTGCACTCAGAGCGGCAGAAAAGAGTAAAATTAGAATACGAACCTGCACGTACACCAGTGTCGGCAAAGCGAATGAACGATACCAAACGTTGCACAAACAGATTTATTGTGCAGCGACACACTCACAGCAAGTGCTCAAAGTGGAGACCACGCGTGTCGTTGCACCGTTCACACCGGCGAAGGAATGACTGACGTACCCTCTCGAAGATTGCAGGTGTTGTGTTAATGTGGTCTGCGGCAACAACGATGCGCGCGACGAGATCTTCCGCCGAGTCCACAGGCGTCTCGTACACTAAAGATTCCATTTGGCCCCAGAAGAAAAAGTCCAGTAGGAATGACTTGCAGCTTTGAAGTTGTGCCGGTTTTTAAAGGCCAACGTGTGCTCTGATTGGCTATCGCCGGAACCTACTACTAGCCTGTTATGCTGATTCTGCTCCCTGGACATTTGCATACGGTAACTGCGTTCGTGTCTGGAGTAGGAGATACGACGTGGACAGGTACACAATGACGTCCGAGGAGCTGACTGCGTCATGCTCAACGCGGTTCGACGTGCTTCTTTTCTGCCTCTCAGAGTGCAATGCGACCCTATAATGGAAGGAAGCGATAATTATAGCGATCCATAAACCTGGTGAGGATGCCTCAATTCCAGCCAACTACAGACCAATCAGTTTGCTACCGACACTTAGTAAAATTACTGAGAAAATAATCCTTAAGAGACTGAACACGCACCTTAGTGAGAATGACATTATCATTCCGGAGCAGTTTGGATTTCGGCCAAAACACTCCACCACTCATCAATTGCTGAGAGTGGTAGAGTACATTTCTTCTGGTTTTAATAATAAGACACCCACAGCCGCGATTTTTCTTGACATCCAAAAAGCCTTTGATAAAGTGTGGCACTGGGGATTAGCTTACAAATTGATCACTCTAAAAGTCCCTGACGCACTTGTCAAACTTTTTATTTCATACCTAAATAACAGACACTTTCAAGTTAGAGTACAAAATAACTTATCTACATCCAAGCTCATTAAAAGTAGTGTACCTCAAGGATCCATCCTGGGCCCGACACTCTTTAACATATACCTAAATGACATTCTCGGGACCCCAGACACGGAGCTGGCACTCTATGCAGACGACAGCGCGATACTTACAAAACACACTTACGTCTCAGTAATGCACAGACAGCTACAACAACACTTAGACATACTCCAAACATGGCTGGAAAAATGGCGAATAAAATTAAACCCCAATAAATGTCATTGGATTTATTTCTCTAGAAAACGTAAACCACCGCCTCCTCTGTACATAAACAACCATGCCCTAAAAGCGGAAAAATCTACTAAATACCTAGGTGTAACGTTAGACTCCCACCTAACTTGGAAGCTGCACGTAACGAACATAATCAAAAAAGCGTATATAACCATAGGAGCCTTATACCCAATGATAGGAAACGGAAATCTAAGTTATCAAAATAAACTCCTAATTTATAAATCGGTCATCCGCCCGGGAATGCTATATGCAGCACCCGTATGGGGATATGCCTGTAAAACTACCATAGACTTATTAGAGACAAAACAAAACCCTAAGGATTATAAGGAAAGCCCCTAGATACTTAAGAAACTCGGTAATTAGGAAAGATTTCAAAATAAAAACTGTTAGAGCCCAAATAAAAAAGTTAGCGCTTAAATTCTACAAAAATCTGCCATCTGTCCCAAATGAACTATTATTTAATCTGCATGACTATGATCATCGCAAGGCTAAATCTCGTAAGAGACCCCGCTCGGTACTTAACTTTGATATTCGGTACTAGGGACGTCCCACCTTAATCAGTTGATATTAAAAAAAACTCGCGATCTTTGGTTTTCTACAAAATGTTTAAAATCCTAAACTGCTAAAATGCTAGGTTACCCTCAGATCTGCATCAACCCCCCAAACTGCTTAAACTCTTAATGTGCAACAAACTGCCACACTAGGAGCTAGGACAAATAATAAAAACAGTAAATCAAAAACCTCGAACCTCCAACTATGGACCAATGAAATAATGTCACAGTATGAAGATAAAAACCACACCTAGAGATTGGAGATTAAAGGCGCTTCGCGCCTGATACTCTGTTCTGGACGAAACTCTATTCGTGCGACCCTATGTTTCATGGTAACTATTGCTCGTATGATGGGGTACTATCACCCCTCTGCTTTTGTAAAAACAACTCCGACTCACCCTGTATATACACTGCTCACAACTAAAATCGAAGCTTTATGTAAATCAGGCAATGGAAATAGCAAGGCGAGGTATGCAAATGATCACAGTTTCGTTACGCATAGTGACGTAACACCTTTCCAAGCGGCATAAAAGCGTCAGGTCAAGGAGGAGCGATGTCATAACTAAATTGTAGTGCCATTGGTTTCAGATTGTAAAAATCATCAAAGTATACCCAGAGTACGTCGACTTTCCACATACGTTCAGTTATTGTCAACGGAATGCCAACAAATCATTGTTTTAAGTGAGGGTGGATTGAATCTCTGAAAGATCGCTGAACTATTGGGTCGTGGTGTGAGCACAGTTCAACGGTATGTGTTCAACTGTTCAACGGTGTGTGTTTAAAATAGTTAAATGGGAACCATTTACCACAGCAGCCGTGTTACAACAACATATATCCCACACTACAGGTGACGAGGTTTCGACACAAACAATTCGAAATCGTTTGCATGACGCAGGATTCCGAGGTCGACCACCTTTTCGACACCTACCGTTTCAACTTCTTCACCGGTTACATCGCCTCCAGTGGTGTCAAATGAGACGCAATTGGTCGACAGAATGGCGAAACATTCTGTTCACGGATGAATCACGATTCTGTTTTGGCATGCCAGATGGCCGTACTCGCGTATGGCGGCGCTTTTAACAACACCATCAGGAAGCTTTTTCTATCAGTCGCCACATAGCCCCCTAAGTGGTACCATATGATTTGGGGTGGTATAACATTTAATGGACGAACACCTTTGGTCCAAGTTTCTGGCAGTATAACGGCACAACGATATGTATCTTACATTGTGAGATTTGGGGTACAGACATATGTCAACCACGCCTGGATTGCTGCTCCAGCAGGATAATGCCAGGCCACATACTGCACGGGTAACTAAGAATAGTCTAAAAGATTTAGATATCCTGCCTTGGCTAGCATATTCTTCGAATTTGTCGACAATTGAGCATATTTGGGACATCGTTTGCGCCGATTAAGCGAACTCCCAATTCCAGCAAACCGTCTTCAGTTACAAACGCAATTGCAAGCTGTGTAGAATGCCATCCCTCAGCACACCATTGCCCATCTCATTGACTGGTTGCCTCGTTGTATTCAATCCTGCATAGTCGATCGCCGTGGACCTCTTCCATATTGATCTAATGTCAATAAAGTTCCATGCTTTCATTTTCCCTGTATGGTTTTTTGATCATTTGCACAACTCCATGTTATAGTTATATTCTATAAATATCATAAGGAAACATTGGTGTCTTCATGGTGTTGCGATTTCAGTTGTGATCAGTGTGTATATATATATATATATATATATATACAATGTGTATACACACACACACACACACATATGTATATATATGAGAATTACTAATAGCAAATAATCAATGAATACACCTTAAAAATAAGCCATTACACCTTAAAAATAAGCCTTAAAAATAAGCCATTTTAACATAGAACGAATGTGACCTAATAATTAAATGACATTTTTCTCAGAAATGATTTCCTTTTCAGTAAATTTAACTTTTTTTTATAGTTGCAAGTATTCGATTATAATGACCTCACAAAAATACAAATATATAGACAGTTCTGAAAGCCCTTACTACTACGAATATACAAGTATTTTATAGAAGAAAAAGAAAAAAAAAACAAGAAACCCTCGACATTTGAAAAGCCGTATCCGTCGATTTAACGCCTTTCAGAACACGCTTTGCAGGGACTGATAAATTAATAAAAAGAAGCATTTCATGGCACATAGTTTTATGTTGCTTTTTTTCTCTTCTAAAGCATTTGATTTATTTCTTCAGTGCGATGTCTCAGACCTTATTTGGGCGTTTCGAAGAAAAAGGAGCAGCATATATATCTTATGGCTTGTATGCCGAATTCGATGTTTGTGAGTTTTATCGCCCACAAAACATATTTTCCTAGGTTTTAAAGGAAAATATAGTGTACTATATTTTATTTGTAAAGTATTATTTTAAAGTGAAAGAGTATTTCAAAGTTACTTAAGATTATTATAGAAGTTGATATTATTTTAAAGTTACCGCAGAGGTGTATTCTTATTGTGGTATATAATGAACATAAATTTAAGAGGTAATTGTAACAGGGCTGATAATTCAAATTCGACTTTTCGACGAATTTACATATTTTCAGCATTCCTGAACTGATATTGAATTATTTTTTTAGGGGAGGGGGGGGGGGGTGCGTGTCTGTCTGCATGTCTGTCTGTAAGTCTAGAGCGATATTTCACTAATAAATGAATTGTTTCGAATGAGTCGATTTGACCATTCAGCGAACACTGGAACTGCATTGATTCGAAACGCTGTCAAATATTTATGTTTTGTCGATGGATGTTTTGAAAATAAAAAAAATCCCATCTCTCAATTACGTAAAATAAACAATCATTGTATATATATTAAATGTAAGATAAGAAAACGAATGGCATTCGTTTTGAAACTCTGAACCATACTCGAGATGTTATGAGTTGTTTTGTATGAATTCACCAATAAAATTATATGAAATAGAAGTATGAAATAGAGATGAGATAGCCCAGTAGTCAAGATGGAAGTATAGCATATGATAGGCTCGGCTATAATCCTCGTAGGGGCCCAAATTAATTTCCATATCTTTTTAGATTTATGTCCCCGAAAGTCCATCTGATAGGTGCTGGGTACGGGAAGGGAGGTACGGTCCCTGAGGTTGTTAACACCATTAGGTTCCGATCTAATTTGGGTGACACTGCACCGGCTTTCTAAACAGTTGCTTTAGATCTTTGTATAGGCTGGACAGTTCAGGTAAAAAAAAAGTACTATATAGGGTGATTAAAAAATATATCAAAATTTTACCAAGTCCAATTTTACCATTACATACCAAACCAAACATTTTCCGCCCTAGTTTATCGGGTCGGAAATGAAACAAAAGGGCGTTACAGGGCGCTTATTCATTGGGAAGCGGCTGCTCCGCAAACATAAAAGCGTTATTCTAGTTATATTCTGGTTGAAGAAGAAAACCATATATGCAAATTTCATCTAGGGAAGAAGAAGTACCCTTATGAAAATTTTCTTAACATCGAATGTACGTCTTTATCTGTTTGTAGCAGATATTCGCAGCTCCAACTTTTGAGACGATGGAGGAATTTAAAATAGGGAAAAAGCCGATATGCATTTCATTTATGGATCTTCTTTTGTGGGTATATCTCAAAAGTCTTGTCTATGACACTCTCCTTGAATCTCGTTAGATCACCGAAGTCAAGCAGCATCGGGCGCGATTAGTACTTGGGTGGGTGACCACCTGGAAACACCGCGTGCTGTTGGCACATTTCGGACGCGGTAGTCCGGTGGTTTGCACGCTGCCACAACTGTCGCCGTATTCATGCGGAGAACGATTACGTTAACCATGTGGGTCCGTAAGTCCTTCCGAGAGGTTGGTGGTAGGAGAAGGAGGGTACGGTCCCTGTGGATGCCTCCCCCACTGGGTTCCGGTCTAAATTGGGTGGCACTTCCCGGCCATCCAAACAGTTACCTTACACCTTTCTGGTAGGTCCGACGGTCTGGGTCTCAACAACTCCCCTTGAATCTGAAGAGGAATTTGTCACGAGAATTTCGATCGCGGCTGCCGAAGTGCTAGACATGCCTGGTCTTTTCGAGAGCGTTCGCCAATGCCTCCATCGCCACTGTGGGACGTGCATTCAGGTTTGCGGTCGCTCTTTTGAGCCATTACTGTAATTATTGTTTTTTAAATATAATGTTATAACTTCTAAGCCATTTTTGTGTTTTCGCCTCACCTCATCGGTTTCACCCTTAAGCGCCCACTGACGCCTTTACGTTTTATTTCCAACCCGGTAAACTATGACAAAAAATGCTTGGTTTGGTGTGTACTACCACCTCGCAAAGTTTGGCCCATCTTTTTTAAATCACCCTGTATATTGTTCAAAAAGTTCGGCTTTTCATAAATAATACTATGCAACAAGTACATAATGAGCAGGAAAGCGCTAAGCAAATTGTAAGTATATGTCTCAATCCAGTTGCCGAAACTAAAAAAACGAGGTCAATTATACTGAAACACCCTGTATAAAGCGAATACGATTATTCATAGGAAACCAACATGCACCGGTCGTCTCTTTCTAGTTGGTGTTAACATATTATTACAAAGTATTCTCAAGAATCATGGGCGTGCGCTTGGGATACAGGAATTAGTCCACATTTCTGAATAACGAACAAGTTTATTCACAAGCACGGCTTAAGCAACTGGAATAATGTACAGTAAAACAGCACTTAAATAAATGCTCCACTCATTTTACAAAACTCATACTATTCTCAAAACATTGACGGAAGTCATTTCACAAAACAGCATCTGCCAACGGCCCTACCGTGGTGATAACACCGGTTCTCGTTAGAGCACCGAAGTCAAGCAGCATCGGGCGAGGTTAGTACTTGGGTGGGTGATCACCTGGGAATACCGCGTGCTGTTAGCACATTTCGGGCGCGGTAGCCCGGTGGTTTGCGTGCTGGATTTGCACACTGCCACAACTGCCGCAGTGTTCATACGGAGTACGATCACGTTAAACATGTTGGTCCGTAAGTCCTTCCGAGAGGTTGGTGGTAGGGGAAGTAGGGTATGGTCCTTGTGGATGCCTCCCCCACTGGATTCCGGTCTAAATTGGGTGGCACTTCCCGGCCGTCCAATCAGTTACCTTACACCTTTTTGGTAGGTCGGACGGTCTGGGTCTCAACAACAACAAAACAGAATCTACTATTCTCAAAACATTAACGTAAGCCACAGTTAAATGTAGCTCGCATCTCGTTAACTGCTCTCCAACTGAGTGATGACTACATTTATAGACTCTCTATAGAAACTTCTAGAAATATCTCATATCTAGTAGAATATTCGTTATTTCAAAGTGTTTCTCGAAACTTCGAGACATCGCCAATGTTGCCAAAATTGGCACTAAATCACCAACTGTGGTAACCCCTCCTTCTAACTGCAGCATATGGCAATCCTAGATTTGCGTCATAGGAAGATTGTTGTTCGGGTGTTTTCCCCATCTAGTTTTGAAAAGATACACCAGTTTGGAAGGACATTTTACACTTTCGTAACAAAGTTCTGTAAAGTGATTGCTTCTTTTTCGTAACTTCTCTCGCCATTTTTTGTTTTATTAAAGGCAGCTATTTTATTTTCCGAAACGGATTTCGTTTTGTTAGATACTGCTAAATTTTGAAGTCATGTATACGAATATGTAAATTTACAGTGTTTTGAAAGAATGTTTTGGAATCTTATACTGTCTATTTCATATCTTCGTGTTTTTTCCCTTATTACTACTGCTAGTGAGACGTGTGGACATTCAGCCCTATAAGTAGTAAACAAAAAACATGCAAGAATATTTCCCATTTTCGTTGGAAGAAACTTGAAATATTTTGAATGTTAAACATGTTAACGAAATGAACGTAACACTCTTAAGTTGCGGAGTACCTCAAAAATTTATAAAATGATGAAAATAAATTAACATCATGGTCTTACCTTTAGTATCTGGTGTCATCCGCTGCGTGAAACTGTATTGTTACATTATAATTTCACTGTGAAATAAGTATAGCCATTGTCTATGTATGGCTTCCCACATTATGGTCTCACTTTTAGCATCTGCTGTTATATACACCACGTAGAGCTACAGAGTTCTGCTCATACAGTGAGAAAGAAGGAGATAAAACTCCTAGGGATGAAACGTTTGAAAATGACTTAATACTTTGAGAATAATATCTAGGTGTAGCTAGTGTTAGTAAAGTATTAGCTGCTACTATTCGTTGACACAATAGAACTGCGTAGTATTCAGTATATACATTTTCGATTATTTTTAAATTAAGACTTCCCTAATTATAAGTGTAATTAACCAGCATTTTTTCATAGAGAATATAGGGAGATAGAAATAAATTGAAAGGTAAAATTATTTGAATACTTAGGAATATTCTTTATTGTTTCAGTTCTACTTTGCATTGCGCTAATAATTTATTTTTATAAAATGAACAGTTTACATACATATTTTAGGCCTTTCGCGTGCACCATAGAAATGCATACAATGCAGGGTTACTTATATTATCCCAGCGCCACCTGAATGATTGTCTCACACGATATTGGTGTTTTCTTAATATAAAGTCTTAACACCTTACTTTTACCTCTGCATGATTCTACTCTTTATATGTAAATTCTAAACGACTATGCCTATTTTCCGTGTTTACGTGATCATTTTTTCTGATGCCAGAAATTTTTCCTGCATTTAGTGTTTTGAATGAATGTTTTGCAATGCTATTCTGTCTGTTTCAGTCTATTTCATGCCTCCGTGGTTTTCACAGTTTAGTTACTATTCAAAACGGCTCTGCCTAATTTCCGGATTTACGTGAACATTTTTTTTTGTTGTTACCAAATATTGCCCTACATTTATTGTACTGAAAATGGTGTCTCAATTATCTTGATAAAGAAAATATTTGTGCGTTCGAAACAAGTTATATATTTATTGATGTCTTGCGCTTTTTTAATAACGGAACACTTAATTTTGCAGTTTTTCCAACTAGTTATATCGTATACAAATATTCTCGCTTAAAGTCAGTTAATGCATTTAATCAACTGCTTTATGCTGTTAATAACAAAGTTAATTATAGCATAAGATAGTTGATCAAATCTATAATAAACTATCTTATAATGTGGAAAGTATAATACACTTCAATGTATAAAAATTAAATACTGAGTAATCCTGTTAGTCGTTCTAATTCCATGTGAAACGTCCTACTTTTCGCATTCATCGAACGGAAAAAGGTTGATTTGTGTTGTGTAGGGCAACGATGTAAGGTTACGAGTATTTGGAGAAAGTTTTCGTTATATTTTTGTTTCCTTATTTTCAGATTTTTAAAGTATAGTTTTGATACTTTAATTTCGATATATTAATTTTGATGTATAATAGTTTATTTCGCCCGAATTATACCATAAACATGAAAGTTATTGAAGATAAAATATTTGCAGTCACTCAACCCTGCGAGCGTGTGGTCGATGCAAGCAATAACATATGTCTCAGATCTAAAATTTAATTTTTTACAATTTTTACCCGGAATTATTTTGTAATACAGCTTAAAGGGTATATGTAATCAAAAGACATATTACATATTGGGTTATGCGTTGAGTTCTGCAGATATTTTTACTCATATCACGACAGCAGCTCAACTGTAGCATATAAAGTACTCTATGTAAAATCTATGTAGGATGTAAAACTCTATGTAAAGTTTTAGAATCAGTGAGTAAGTGGTGAAAGCCTTAACTATATAAAATTTTGAAAAGTTTACAGAACTCGCCAAAAGTCGGCAGTTTGGCGATATTTCACCAAATTCATTTTCAATGTTACTTAATTTATTGACAAGGTCAAATGACCCTGATTTTTAAAATATAACAATGGCTTTCTGTTACATATTCGTAAAAATTTTTGATGTCACTTCATCCATTTCACATATCTGACATTCATATTTTGACATTCATCCCAAACATTTCTGACATTCATTCCAAACATTTCTGGCATTCATCACTAACATTTCTGATATTGATTTCGTCACATATCCCTTTCGTATTCATGATTTATCCGTACTCTGCGTCCTAAAATGTGCCACGCCAAAAAGAAAACTATTGAAGCGTTATTAACTTCAATAAATTTTCTAGATGTTTCAAATGGTTGATTTGTATTCAGAGATGTCCCACATCACGTAAATTCCAAAAATCGGGTAGATGGATAATTTTTTTTCACCCCATTACAGTACTTTTCCTTTATATACGTATAGAAAACATAATAAATTTGAAAAAAAAACGAATCTAACAATTTAAAACATTTCAGGGCAAGATTTAGAAGGAATGATAAATTAATAAAGAAACATTTCACGGGGCAAATAGTTTTATATTTGTTCTTCCAAAGCTTTCTATTTCGTTTTCTCTGCCAAGTATTTGACCGTGTGTCGACGTTGGGATGAAAAATGACAGATACACTTCTTATGGCCTGTATGTTCGATATTTAGAATTTCTATCAGCCATGGAGCATATTTTTTATGCTTAAATAGAGATATAGACAGAATTTTATTTCCTACTATAGAAACAGAAGCAGTAGATGAACGGTATTTCAATAATAAGAGATACCAACTGAACCCGAATATAATCCTTGAATTTGACATGTGCCATCAATTACCTTCCCTACATACACAATATAATATAGTATAGGAATACATAATACAGTGACCGCTTCTTATAAGAAGCACGTTCGTTTCGCTCGTTTTGTTTCTTATAAGCAGTTGTTTCTTAAATCCGGAAATTTTTTAAATATCGTTCTTCCATTGTAAATACTACCTATTGAACACAGTTTTACAGAATTTAAAAGATAAATGTATATAAGTAAAATATTAGTACGTACATAATACATTTGTAAATTGAGTTTTGCATTCAAAAATATTTCGTATTTTACGAATTAAGACTTACAACTTAAAATATTATCTATATGCATATAGTATGTAGTTAAATAAGAATAAAAAGTAAAACTCATAGGTCGTTCATTTATGCATAAGAGCATAGTACATTTTCATACATACCGTAATCTATTACTGAGGAACAGCAAAAAATTTATTCAGTGTTGTTTGTGCTAACGAGTCTGTGATTAGTTTACGTACATCCATTTCTAAATCATAAAATAGTCCATAAACTTATTCTGATCCCCCCTCTGTTCAAGAGTGTTTCTAATTATAGTTAGGGCTTCTCGCGACTGTTTGACTGTAGAAAAATTTTCTTCTTGTGGAACGTAGTCTTCATTTTCTTCTTCATTGCAAACATTCTGAATTTCCGCCACTATGTCATCATCACTTTTTTCTTCAGATGTTTGTAAATTTTCGTCGATGTGAATCCATTCTTCGGAAGGTGCTTTTAATTCTTCATCTTCTGCTGGTATGTCAACATTATTTTTCAAAAATCCTGCTTTACGGAAGCAATTAAAAATGCATATGTCAGAATAATTTTTCCATGCACCTGCGATCATATGGATAGCATCAAGCAAGGTTATTTTCTTGCTTATTTCGGAAGCCGATCCTTTCTCTTCATCAATTGCATCCACTATTTTCTGTCGCAAATTTGACCGATACAGAGTTTTAAATGCTTTAATAATTCCTTGGTCAAAGAGGCTGTATGATGGAAATTGTATTGGGTGGCAAAAAACAAAGTTCAATGTTTGTCAGCTGTACTACCGGATGAGCCGTACAGTTGTCAAGGATTAAAAGATTTTTTCTTTTCCCATCAGTTTCCTGTCCCACTTTAACAAAAAGCCTTCAAAAATTCTACTTGTCTTCCAGGCATTCTTTGAATTTTCGTAGATTAACAAAAAGTCTTCAAAAATTCTACTTGTCTTCCAGGCATTCTTTGAATTTTCGTAGATCACTGACAATATTTTTATTCCACTTAAACAGCGGGGACGTTTGCTTTTGCCAATAACTAAAGGGCTTTTTTTTTACAGTTCCCGTCATATTTGTTGTTAACAGAACTGTAACTCGATATTTTTGTTTTTTTCCAACGGAGGATAGATCATTTTTGAACATCATTGTATACTCGGGCATCGCTCTAAAATAGAGCCCTGTCTCGTCAGTGTTAAAAACTTGATGAGGAGCGTATTTTTCTAATAGAGGTGGTAAGCTTTGCGTAATCCATGAAGATGCCGACTCGGAGTCCGCGTCCTGCTTCTCTTCATAATTTTTTTTTTGTAGACAATGTTATTTCGTTCTTTCCAGCGGCTTAACCAACCATCAGTCGCACGGAACTCTTTTTCTCCTAATTTTTCCGCAAAATTTTCTGCTTTTTTCAGTAAAATTGCCCTACTGATAGGAGCGTTCTTTAATCTGGCGTTAGAAAACCATTGTAAGAGTGCTTCCTCTATAGCAGCTGCCTTTCCATCTCGTTTCCGTTTTCTTTGAAGATTGCAATTTGGCGTCAAAATTTCATTTCTGCCTTTCAGGATTTTACATAATGTTGAGTGCGGAATTTCTAATGCAGAAGTAGCTTCTCTTTGACTACACGGAGGTAGAGAATCATACATTTTAAGTAAGGGTTTTTCTCTTTTGCGACATGCTTCCACTAGCAAAACATAAAATGACTAACTAAAGCTGTGCGAATCTTATTTGAGTGCCATAAGCAAAGATGCCTTTCCTTATCAGTACGTTTCCTTAACTGCCAAAAGATTAAAACTCGTTTCTTACTGGTTTGGGGTTGTTCCCCCCAAACCTTTCTACGGAGAAATTCTCTGTCATCCTTTGTTACATAGCAAACTCCCACCCCCTCCCCGTACGCCCAGAGATAACAACTCGTCCTTCAGTTAACTTTAAACAAATGGATTTTTTTTTACACCCGCGTCGCAAGGAAATCAAAAAATTTTCTGTAGAAAACTGTTTCTTATAAGCGGAATCGTGTTTCTTATAAGCGACACAATTTTAATGTTAAAACGAAGTTTGAATTTGTTTCTGTCGTTTTGGGTCTTATAAACGGCTGTTTCTTATAACCACTGAATCTTATAACCGGCGGTCACTGTATAATGTATCAGAAAAGTATCGTAACGGAATCGAAAAAATATGTCATTTCCGTTACATACTTCTTACACTTTCGTTCCATCCCCATCACATTCCTGACATCACATTTTGACTTCATCACATAGATTTCAGACATTGATCTCGTCACATTTCTCTGTCACATTCATCCGTACTCTGGCTTCAACATGTGTCACATGAAAATGAAAACTATTGAAGCGTTATCAAATTTAATAATTTTTCAGATTTTTCAAATGAGATTAGCCACCATAAAAAGCGGAATTATGAACAAAAATATGTATTTAAAGAACTTAAAAGGACATAATTTAGGGATTTCGCAGTACCACAATGATTTAAACACGACACGGGTAATACACTGATTTTCCTATGTATAGCAGTTCATCTGCTACGTAGTCACAGTATTTCTAATAAAAATTCATTGATATTTGTAGGATATTGACTTTTGTATTCTGTAAACTTCTTTGTTTAATACACAACTAAATATAGAACATAAAATATACATTTAGAACATAATAAAACAGATAAGTATCATTCAACACTGAAAGTTGAGTATGAAAATAGCACTCCTCGCTTATAATGCGGGTGATTTGATATCATCGAAAACCTTCAGTATAACCGGGTTGTATGTTTCTATTTAGATGAAAATTTCGTTTAAAGAATGGAAGTCTATCGGAAGTTAAATGCCATAGAGGATATTGCAGGTCTGTAGAGATCTTAGGAGTTAGAAAGGAGGAGATAAAGCTTCTATGGATGAAACGCTTGAAAATGCATAATGCTTTGATATTTGAATCTAGTTGTCGTTAGTGTTGGTAATGTAACTGTTGTTATTAGTTAACAAATATCATTTAGTATACGCATTTCTGATTATTTTTAAAGGTTTCCCTAATTATGAGTATAATTTATCAGTATTTGTTCATAGTTGTAGGATAGAGTACAGAATATAGAGATATAAAAATAAATTGAGAGGTAAAATAACTTATTTTTACAAAATAGGTAGCAATAGGTACAAAATAATTTGGGAATATATTTAAAAATATTGCGTATTTTATTAAAATATAATTATATTAATTGCATATAGGCTTCAAGTACATATAATTACACTTGATAAAATAAAATTAATAATTTGTTCAAGTTTTCAAGATGTGTCCATTTTTAACATTTTCCAACATAGTTGTAAAGTGTTTGACATTGTTCATTCTGTCCGTCTGTCTGTTTGCCCGTTCGCACGTAACTACCGCAGAAATGGCTTTATATCGAAATGAAATTTTAGTATGTTGTTGAGACGGTGTGTGAGACATATGGGAATGAAAATGAATAATATCACCCGATTAGTTTCGGATTTAACCCGGATTGAAAGAATGAAATACATTGAATCTTATGGGACATAATTTTTTAAACATTTTTTAAGCAGAGTTAAAATTCACAAATTGCTTCGAAAATTATAGAAAACATTCAAATTATCATGCAAAATGCGTAAAAAAAATTTTCAGCAAAATACGTTAGGTAGTTTTTTTAAATAAAAATTTAAATAATAATTACACCCATATCATATGAAGAGATCATGTGACTCATTTCAAAATAAAATATGGCATCCATTCCCCCCCCCCCCCACGCTGTAAAAATCGCTATATTTAAATACCATTTACATTCATGTTTAGTATTTCATCGGCCGTAAAACGCTTTGTTTTTGCATATTATCTGTGTATCTAAATTCTGTGACAACGCAATTACGGTATTTTTTATTTTAAATGATCACTAAACTTTGATCATTCCTACAACGAAGTCCAATTTCTATATCATGAAGAATGAATATCATGAAGAACAAATAAAGATATTATAAGGTGAGTTGTTTAAGAATTGCTGAATTTTTTTCGCGCAAAATTACTTAGCTCAGGAGTCTGGAATATAAGTGATATGAATTAAATATTCATTGATTTTACATAGAGAAACAGACGATTTATAGCATTGCCTTTTTTGATGAAGTTTCCAAGTATAATAATTTATTATAGTACTCTGATAGTTTAAAAAGAAAGATTGCTGAATATATCATATTTTAGAAATGTTTAAATAAAATTGCATTTCAGTTGGAAAGTGTTTCATAATCAATGCTTTATGCATGATTGAGCTCCCTTGTTTTAGTTGTGTTTCAAGTTGCAATACAACCTTGACTATATGGTTCTTATCATAAAATGTCACTATCATTCTCTACAAGAAAAGTACCGTCACCTGAACACTCAAGACAAAGAAAAGAGAATAAGGCGCTAAACTTAACAAGTGCTCATTAGCTGAAATGTGGTTGCCATCGATTCTTCAAAACAATATCACAGAACTCAAAGCTCCATGGTACTAAGAGAGTTAGCACATGACCTGAATCTACCCTAAACAGGTAACTGAATACCACAATTTAGAATATTATTATTTTAATTAAAAATGATTAATGTTAATATTAATTACATAGCTTAAATAAGTAATTTAGAATAAATATTTTTGAATAAGAGAATTAGAATTTGGAATAAGTAATTTGGAATAACAAAGTTTTAATGACGAATTTTAAATTTATAAATTTTGAGTTACTTTTATTAACAGCTTATTATTAACAGCAATATTATTAACAGCAGTTAATATTTTTAACAGCAATCGTGTCTAAAAACTCCTGCCAAAGGGTTTTTTATCCCTAGATCCCATACTTTGTTTAATTTTTCATTCGATCTGCATCTGATATGTGATATCATTGGCTGACAATACGTGCACACTTTCAGAGGAATTCTATCCAACGATTTGATTATTGGTGTTGCCACTTCCACAGATAAAAAGTGAATGAAATGCAGTTGATGTTTCATAGATCAGTATTACTCTTTGGTAAAAACAACTTATTGAGAATAAACCCCACATTGTGTCTAATTTTATCACCAGGAATGGGAAACATATAGACAGACATAGATATTGAATTTTCGTTTGTATATAAAATGGGTAACGCCTCTACATAAATAATATTTAAAATAAAATCATCCTATATAACTAAAATTAAAAATCAATCTGTCTGCACGTCTGTCTCTGTCATAGCCACGGAAGAATGGTTTTAACCGAATTTCACGAAATTTGATTAGTCCTTTTGTCTATCGGACTTTGTCTTTGTGTCCGAGTCTCTAATTTGAATGTGGTCCAATAATTATATAAGCTTCCCAAAAAACTGGACCCAATTGTTATTCGGGTTTCCAAACTAACATGACCTAACTGCTTTTTTAGTCTCTCTAAAATAATGCAATTCAAAATCTTACTACGTGACCCAATCGTCGTTTATGCCTTTATCTCTAAAATTATAAAAGCTTTATAAGTAAGGAAGACATTCAGTACTGCAGGCTTAGGCAAGTATTTGCTGCTTTTCTCATGGCCAAATGCATGTTGCCTGCTTAAGGGCTATAAATGGATGTTATCTCTTTGTGCCCTTTTATAGACCAGAAACGCAGTCTACATTGATGCTATTATTTAATTGTAAAATTGTTATTATCTGAGAGTGAAAGTTAAAAATTATCCGCACTTTATTTTTTTTTCAATTTATTTACACAAATGTAGGGTTTGCACAAGTACGTCATTTTCTACACAGTCTCCTTCCTTTTCGTTTTATTTGGTTCAGCGGTCTCCGAGCTTTCGTATTCCAAGAAGAAAGTTTTTGGTTGGTCGCCTAACCATTTATGCACCGACCACCAGCTTGCATGCGCAGAAAGCGGTGTGACAAACCTAAAGATGTGTTATGGCGAAAGTGCAGATACCATTAATTTTTGACTTTCTTACTGACAAAGAAGTGCGGTGCATAAATGGTTAGGCGACCAACCAAAAAAAACGTCTTCTTGGAGGGAATTCGCAAGTTTTTGGACCCCTGGACCAAGAGCATCAAAAAAGGAAAGCGACTATGTAGAAAAATAAAGCACTTGTGTAAATAAAACCACCCCTACATTTGTGTAAATAAATTGAAGAAAATAAAGTGCGGATAATTTTTGATTTTCATTCGTATATGACAAAAATTGTAAATTGTGTTTTTGTCTGCCTGTTTATTATCTCAGCACGGGAAAAGTCGCTTTTTTTTTTGAGAATTATTATAAAATTTCAAAAGTAAAAACTCGAACTATTAAAAATTGACTGCATATTATGCATTAAGTTACTTTACATAATATAATCAGCACAAAAGTACAGGTATACAGCTAGTTGTGAATCAAATAAAGTTTTTAATTGTGTATCTGTTACTTTAAAACAAACACGAAATATCGCACAGTAAATAAAGTAGGTGCTAAATATTTTGTTGCAAACCTAATATTCCACATTTTAAATTAAGTTTACTATTTCTTTCAAAATTGATGTGGATTTCGCTTGAAATTTAATTAACAAACATAGATTTTTTTTTCTCTTCATATGTGGATTTTGAAGAAAAAATATTAGACGGTATAAAAAATGTTTTTGCTGTATTGCAGATTTTTTTTTTTTTGCGCGTTTCGTGTTTCGCAAACATTTTGCATTTTTAATCAAATGTCATAGAACATGATTAAATATAATACTTTATGAAAATTTGATTAAAAAAGTTTTTTAAATTTGAAAGGAACCTAGAAAGATGGAAATTCTTTTATCATGGAAGAGAAAAAATCTTTCATTATGGCATAGAATATTGTTTCCTGGTTATAAGTTTTGATTTATCATCCTAATGCTGCATACAGAAAATGTAGACCTGTTTCGTTCTCGCAGGATAACATCAGTTATATGTGTAAACGCTATATATAAAAGCTATCGGATTATATCTACGAAAATGAAATCGTCTATAATTGATTACTTTTATGTATAGACATTTTTTAGCTTATTTATAATTTTCTAAAACTGCCTAAAACAATTGAGTTTTAGTGGTAATTAAAGACGCATATTTTTTTTTGCCTGAAGGGGGGGGGGGGGCTTATAACGCCCTCAAAGCAATTATCTTCACCTAACTGACACATGCATGTTTTCTTCAAAGAAATTTTGTAAGTCATGTCCTCTTAACTTCCTGACATCAAACTTTAAAATGCTGCTCATAATGAAGCGAACAACACCATTAAATCGGGTCTCCAATTATTAAAGTTTTTCAATTGTCGTTGACTGAGGTAACATGTAAATATATGTACCGCAGACTATCGTCATTACTGTGGCTTGTCTGATTTGTACAGTTAACACAGACACTATCATCTATCCAATTCTTTCAGTATAGTAAGTGGTTATTTGTTGCTAAGGAACTCTGATAAAATAAAATACTAAGTTTTATTTTATCAGATAAATAAGTTTCTAGAATTGCCTAAAGCAATTCAATCTTAGCGGATGTTAATGGCGCATACTTTTCTTTTCACTTGAGGAAGAGCTGCTTATAAAACTCTCGAAGCAATTATCTTCATCTGGCTGACACATGCTTGCTTTCTTCAAGGAAGTTTTATTAGTAAGTTATATTCTCTCAACTAACTGAAATCAAACTTTAGAATCCTGCTCCTAACTAAGCAAACAACACCCTTAAATCGGGTCACCAATTATTAAAGTTTTTCAATTATCGTTGACTGTGGTAACATGGAAATGTATTTACTGCAAAATATTGTCATTACTGTGGCTTGTCTGATGTGTACAGTTAACACAGACACTGTTACTTAGCCAATACTTTCAGTACAGTCGAAGCTTATTTGCTGTCAAGGAATTATGGTAAAATAGTAGGAATTCTGATAAAATAATAGGAATTTTGATAAAAAATAAGGAATTCTGATAAATAAATATCTGTTTTGTCGCAACAAGGAAAGTATGATGTCAATCTTTTGAATGCATGATTTGGGAACATTTTTGGGCAACAAAATAAAACAGCTCTAATTTAATATTATAATTCATGTGTTTTATATATTTTGAAATAATTTTTTTCTTATTTCTATATAAATGTAAACAATATGGTTATTTTTAATTTAGTTTTTATAACAAAAAGTGCGAAGTAATTTAAAAAATATTTTCCCACATATTTAAAATGAATTCTGTTTATACATTGTGGCAAAAGGAATGAAACTATTTAATTGTCTGTTGTACGCAAGAATGTAAGAAACAGTTATAATAAAAATACGAAATAAACTAAAACTAAGATTTTCTTTCATATGTACGTAGATAAAAAGAAAAAACATCAGGGAAATAAAGCCTTTTTGAGTTTCTTGTCATTTTCTGTAATGTTATTGATAAATCTATAAAACAATTATTTATACTATGCTATCTAATAGTTATGTGATTTGAAACTAAACACAAGGGGAGAATGTCCTCTTCACAGATCACTAGCACTTTGCTCTGCAATTCAACAGTAGACGTGCGCTAGTCTGGACAGAACGAGGAATTGGCAACCAGTTGGGTGATCTCGTAGAAAGCCACGCGTTTGGTCCTGGCAGCGCGGTGGATTCTGGTGTAGTAATTTAGTAGAAAATAAAAACCCCTACATGACATATTTTATATAATTAACGTTTGTATGACTGAATAGCTCACTAGAGTCCTGTGAAATTTGAAGTTGATCGTTGCAGAACTTGATGCACGATTCATGAATAAGCTCGTGAAAATGACAGTACACAGAGTTGCTATGTTGTCTTATTGACACGTGTCATTTCTACAAGTATTCGCATTTTGCATATTCACTATGACCGACAGATGTAGCCATATCTTGTAGCCATATCTTATCCCAGGTTAGTAGTCCATATCTTGTAGACATACCAAGTTAGTATCCCAGCTATATCTTGGCATCTCACTATAACCGATAGATGTAGCCATCTTGCCATATCTTTATTTAGAATATTTGTAAAGAACCTTCCTACCCCCACCGGGAATCCAACCATGGATTTTTGACCTTCTAATGTCAGGTAAGAAATCAAACATATTCAAAATAAATTCAATTAAGTTCACCCGTTCTTCATACAGAATGTGTAATATAAAGAAAATTAAAATTCACAATTATGTGCTGGTTCCTGTAGTACTCTCAATCATGCTGTTATTCAAAATATATTTTTAAAATATTTAATTTAATTCTCCTAAAATTAAGTATAAGAACCTTTGTTTCAAAATTATCAATAATTATCAGTACTCGTATTTACCTTCATGTAAACCAACGGTTTCTAACCTTTTTCGTTTGGAGGAACCACGGAGTTAGAGAGAAGATGAAACTTCTATGGAAGGTTTGTTTATCAGCAATATCTCGACAACCCATGGTTCCAGGAACTAGAAACTGGGATTAAATTTTAAGTGAGGATATTTCATGGCTACCCACAGAATTTCATGAAATTCGGTGCAGCCGTTCTTTCGTTATAGTAAGGCAAGTGCACGTACAGATAGATTTTCAATTTTATTTACATAGATTAGGGAAAAGAAGACAATTATGTGTACATGACCTTTCCACATTTGTCCACTCTCACCTTTAGCATTCCAAGTTTAATTGGACACTGAAATAGTTTTTTTCTTTGCAATAACTATAAAAGAAGATAAACTTTTAAGCAAATGGTTTCATTCCAAATCATTATGAACAATAGTGCTAAAATTATCAAATAAATATATGGGAATTAAAATAACTTTACTTGGCTTATTTTATATTGACACTAATTCTGCCATTTCAAGTATGCATTTTTTTATTTTATTGAAAACCCAAAATGTCATGGGTAAATGTCTTCAACGATTGCCATTTAGATAGCCCCAAGTTTAGATTAGAACGGATTACATTATTTTATCTCCCCACAGAGTATGTAATTGCAAAAATTAAAAGTGAAATATTTTATTTACCGTTCATATGTACCAATATTATTTCAGAAATATATTTCATATGACTGGTGCTTTCGTTTAATCGATAGTCATTCTCCATAGTTAAGCATGGCTTAACTACAACCACTCTCCCTCCTCCGTTGATAAGATTAAGGCTCCTAAAGCCAGCACTATTTTGGAACAAGTTAACGGACCAGACTAACCGACCTCTAAACTTGATAATTCTAATGCTTCTAACCCTAATGTAACCGGTAAAGCTAGTGATCAAAATGCTCAAACTGCCCCTAAAGCAAGCAACCAAATTCACTCTATAGAACTTAATGACTCTGCTAATAAGGATCGCGACTTTAAAAATATTACTACAGATAAGATAATCAGAAATAGGACTATACTCTCGATAGGCACTCTGACACTGGAAGGTCTTTCCCCCAGTGTTCCCTACCTCTGTAGGACTTTCTTTCCTCCTCCCCTCTCTTCTTCCTGTCCTTCTTGCAGGCACCCCTTTTGCTCCAGCTCTCTTTCGCCTGTGAGATCCCTGTTTTCCCAGCTTAAGGTTTTTGGTCCTTTGTCTACCTCTGGGGGATTGTCCCAGTGTTATTTAAGATGTTTCGTCACCTCAGTCGTGACTTGGTTCTTTTCAGCTTTAGGCTCCTCATGGCTGCGGCTCCTCCTTAGATGAGGTCAGCGCACCTACTTATCGTTTATCCTCCGTAGACGTGGAAGGCGTCTCCACCTTTGTACCGGCCTTCGTCTCCACCTTAGATATGGAAGGTTTACCTCGCACGGTCGGGGTATTGTCCCGTACCGGTCTTAATTTTGGTGTCATCCGAGTTTGGTATTCTTGCTCTGGAAGTAAGCTTCCAAGTGCTTACTAACCCATACATTCCTTTTCAGATATAACATCCCTTTTCTATTTCAGCCTTTAATATTTTGTTTTTTCCAGTCCGCCCAAAGTCTCCTCCCCCTTGGACAATAGGTCCTCCCCCCCTTCCCTAGGATGAAGACTCCAGCTTCCCAGGCTCAGGACGGCCTGCCCCAGGTGGTATTTGGTAGGTGGTTGGCTGTTGTGGGCCCCCCTAGGGGTCCCTAGCCACTAATACTTCCTTTTCAGATCCAGCGTCGGGCGGTCCTTCTCTTGGGTAAGCGGTTTAGTTTTAGCTTAGTATTAGCTCAGTTTTAGCGTAGTCTCTTAAGGCTCTCCTTCCTTAGCTCTGTGGCTGTTTAGCCATCTCATCCATGGCTCACCACCTCCCTCCTTGGTTTTCCCCCTTTTCTTTGTGTTAGGGTCTTCTTGGTGTTTTCCCCTGGCTTAGGGGGTCTCTTCTTTTTCCCTGCCCTTGTCTCTTAGTCTAGTTTTAGTTATTAGCTTAAGTTTTTTTTAGTTATAAGTTTTTTAGTTATAAGCTTTTAGTTTTTAGCTATTTTAGTATGTACTCTCCAGGCTTTTTGTACGTTATTCTTCCTGGCTCTAGACTTTTAAGATCCTCCTCCCGTGTCCCGGATTAAATTGTCCTCCTCCTCGGTCAGCTCACCCTCCCGTGTTCTACCCACTCTGGGCCCTCCCGGCTTTGGCTTTAGCCATCTCCCTTGTCTTTCCTGTCTCTTCTTCTTCTTTCTAGGTTAAGCTAACCCGGCAGTACGGGTATAAGTCCGGGTTACGACAGCGCCTCTTTAAGTTGCATACTGCCTCTGCATAACTACCGAGGGGTAGAAAGTTGGAATCCTCTGCAAAACACGACTTAAATTATACGGTTGCCGTAACCACGGCTCTTCTTTTGGAACGTTAGGCGGTCACTGCAGTTGTAATAATGTCGTTCACGCATCTATCGCAGAGCCTCATTTTCTCCAGCTGGAGTAGGAGGCTGCCCTGGAAGTCACTGCCGGGTAATCCCCGGTGGCGGTGTCCAGGGCACTGTTCTCATATCTTGGCTGCTCTCTGGGCGTGGTGTGTGTGGTCTGGGTCCAGCAGAAGCCTCTCCAGTTTTGGCATTTGTCCTGCCTTGGTTCTTCGGTCATGTTTGAGACCACTCTTCCTCTTCTGGACCTCAGCCGGGTCGTCTGCGGGCGACTCTCAGCGATGGAGATCCAAACCTGTAAGCCATGAGGCAGAACAGGTCTTCATTTAGCTGTTTGACAGAAATAGGACTTCTAGTGGGGATTTTACCCCCCCCCCCCCCCGTACCTTCAGCGATGAAGACGGATTCATCCATAAGGCCCCCAGACCTGCCAGTACTAAAGTAACTTCAATGGATTGTGAATCGACCAATGAGAATTCGACCGGACCCGGTAAGGACGACCCTTTGGCCAGCAAGCCAAATGCCCCAAGTACACCGCCTCTTTTCATTAATGCTTCCTAGCCTGACTGGCCATCCATGCTTTATAACCTAAGAAGGATAGCACCCAACATCAAGCCTGTTTTAGACAAACAATATTTCAAATTTAACGTTAAGAATGAAGCAACTGCGTACTTTACATGAAAAAATCAGGAATTCAATTTAAAACTTATTCTTTGAGGGAGGATCTCCCAGTAAAAGTAGTGATCAGAGGAATCCCTGTCGTAACTGACATTTACCTCGTAAAAAGAGCTGTTGAAGCCGTGGACTTCAAAATTTTAAACATCATCAGACTTTCTAAGAGAGGGAGCAAACTTATCCTCCCTCTCTACTACCTCCAGATAGAGCCCGGGACTAACCCGGAAGACCTTCATAAAATTACTAGGCTCTTAGGCACTGAAGTGCTAGTGGAGCCGTACACCGGGCGCAAAGGCTTTGTCAGCCAATGCCATGGTTGCAATGGTTTTTATCATAGCAGCCTGGCATGCGGTCTGCCACTGCGTTGCGTCAGATGTTCAGGGCCCCACGCCGCCAAAGACTGCACTGCTGATTTTAATCTACGTTGCAACTGCAATCATGCTACCAACTGGCGCGGTTGCCCGAAATACCCGGGCAACTCGTCAGTGACTAAGAGTAGTAGGGCAATCCCTCCTTGCAAATTTAACTCCACTACTTGGACCCCCCCCCCCCCAGGATTAAACCCTGGGAATTCAGGTCGTCCTTACCGACCAGCTGGCTTTAAACCTAACGCTAACTTCGCTAGCATAGTTTCTGGACATCAGAAACAAACTGCACCTAATAGCACTGTCCCTGGACCCCAGGAATAAGTTGACTTTCCTACCAAAATTAATGGACAAATTTACGAGGTACAGTCGGTCCTAGCCGTCGCCGCCCAAAATTCCAAATCTCAAGCTGATAGCACTTGTGCTATCAGCTATACCGACTTTTTCTAACTCTCCTGGACATGAGGAATACTCATGACAAGGATTTGCTCATTCGTGCAGTTGAAAATGTACTTCCTGAATTGTGTAAGGCGACTACGCAGATAGACCTGGTGTGGATTGTCTTCAAGAGTTATCATAGCCTTGCAGGATAACCCCCACCCCCACCCTTAGTGATCTCCTGGCGTTGGCCACCTTTCGCTTTGGAACCTTGATCCGCTTTTCTGATCACATTGATCTTGTTTTTATTGCCTGCCCGATCTTCTGGGTATTAGACCCGTCATTCTTATGACTTTCTTAAAATTGTAATAATTTGCGACTTGTGGACCTAAAAAGGGCTTTTTTCATCACAACGAAAGCTATGGACTTCATTTTGATTGTAAACTTAATTTTGATTGTAAACTTAATTCTTAAATTATTTTAACTGTATTTCGGCTTCTAAAATTTTTGTATTTTACTGTACAGCTTAAATTTAAATTTAAATTAAATTAAATTAAATTGAATTAATTGTGGACTTTATACTTCAGCATTGCTGATCTCCTACTCCTTTTCTATTGGCCGCTCACCTTTGGCCCCGCCCCTCCCTTCTCTTGCAGCCACAGCCTGTACTACTGCCATCCCAAGACGAAGACGGCATACCATCAGCCGTCTCTGACCTCTTCATAGCACCTGGCACAGCCAAAGAGTGCACATTGCTATCGCATTGCTATTCTCCAAACATACTCACAGTGGACATTGCTATTTTCGATGTGGGCGTGAGGGACTTAGTCCCATGGTAGCCCGTAAGCAAGCGTCTTGACTTGGCTTCTCCATAGTAGCATTGTATCCAGATAGCTGTGCCGATCAGGGTCGCAGCGAATCCTTAAAGGTAAATAAAACGTTCATGGACCATCCATCCTCCAAAACAACACAGGACAACCACGAGGGAACGTATTGCAGGTAATTTAGAACAATTGAGCGCTACATAACTATTTTGTAAAGCTCCACTTTAAAAACAACAATGGTCGCGCGTGAAAGTTCTCACACTATATTTTCCCGTATAATAAATCTTCAGAATTCTTTTTTAAAGAAATATAGTTGGTACAAGTAGTATACCCCTTCTTCGTGCGGAATATATAATATAAAAAACTTAAATACACAATCATGTGTAAATTCTTACTGTATTCTAAGCAACATTGTTATCTAAATATTAAAATACATTACATTATATTAAAATATTTAATTTAATTCTCTTGAAAAGAAGTATAACAATGCCTATTCTCGTTATACAAAATTATCCTCACATGCTCCTGGTTCCGTTTGTAAACTAATTTACAAAAAATGTGAAATTGGATAGACATATGCCAAAATGAAAGCACTAAAATGGTCTGGCTTGTATCACTTTTATTCTGTTTCAACAAGTGGCTAAACACAATATCTGAGTTTGGAAAATACTCAATACATTGAAAATATCAAAATTCTTCCTAACCTTTCAATCCGAAAGCCGTAATTGATATAATCCAGTCAAAAATCTAATTCCGATAAAAATTTATTTTTACATACATTTCTTCATTATTTAACTCAAAAGAATTTAATAAAAATCGTCTGCTGTATAATCTCATTGGGTTTAGCTCCGTTGTTTAGCATAATTATATCACTTTATTCGAATAAATTTGCGTTAAAAAATAGTCTGCATAATGTTATGTTTTTTAAAAGGTTTAATTATTTTTTTTATCAATATATTTCATTAATATAATTTTATTAATATATTTTTATCAATATATAATAATTTTTATTAATATATATCGAAACATGGACTAAATTAAAAAAGTTGAAAAATCTCTTTTCTCGCTGTAAAAAATTATCTGCACAAGCAGATCGAGAGAATAAAACATCCTGATCCCATTTGTAAACAAATTTACATAAAATATAAAATGAAGCAATATATGCCAAAATGAAAGTGTTAGATATGTATTAGAAGATGAACCCATACTACTTATACTTTCGTAGCTTAGAAGATTATACCTGTGCATTGGAAGAGATACTCGTACTGCAATATATGGATTTAAAAAATCTTTCACCAAAATAAAACAGATGACGTAAGAAGATGACGTAAATATATCAATAACCCCGTAAAATCAAAGGTTCTTTAAAACCAAAGGTCGCAATGGATATATATAATCCAGTGAAAAATGCAATTTAGATAAACATTTATTTATATACATTTCTTTATTATTTAAATCAAAAATCGTCTGCTGTATAAACTCATTAGGTTTAATTCCGTTGCTCAGCAACATGATATATTTTCTTCAAATAAATTTACGGAAAAAATATCACCTGCATAATACTATTTCTAAAAGGGATTTAATTGAGAGTTTTTAAATTAATATCTGGATAACCTCTGGTCCTAGAAACTCGAAACATCGACTGAATTTTAAATGGGACTATTCCAAATCTACTCCAAAAATTTCATCAAATTTCCCGTAATGATGAGACAAACACACACACATGCACACACACAAACTAACAAATAAATGCTTATTTCAATTTTATTTATATAGATTAGCACTAATGCAGCCAATTCAGATTTAAATTTTATTTTATTTTGTTTATAGCCCGAAAGTTCATAGATAAATTTTTCCAACGATAGCCATTTAGATAGCCTTGAGTTTAGACAAAAACAGATCACATTATTTTATCTTCCCCAAATATTGTAAAAATGAAAAGTGAAATGTATTTTTTACCTTTCAGATTTGCTAGTAATATTGTAGAAGTATGTTTTATATAAAAATATTTTTTTATCGCACCGTGAAGAAATTACATCTAAGTACTATTCTAAACAAGGCCGCAGCGAATCCATAAAGGTAGAACGAACACTCGCAGTCCAACCATCCTCCCCAGATAACACCGTGTAGCTATGAGGGAACATGTTGCTGGTAATTTAGAACAATTGGACGCTACTTTGCTGATTTGTAAAGCTTCAATTTAAGCAACACCAATGCCCGCTTGTGAGATTTCGTCTCACTCTGTCTTTTTATGTTGTTTTAAGTTTTCTATTTAATAATAACTTTTCAGAATTTTTCCTTTTAACGAAATATGGTTTATATTTAGGGATCATAAGCTAGGAAATTCTAATAAAGGTAATTTATCATAATTATTATGCAGGATATTTGATGGCGAAATAAAACTATGAAATATAAAAAGAAATCGAATAATTACTTAAAAAATTAAAATGTAAATCTATATTATTTATGTATAATAAGAAATTGGACTGATAATTTATTAAATCAGATGAAATGCATATAATGGATAGAATTACATATATATTTTATTTTCCCTGCAATACATGGTAATGTATCTATACATCCTTACAGGAAAAGTATTAGAATCATGTCAAAAAGCGCAACTTCGATGGATCTACACGTTTTGGGATTTCTAGAACACGAAAAAACAATTTTTAGCGTGACGACTGTGTGTGTGTGTGTGTGTTTGTGTGTGTGTGCGTCTGTCTGTCTGTGTTTCTGACTGTGCAACGATTTTGGCACGACTTGAGACAAATGAACCTTCCTTTTTTTTGCGAAATGACCTACAAAAATTGTGTGTATCTACACAAACTAAAATACTGATTGACCAAATTTTACAAAATTTGGTTGTTAAATCAGTTGTAGGTTACCCTGGTGCTGATTAGATTTTGGTACGATTTGGTAAATAGGAACTTCTATTTTTTTGCAAAGTGGCCCACAAATATCGGATGTATACACTCTGACAAACTGACCAAATTACATAAAATTTGGTAGCTAAGCCACTTGTGGGATACCTTGGTGCTGGTTAGATTTTGGTACGATTCGGAAAAAAAAAGAATCTGCCTTTATTTGTGAAATGGCCTGCAAATCTAAAATATTGATTGTTCTCCCGATGCGGATTAGATTTAAGCATGATTCGGGAAAATATTTCGACGTTGCGAAATGGCCCGCAAAGATAGTGAAAAATCTTAAATAAATGACTAAAGTTGTTGAAATACACGTATATATTAAATATTTATATTTGAGGTAAATGTTAACAATAAAGCGAATAAGACTGACTGCATGACTGTGGGATAAACCGTTCTCAAAATATTTTAGTTTTTTGGAATTTTGTGTAGCTGAAGGATTTATTGTAAATTAAATTGCCAAATGAAACGAAGATGCATTAAAAAGGCAAATTGGATATATTATCAGAAAAGTATCCATGTTATTTTCTGCAATTAAACTCAATTCAGTGCATCATGGAATATAAAATAATATTAATTTGAATATGTAGGGGAAGTCAGGTACTTCCCACATCAGATGTTTTTTTATTTTGCTTGCAACCAATTTAATTGCAGATTTATATACATTTTATTGTACTGTCATTAAAAGTTGTGTATATCGATTTCGTAAGGTACGGTTCAGAGCTTATGTACCCATACAAAGATGGACCTGCTGTAAATGCTTCATATTACTTTCCTTATCTACATAATGTATAAGGAAAGTATTGTGACGGGGTCGAAAATTCGAATTCGAGTTTTCGACGGGAGAGCATGTTTCAAGCATCCCTGATCACGAATCAAGCATTTTTGAAGTGATGTCTGTGTGTGTGTGTGTGTGTGTGTGTGTGTCAGTGAGTCTGTGGAGACGATAACTGACGAAAGACTGGACCGATTCGAACGAAATTTTTTCAAAAATCACAATCCATAAACACTGGAAGTCTACTGCTTTTATACGCAATCGAATGTTCAGAACTCCCCTAAATTTTCGAGTGAAATTTTGAAAAAATCGTCAAAAAATCAAAACCGCTAATAAAGTTACGCAAATAGACATTTCTTATGTAATTTTTCATTAGAAAACGATTGACATAAATTTTAGAACGCTAACATGAACCGTTCTCGAGATATTGCACATTTTTCAAAAAAATTATCAAAAAGTCATATAAAATAAAAAAAAATATATTTCCTATTGAGAAACATGTTCATTTTTCATATGTAATAGCATGCAGTAAATCTGGTGACATCATTCTCGTGGAACTAGCTCGTTCCATTCATGAAAAAAGATACTTTGAGTAATATTTTTGTATTTGAACGCCGTCATTTATCTGTTGTTAGAATAACTTACTTCTCCGTCCATAATGCTTGCCGAGATTTTGGCGACGAATTTGGCGGAATGTCGCCAACTTGGCGACATTTTTAATTGTTGCTAAATTAACAAAAATCTCCCAAAATGGATAAAAATGACGCTAAATCAATGAAAATGACGACTAATTGAAGAAAATTCTATATCTTGGAAAGAATATAAGTATCTACTATAAGAATAACATTTTTGTTAACTGTAAAAGTAGTAAATTCATTGCATTATATAAGGAAAGTCATGTGTTGCCCACATAAGATTTTTTTGGTTTTGAGTTTTTACGCAAATCAGTATTTGCAATTTAAATTTTAGGAATAATTCGAGTCAGTTTTGATCTTAAATTTCGGACATGATTTTCGTACCATTTAGCTACAGCCCATTTCATTATATTTTCGGCTTCTATGCGAGTTTCATTTAATAGAAAATTATTTTCTTCGGTTAATTTTTTTGATAACGATATCTTTGTATTTTTCTGTTATGTCATAAGGCAAATTTGTTTTTTGTAACTCTATAATTTCTTTATTTAAATCATCAATAGGACTCTCAAATAAACTTAGCTCTAATGAATTTGTTTCAGTTATTTTTTCTGGTATTGTTTTATCATCATGTATTGCATTCGAACCCAATGAATTTTCACAAAAAGGTTTGTTCATAGAAGGCACCGTTTATTTTGCATAGTAGCTTAATGTAGTTTCATTCATTTTTTTATTATTATTGGAAATGGATTGTTTACATAATTTAATTGATTGTGTTTTTCAATTGGAGATGGATTGTTTGCATTATTTCCTTTTTGCTTTATACTTTCTTTAATGATCACGTAATATGCTTTGATGTATTTTTTTTTATAATCAAATGCTTTTTGTAATGCCTTCATTCAAAGGATTTTTAATTTACAGAGTTGTTTGCTCAATATTAGTTGTATTGTGTTAAGTTGATTTATGTACATCGTATTCATTTTTGATATTGTTTGGAGCTATGTCTTCAGGGCATTTTATTGTTATTGAATTTTTTTTGTATAAAGAATTATTTGGCATTATTTTAAGAAATACTTTTTGTTATAAGCATATGTCTGTAACATGCATGCTTATTCTATAGTATTATTCTATATTATGATAGGCATGTTCTTCCAAGTTGAAATATTGATTGCGAAACTCCAACTTGTGTCTACTAGGGTAAGAAACAGTCCATAATTTTGCGAACGTGTAAAATGCCTCACTGGAGTCTCTTTTGTAAACTAGACGGAGGAAACACCCGTACAGGCAACTTTTCCTATGACGTGAATATAGGGTTATAGTATGTTGAAATTCGCAGGAAGGGTTGACAGATTTGATGATTTATCTACAATTTGACGATCTTTGGCGACTTTTAGAAGGTTCAAGAAACCGAAATTTTAAATAATCTAAGAGATATGAGAGATTTCTTGCAGTTTCTTGAGTCTATAAAAGGAGTCATTACTTGGAGAGCAGTTGACATGATACTAACCATATTGAACTGTGACATTCATCAATGTTTTGAGAATAGTAGCAGCTGTTTTTATAAAATGTGTGAAGCATTCATTTGCTGTTTTAATGCGCATTCATCCTGTTTACGCTGTGTTTGTGTTAGTTATCCAGAAATTTAGACTCATTCTTATAGCCTGAGCGCAAATTCAGGAATACTGAGGGTACGTCGTAACAACGCCTAACTACGGGATAAATGAAATGCGCTAATTTGAAGGTTTTGATGTAGCATACTAAATATACAATTTCAGTATTAGTTAATATGGTATAATTAATTTTAAAAAAATCTGATACTTTTAAATCTGATCTATTTAATAGATAAGCTGTCCTATTAGCACTAGCATTACAACGGTGGATCATAGCTGATCCATTGATTTTAATGATTTTATTTTCGTGTTGTATGCTATACCGACACAGAATACACATTTTTATGCTTATTATAGTTCAACTTCCGGACTATTTCGCAACATGAAATGCAGTGACTGAATTGCAACTAGAAAAACTTGAATTTCAAATTTCAATTATTAGTTCTTTAACAGTTCATAAAAAAATTCGAAAAAATTTCATTGTTCTACTTTGAAAAAAAACGCAAAAACTCGTTTTGGCTTAGAGGTAACACGTCTTTAATTTTAGTGTTAAGCTTTTGCACTGTAGTGCACTATATTTAAAGAGTAGAATAAAAATTGACACAATAAAAATATAAAACATCTCATATTGAAAAACTAAACAAGTCACTCATAACTACTATATCACTGAAAGAGAAATTAAATTATAATAAATAAAGTAGTAATCAGTAAATATTTTAAATAGTAGTAATTAATAAATATCAGAAATTTTAAAATAGTTTAATAATAAATTAGGATTGTTCTAGACACGCAAACCTGCATTAGTAAGTAGCAGTAGTAATTTGGATGGCACCTGAACCACGAGCAACTGCCGCATTTAACTACCTTCAAAAGAACGATTTTGAGCCTCGAAAGCACAAGAAAACGGTGTGCTTCCCTAGCAGCAAGGGAGGAATAAAAAGAACAGAAATCCTGAAACAGCAAAAGGTGACATTATACGTTCACGCGGAGTACGATCACGTTAAACATGTGGGTCCGTAAGTCCTTCCGAGAGGTTGGTGGTAGGGGAAGGAGGGTACGGTCCCTGTGGATGCCTCCCCCACTGGGTTCCGGTCTAAATTAGGTGGCACTTCCCGGCCGTCCAAACAGTTACCTTACACCTTTCTGGTAGGTCGGACGGTCTGGGTCTCAACAACAATAACAGTCAAACAGAAATATAAAAACCTTTCTGCAACAGCCCAGTGACCGGCTTAGTCCCAGAAAATCCGATGAAACAACAATCCGAGGGCATCAAACCCATACAGGGAAGCAAACATGTATAACTGAACATGTCCTCAATCATCTGTTTCGGTGTTGCCACTCAACAGGAAATATTTTTAAAAATTCTAGCGATTACTTCAAATAATATTGAAAGAATGATATTTATTGGGCATTCAATAACGAATAGCAAAATAATTGAAGAACACACTGCTTTACAGTATATAAATCTTCAAATATTTTTAAAGGATTTTAATACAATCATGCCCAAAAGTTAAGCAACAAAGTGAAAAAAGCGGATGAAAGAAAATATTCATTCGAATTCATTGAAACTTTCACAGATCATGGGTACAAAAGACACTGGCGTGGGTGAATGGAAAGAAAATTATTTAATTAATAATTAAATAATAGAAATAAACAAAAATGTGGAATTTTGGCAAAAACAGTTCATTGGTGGAGATTTGTCTATACGAAATGGGATGACCTCTGCTGAAAACACATGCCCGATAGCGTGGATTCATGCCAATAATAAAATCATATAGCGGTTTGGTGTATCTATATGCCCATTCTGTGCGAGGTAGACATGTTTATTCTTAGCTCGTAAAGTTTCCATGGAGGGTCATGAAGGGAACTTAAACGTCTCCCAAGCACGTCCCCTACATGCTCTATAGGATTCAATTCGGATGATTTGGACGGTCATTCCATACGAAGCAGTGTTTCCAATTCCAAGAACTGGAAGAAAATATGAGCCTTGTGACCTCTGTCCATAAAAATGGCATCATGACCCAAGTCCGTCAGAAATTGGCGAACATATTGAGCAAGAATGTCATCTCTATACCGCACTGCAGTCACAGTACCGCGAGGGAAGATGTGGAAATCAGCCCGGGCGCCGTCAGCAATCCCTGCCCAAACCAACAAACCACCGCCTCTGTACACTCTAAATTTGAAAGAGTGAGAATTCACTCAAAAAGAGTGAATAGTCACTCTAAGAAAGACTTGAAATTGAGCCAACCTCTAAAGAGTGAGTATTCACTCTAAACAAAAGTGGGTTTTCTACTCAAGAGAAAGAGTGAATAGTCACTCCTTTGGAGTGAATGCCCACTCTGAATGAGTGATTTATTGACTCCACCTTGGAGTGAATAATCCATGTCAAGGAGTGACTATATACACTCTTAGTAAAAGTGGTTTTTCCACCCATTAGAAAGAGTGACTATATGCACTCTTGGCAAAAGTGGTTTTTCACCCATTAGAAAGAGTGAAGAATTAGTGTTTTTGGAGTGATTAATAGACTCTATTTAGGAGTGAATAATCACTCTTCTAGGAGCTAATAAATATGCACTCCTAAATAGTGTCATCTCAGTGGAGGTAATCCTGTTTTTAGCTTTAAAATAAGCATTAAAATATATTTTAGCTGAGCTAAAATAACGATTTTATCTGTATTCTATGTATTTTAAATTCTAGTGTTTACATTATCAAAATACAGAGATTAGGCTTTAAGCAAGCATAAAAGTGAAGTTTTACAATTTCAATGATTAAAATAACTTATTTTAGAATAATTTCACAGGCACTTTTATTTAATTTAGCTACTTAATTAGATCCATTTTCCATTAAATGAGTACATTTACATTAAAATTATTAAAAATTAATAATTGTACTTTAAAATTACTTTAAAGTACATTTTATTACTGTCTCCTCATTAAAAAATGTTTTCAATCCTTGCTTCTTTTTGAATGAAAATAACAATTTCTGCAGATTTCTAACTTTGCAGCTATCAAGATTATTACTTTCCTTATATACATAATGTATAAGGAAAGTATTGTGACGGGGTCGAAAATTCGAATTCGAGTTTTCGACGGGAGAGCACGTTTCAAGCATCCCTGATCACGAATCAAACATTTTTGAAGTGATGTCTGTGTGTGTGTGTGTGTGTGTGTGTGTGTGTGTGTGTGTGTGTGAAAGTATGTGTGTGTGTGTGTGTGTGTGTCAGTGAGTCTGTGGAGACGATAACTGACGAACGAATGGACCGATTCGAACCAAATTTGGTACAAAAATCACAATCCGTAAACACTGGAAGCCTATTGTTTTTATACGTAATCGAATGTTCAGAACCCCCCTAAATTTTCGAATAAAATTTTGAAAAAATCGTCAAAAAATCAAAACCGCTAATAAAGTTACGCAAATAGACATTTCTTATGTAATTTTTCATTAGAAAACGATTGGCATAAATTTTAGAACGCTAACATGAACCGTTCTCGAGATATTGTACATTTTTCAAAAAAATTATGAAAAAGTCACATAAAAAAAAAATTCCTATTGAGAAACATGTTCACTTTTCATATGTAATACCATGCGATAAATTGAGTGACATCATTCTCGTGGATCTAGCTTGTTCCATTCATGAAAAAATATACTTTGAATAATACTTTTGTATTTGAACGCCAATAGTCATTTATCTGCTGTAAGAATAACTTTTTCTTAGTGCATAACGCTTGGCGAGATTTTGGCGACGAATTTGGTGGAATGTCGCCAACTTGGCGACTTTTTGAAATGTTGCCAAATTAATGAAAATCTCGCCAAATGGATAAAAATGATGCTAAATCAATGAAAATGACGACTAATTGTCGAAAATTCAATATCTTGGAAAGAATATTAGTATCTACTATAAGAAAAACCTATTTTTTTACTGTAAAAGTAGTAAATTCATTACATTATATAAGGAAAGTCATGTGTTGCCCACATCAGATTTTTTTTATTGGTATTCATAAACCAATTTAATTTAACATTTAGACATTAATGCATTTAATTTTTAACGACAGATTGCACAAATTTTTAAATTAAATTGAATACACATTTCATCAGGTGATTACCTTAATGCATAACAAGCTCAAAGATTTAAAGTAGGGCTAAAGCTTTCTTGTGAAATTCAATGTGCAATGACAAAACTTCATACAAATTTAATTCTTTTTATTCCATAAACCCAATTTGTTTATATATTTCATTTTAGTCAATTATTTGAAAATATCTGCTTAAATTTGCATCCGAGAATCTTCATTAAATATAATTTCTTTCAGAGCATTATCTGATTATATATATATATATATATGTCTTTAAATACAGCTTATTAAAAGCAAATGAAACCAGTGGCGGCTTGTGAAGTGAAGCAGGTGACACAGTATTGCTTCAATGTTATCGGCTGAATGGGTTATTATTATTGTTATTTGGCAAATTTTTCAGACTCGTTTGGCTACTTTTAGATAATTTAACAACATTTGTGCCAGTAGCATGATGTGCTTTGATGATGCATGTTTTGTCAAGCTGGAGGAGGAATCCTACCGCTGAAATCTGCTTAACCCATTCCTGAAATCACAAACAACCACTGAATGAAACAGCTTCATCTGTTAGTTTTATTAGATACACACAATTCCACATGTAGGCTAAATTAACCAGCAAGAAACAAAAATTCAATTTTTTTTACTCTTAAAATATAACACAGAGCTAGGTAGGTAGGAAAGGCTTGATTATACTCCCTCCCCCCCAAAGTTTCAAAAACACCCTAGTGATTTTTCAATTGTATATTGACATTGCAAATAAAATGCAAAAATGTGGTATTGTTTTCAATTGTATATTGACAACATACATTGCAAAAAATTTTGTTCGACATCATACATTGCAAAAAATTTGTTCAGGTGTGCAAAAGTATTTTTTTGTGGTGTTGTTACTTATTCCCACATGGTGAAGGAGCGTCTATGCACCACATCAACTAGACAACCTGATTCCATGGCGAAGGGGAGAAATTTGCAGCTTCACTTTATATTGAGGCACCCCAAGGGGGGAAGTCTGACTTTGCCTCGACAATACAGCATCCGTGCCCGCTGGCGGGATTCGAACCACAACCCGGCAATCCAGCAATCAGACGGAAACACTTGCCCCTGACCGCTCGACCACTGGATCGGAGCTAAAGTATTTTAGCACTCCCGAACAAAAAAAATTCTAAATCTGTGTATGCCTAAAAATATCCTTACCAAAGATGTTCAAACCGGTAGTATTATAGAGTATCAGTATGTGAATCTATCCTAATTGCATATCTTTTTTCCACTACAATTATACAATTTTTTTAATATACCAGATAGAAAATCTTATAAGCGTAGCCTATACAGGTATTCAAATGTTTACGGTTTCTCAAAACAGTAGCACAATATACAGGTCAATCTCTGGGATCTAAGGATCAAACATAGCTTCAGAGCCACAATAAGTATATAAAAGAAGAAAACCTAAATAACTCTTGAAATAATAATTCATAGAAAACAGTCTTAAAGCTGTATATATATAATTTATTAAAAGTTGACTAAATTCCTTTATTAGAAAATCATGTTATCTTATTTTTATTGTTGTGAAAAGGAAAAATAATATACCTGTAAGAATTTTGTTCAAATTATTAGCTATTTGACAATTATAAAAAATTTATCGCAAAATCAACTAATGCAAGAAACAAAATAATTTCGGTTTTAAAACCAGTTCTTTTACTGCAAACATGACAGCATTAATGTCTTGGTCAGACAGAAGAAATGAAAATTGATGATAGGTTTGACTTCGAATTCATTAAATGTTTTACAGGAGGATACCATGTTTTTTATACACTTCTGTTATGACTGACAATTCACCAAGAGACACTTAATGTGTATCATATTTACCATGTTATGCAGCATTTTTTTTTCTACTACCATATTCAAATCTTTGTATATTAATGAGGACATAGCATGCATCAAAGCAGGGAAAATCTAGATACAGACAACAGAAAATTTTTCTTCACTTTTGAGTCGGTTTTTGCCTTTGCATAAGGGGCAAAAACACTAGACAATGTTATTTATGGTTCAATATTAATTCAAATTAGTATTGTTTTAATGTAGATTAGTGTTCAATAAAATTGTTTATAAATATTGGTTGGAGGATATGCCCTTGCATCAGTTGTGACCAGTAACCCATTCTGTTCTATGTTCCATAAAAAGTTTGTTGTATATTATGTTTCATTATGGCACTTCTTTTTCTCTCCACTATGAAGCTACTGTTCATCCTTTTAATAAATATTTTTGAACTATTCCATCTTAATTACAGGATTTTAGTCTGTTCTATTTCCTAGACTACGTTGTATAGTCTGTTTTGTTCTGCTCCCTTTATGACTTAATCTGCTTGTTCTCTTATTCTGTTACTCCTTCCTTCCTGCTTAGACAATTTTGTAGTAGTTTCATTGCATTCTATCGCCTTGTTTTTAAAATTAGATTATTCCATGGTCCATTATGCTCTCTCATCACAATTTTGGTTCCATACTATTCCACATCATGTTCTCACAAATTTATATGCACTATAATTGGTGCTCCATTATCACCTTGATGTTCCGTTTCCTTAAATTGTTCCATTCTATTTGATTTCGTGATGGTCAATTGCATTCCATTGGTTGTCCTATTTTAATGTGCTTCAATTATTCTGGAACTGGACTGTTGTTTCGATTACTTGTTTTTTAAAATTTTGCACTATGCAAGGAAGCATTACCTTAGCACTATTTAGCGAATAGTTTTGTTTTTTCTACCAAGACCATCTGACCCACCCAAAGATTTAAAGTAACTGTTTGGAAAGCAAGTATTTATTACTATAGTAATTTAAAACTCTTCTTGAATTTTCTTTCTACCTAGGGCTCTGGTTCAAAATCAGCTTTATTTTGAAGGTAAGTCTATATTAAATTCACCCTAGTGTACAAAAGATGACAGGCACTAAATTATAAAGAAAATAGAGAATAATGCTTGCCGATCAAACATAACAAGACTTAGGACTACTTCAGTAGGATGTAAATACTAGAATTTTACATCTAAAGCTTCCCAGTTTTAGTTAGTAGCCACTGACCTGTAAGTTTGTGAAGTTTAGTGGCCAGTTGACAGCTGTTAAATGTGCGATATTTTTCAACTTAATTAAAATTATGATAAATTGTGTATAAACATATTTAAATGTTATGTAATAATTTAGAAAATTACAGCTATATTACACTTATTTATTTATAGATTTATTATACAGTAGACACAAATTGAACAACCAGTCCTCCATGTCTTGAGCTGGCGAGTACTTTGTTCAGGTGCAAGGTATCACTATATGTCTGGTGTCAACTATCCTTGGCCGCGAGAAAGTTGAAAATAGAACTGATTTAACCTTGAATTGATAATTGTTAATAGTTAGTACTTCTGAAAACACAACTAAGCTCTTAGCATTTTAGGAATCCATTTTTAACACTTTACAACAAAGTTGAAAAGTGTTTATGACTTTGTTCATTCTGTCTGTCTGTCTGTCTGTCCGTTAGCACGATAACTGCCGTAAAAATGAGTTTATCAAAATGAAATTTTAGTATGTTGTTCAGACGGTCTGTAGGACCTATGGGAATATAAATAAATAATATCACCCAATTAGTTTTTTATTGAACCCGGGTTGAAAAAATGAAATACATTGAACCCTATGGGACCTAATTTTTCAAACATTTTTTAAGTAAATTTAAAATTAACGAATTGCTTCGAAATTTTTAGGAAATATTCACATTATCCCATAGAATATATAAGAAAAAATTCAGTAAAATATGTTAAGTAGTTTTTTAATTAAAAAAATTATTTAATATAGGGAAAAAAACAAATTCAATTAAATTCTGTCTTTGGGATATCTTCCAGAAAGAAAAGAGAGAGATATTATATAATAAATATCTCTCCATTTGTTTAAACGTTTTGCATATGGGAGTAGCTTCATATTTTAAATTAAATTTGGTAGATAACAATTTTTCATTTTTTTTAAATTTTATATAACTCTTCATGATAAATTTAATTGATGGCATTTTAAATGCACTTTCCTACGTCCTAGAGAGTTAAAATTTGGTACACAGCTTAAATTTGTTGAACATTTTATTCGACAAAAATTTGATGGATCTTTAAATATAGATCATACATTTTTTTCGAAATGGCCTGAAAATAATCCCCGTTCACTTCTATAAATCATTGGTGTAATATTGTTAAAAATTCTGATGTGGACAGCACATGTCTTTCTCTGCAGACTCATATTCGTTCTCTTTATTTATTCAATGATAATTTGAGTTTATCTGCACAACATAAGTATTTTAAATGACATTGAATTTACACGTTAAACTTAAATTTGGTTCTCATTTGATAGCTGGACTTATTGTCAAAGGTGGCGTAGCGAAAACGCGAAAAAACTAGAATATCTCAAGAACGGCTAGTCCTAGAGTAATGGGGTTAGTCTTATTCTTTTTGTTGTCAAAAATCACATATAAAATAGGAATTTAATTGATATAATTGAGCACATGTAGTCTTTTATTTTTATATATAACGATTTTTGCTGGCCATTTCGCAAAAATAGCCCGTTCCTTTTTCCCGAATCTTAGTAGAATAACCTACAAATGATTTATATACAAAATTTTGTTAAATTTGGTATATAAATCACTTGTAGGTTATTGAAATATTATACTCCAAATTTTGTTAAATTTGGTTTATTAGTTTTTAGCTAGAGTGGATAAAGGCAATTTCTGCGGCCATTTCGCAAAGAAGGCAGATTCTTTTATTACGAATCGTACTATAATCTAATGAACATCAGGATTTCCCACAAAAAACATACCTACCAAATTGTATGAAATTCGGTCCATTAGTTTTTCAATTAGAGTGGATGTAATATCCACACAGACACACAGAAACATACACAGATACACCCTTACACACACAGACGTCTTCCTAAAAGTAGTTTTTTCGTGTTCTAGAAGTCCCAAAACGTGTAGATCCTTTGAAAATTCGAGTTCCGATCTTCGGCACGATTCCAATACTTTGAGTACATACACATACACATATATATTATCTGTGTATTATCTGTGTATCTAAATTCCGTGCCTATGCAATTACAATATTTATGATTTTAAATGATCCCTAAACTTTTATTATTTCTTCAAGGAAGCCTAATTTTAACATATGCAGAATGCAAATATCTCAAGCGATTGTAAGATGAATTACATAAGAATTGCTGAATTTTTTTCACACAAAATTATTTAGCTCTGGAGTCTGGAATACGAATGAAATATTCATTGATTTTGCATAAAGAATCAGATGATTTATATTTCGATACAGTTTTAAATATTTAAGTATAATAAATTACTGTAGTACTGTGATAATGTAAAAGATATTACCACTGAATGAATCACATTTTAGAAATTTTTAAATGAAATTACATTTCAGTTGGAAAGTGTTTCATAATCAATGCTTATGCATGATTGATCTTTCTTGTTAGTGTTTAACATTGTCAGTGACAGATAACTAAAATAAGTTACAATACATTAAATTAAAGGATTTCTGAAATTTTTCTGAACAAAAAACTTCCGTGCAGCAAGACTCACGATCTAGTTTAAAGCATTCCCCCAACCCCAAGATTGATGGCCATTATTTGCACCGGGTGCCCAAATATAGGTTAGCTCGTGCCAGTCCCGGGCCGCAGCGTATTATCGAAACTCTTTCATATAGATTATTTTAATTTTCATGGTGTAAAATATGTTATAATGAATATTTACTAATAAATAAATTTACAAGCTGTAAATAGCATGGGGCATGACAGCCCTGTGGTTAGCATGCGGGAAATGAACTTAGACAGCCCGGGCTCGATTCCCGCCACTGTCAAAACTGTCACCGTGTTTATGCGGAGTACGATCAAATTAAGCATCCGAGTCCGTAAGTCCTTCCGGTCTGGTCTGAGTCCGGTAGTGGAAGAAGGGTACTGTCCCTGTGGATGCCTCCCCTACTGGGTTCCAGTCTAAATTGAAAAAAAAGTGGTCGAAAGAAGCCGAAAATAGCGGGGGCGAATTTCATGCACCATTTTTATTTTTGCGAGTGATTTTATTTCCATTTGTGCATCTGCTTTCAGGAACCGTTTAAAATTTAATGTAGATGTAAAAATTATGAAACCTTATTGTATAGCATATAAAAGTGGGGGGGGGGCGGCACTCTGGGTCAATGGATAGAGCAGGGCAGAGATGCTATTCCTGGACATGGCTCAAAACACATTGGTGATTACGGGGAGGGAGAGGATAGGAATGTGGATTACACTCATTCTTGGCTGTAAATATAAATTACAATCGCAGTATCATAGCAATTGTTGCCAGATTTTCCCACTCCACGGGAGGATTTGTTTAAGGAGAAGAATCATTTTAGACTATCATAAAATTTGGGGGGGCAGTCAGGATTTCGTTAATCGCCATGTGGCTACTAGGAATTTTAAGCTTTATTTACACCATAGCAACAAAACTCTTCATTTATATATATTCGCAGAATTGTTTTTATTCAAAACAATTCAATAAATACCAGCTTTTGTCATATTAATATGAATTAATTTGGCTTGGATCAGGGCAAGAAATAAGATTTTAAAACTGGCATCATATACCGTTGTGACCTTTTATAAGTTGGAGTCCAAAACTATTAAGCTCACAGCAATCTTAACCATCAAAAATGATTTCTAAATTTGTTATAAATTTTTCACTAAACGTTAAAGAAAATTGAATGAATATAATGAAAAGAAAACCACTTACTTTGGAAACTGTTTACAAATTTAAATACGAAACACTAAAGTACACCTCAGATAAAAAGCATTTAAATATAAATATATTGTAGATGTAGTTACACACATTTATTTTTTTATTATTATCAAATTTATTAATGCATAGATAAAATTGCATTTTACTTTTATAGCTAAAAGTAAGGTATGGGATCACTTGCAAAACATTTTTTAACTGTTCAATCAGTCTTAAAATCTGAAAGTGAAGGACCATCTGTACTTATTCTTAGGGAGATTATGGTTTTTTAATATACTTCAGGTACATAATTTTTTTTTTCCTTCTGGGATTGATTTGTGCTTCTAAAAAACTGATGTAGAGCACATTTAAGATGGATCATTCTTTAGACTTGGCAATAAACATCGTAAATGTTTTGCAATCCCTGTGGTTAACATTAAATTTCTCCCATACAATGCTATACTTCATTTCCAACTTTATTTGAGCAGGTAAAAGGCTAATTAGAAGTTCTTCTTTTGCAAGAAAGTGGCTTATGTCAAAAAGCTTTACAACTTTACATTTCATTTCAGTTCCTCAATGAAACCGCATCCACAGTTAGACTAAAGTTGTTCTCGCATGCACTGCATTATATTTTCCCATTACTTTTATATGTCAGTCATTTGTATTTGGAATGGTTTTCAGCATTGCATTTTTTAATTGATGAAGCTCCATCAAAGTAATTAACACTGTTATTCCCCCCCCCCTTTGGCATATGCTTTTTCCAGTTCAGGTTAACTGCAACAAAACTTGTATTTTAGTTTCTTCACAAAGACATATTGATTTGTCACAGCATCCATATAATCCAATTTCCATTCTACCATAGCCTTCACTAGCTTCAATGCTGGTTCATCAGTCAATTTCATCAGTTGATTTCGTTTCTTAGCTTGCAGATTAGCTTTAGCTTCCACTTCAGAAAATTTACCATTTTTGTCGCACAGAGGTAGCCAAAAGCTCGGATCACAGGTCAGTAAAAGAAAAGCAGGTAATTTTGTATGGAAATTTGAATCCTAGATCGAAGAAAGATTTGATGTGGATGTTGGAAAAAATCTTTAATTAGAAATTGTGGTACTTCCTTATTATAGTGGCCCCCACAATTACGATTTCGCCAAGGTCTGTAGAGCGAATGTGTAATAGAAAAATAAAAATAAAGGCAGATCGAAAGAATACCCCACCCCCCTCCATTCAGTGCGCCAAAAGTGAGCCAAGTTGACATGTTTCTCTGTGTTTTAAAATTGACTCCTCCCCACTAAAGTGACGTATATTCCCATATTTTAAAATAGGCTCTTCATACCAAAGTGACGTATTCTACAGTTTTATGAACTGGAATTTTGAATGTAATTATGATAATGGAATTCAATTTGAATAAAAGTGAATAACACTCATAAAAAGATTACAAGATTTTTGTGCATTCTAAAAATATTGCATAACTTGCGAGTGTAGTTGCAGAATAAAAAACTTTTTAAATTTTAGAAAACATATTGAAACACACGATACTTAAAATATTTTGTGATTTTAAAAATCAATTTCAAAAACTTATAACTCGAAACTTCAAAAATTTTAAAAGGATTTTAATAAAATTTAAAGGACAATCGGACTTTAACGAAAGTTAAGAACAACGATACTTAGAACAAATTTAAAAGAAAAAAAAAATTAGACTTTAATGAAATTTAAGGAGAAACGATACTTTTAGAGAAATAATTGGACTTAACGAAATTTAAGAAAAAACGATACTTAGAAAAATGATTGTACTTTGAACCATTTTACAAACACAGAAAAATACAAAAGACAATTTTAAAACACAGGATGAATAAATAAAAGAACTAACCTTTATGTAAATGCACTTATATCCACATTTTCACTTACATCCACACAAACACGTTTTTTGAACATACACGTACATTCCCCTAAGACATCACATTTTTTAAACATTCCTCACCGAAACACATTTTCTAAAACATTCGCACAAATCCATTTGCCGCATACCAGATGTCATTTAAAACTTATCTGCAATCCAATTAAATCTACAGAAAATATTAAATAAATGAATAGATACGAAAATTACGTGTGAAATGTTTAATGAAAATGCAAGATAGATGTACAGCAAAAATACTCAACAAATCCGATGAAATACCTATTTCCTATTCAAATGAAGAATCCAAAAAAGCCGCATGTTGATTTGATGTCAGAAAGTCGCAGGCTACCAGACTAGTGATGAAAACAGAATAGAATTGTAACTCGGTGCTTCGCGAAAACCAGACGTTTCGCGCCAAAGAAGTTGTGGGGAGAAATTCAACCGATCACCCAAAAATAAATAATATAATACTTACATGTTTTATAAGAAGAGTTTTAATAATCTTTATGACATTATGCTGTACATTACAAGCCATATTTCTGAAATTGTTTTCAATAATTCATCAAAAACATTTTTTTCCCCCCTTTGTATTTTCTCCACATAAATTCTGAAAGATATGATTCGAGGTGATCCCGAGCCGTGCCTGTGATCTTTTTTATTATTCCACTTGACAGAACCCCACATTCTTTCTACATTTTGTGTGTGAACAAACCTGCTTCAAGATCCGCCATTTTGTATCCCTCCCAACAGTCTGAACAGATCGTTGATTCATCTTGTACATGTTCAATAATTTTTTCCATGAGTGTACTAGCAGCTATTCGCAACTTGAATGAGAAAGCACTCGTCATTTTCCCAGCATATTCCTCCGAAATTCCATTGTTGGAGTACCATACCGCTGTTATTTTTACGCCAGATGAACAAACTTTCATCGAACTCAACAATTTTATTGACACCACTTATTCGTCCATTAAATCTTTGCATTAGATGTAAGGAACACACTTCTCTCATGTAATTGTTCCAATCAATTGTTGCATTTTCACACATATTAAGGTGTTTGTCACACCATTTGAAAGTCGTCAACTCCTCTGCCCAACAGCACATAAATCTAAAAGCAGTTACGAACAGTATTCTGGAACCGCTGAACCAATTTCCAACATGGAGGCCCTTCTTTTTACATTGCACCTCCAAATGGTTTCGTCGTTAACATACAGCTTCATGTCTTGGCCATTATCATATATTCGTTTGTCAGGTAAAAGACATTATTCTTGGAATAACGATATGGAATCTGTTTGGTAACAAGATCTGTCTGGTAAGATTGTTAACAAGATTGTTTTTAAAAAAAGCAAGCAATTTAAAAAAACTAGTACGAAATCGGAAACGTTAACAAAAAAGCAATATGACGATAATATAAATAGATGCTGTTTCTTTAGGACTGCAAACACTTGGCGAGATTTTACAACCTACCTTGGCATTCATCCTCAGAGGCCACTATAATAAGGAAGTACCGAAATTGTTTTAAGTTCTAGGGAAAACAAGAAATACATAAATAAAAAAGAAATAGAAGTAAACATAACATCTCCTCATTCGCATGAAAGAATATGTTGAAAAAATTGGCAAAGAACAGTTGGTTTACAGTGAACGAAGAATAGCAATTTACTGCTATATTTGTAAAATATTTTCTGTTAAGCGTACAACTTTTATTAAAGGATAGTGATTGGGAAAATGTATTTTCAAGGGTCCAAAAACATGAAAATTCAACAGAGCATAGAAATTGTATCAAATATATGTATAATTGTTTTGTAACTCTTTTAACTAAACAACATTCATTTTTTGAAAATTTGAACACGTTTCGATACCAGAGTAATCAAAAAAGAAGTTCTAATATTTTTGAGAAGATAGAAAATACTCTCAAAATATCATTAATTCGAAGATAAATTTTTCGCGCCCCTCTTAAATAATAAAAACATTTTTAATCCGACCTGCTAGAAATTAAACGTTCGCTTACTACGCATAAAAGTTAAAGCAACAGTTTTGAAACATTAAATATTCATAAGAAAATAGCTATTGAAACTAAATTTTAAACAAAAGCAGCTCTAAATATCCTAAAAATATGCATTTACTATATATATACATATATTTTTTTTAAATCCAAAAGAAAAAATTAATGATATCACAACTGTTAAGCCTAGAACGTTCGGGGCAGCTGATACATTACGGTATCGCTTATCGAATTATTAACGATTGAAGATTATTAACGATCAGTATTAGAATACAAGCTATGCTATTCTAATAATGATTAAACACATGAAAAAATTAATAAATTAAACTTGTGTAATAGAGGGTTTCGTATAAAACGAGCTGATACACCAACGCTACTAGTTCTGTGCAATGTGCACGATGTAAACAACAGCGCTGTTGCCATTTTTGAAATGCTTTCACTCGGAAAAGGAGTGATATGAAATTCACTTGTTCTAAAGAGTGAGATATTTCACTCAGTAAAGGAGTGCTATGAAGATCGCCTACAAATGACTCTTGAAAAAAGAGTGAAAATTTCACTCTTTTTTTTCAGGTGAAATATCCATCCTTTTTACGAGTGAAATGACCAAAAAAATCACTCTAAAAGAGTGATTATCAGTTTTTAGGCTTGTCACTCCTCCCAAAAGTGACTTTCTCACTCCTTCCGAATTTAGAGTGTATGCGTGAATTTCGCGGATTTTACTGGCGTAACAGCAAGTTCTAGGCATTCTGCAAACCCATAATAAGTCTGGAATCCTTCTGTACACCAAACCGTGAAAGCACATTACCTCATTGTTGTGGAGTCTAGTTGAGCTCATTTTGATCCCTCTGTGTAAACAGCAGTGTGCTTTATGTTATAGCAAAAGTAAGAATAATACGAATATCAGTTAAAAATTAATGAGAAATTGTCACCTTTACGAATCTATAAAATTACTTTACGTATTTATAAATAAAGTACTTACGTAGTATGCAAAGCAGCACAAAACTAATGGTGTTATAACACACAACAATTTTTATTGCCGAATTTCGGCAATTCCGTCTGTCAATCATACTTTAAGGCCATCCTCTATAATGCCGTCGATTTCATTACAGGAAGCTTTCTTTCTATAGGGATTTTTTGTATAATTTGGATCTTTTACATCCCACAGGTGTCTGTAATTTGGAAGAAGTTTTATTAATTTTTTTCCATCTACAGATTCCGACGTAGTTGGACTGTTTGAGATGTGCTTTCAGTCGTCATCTTTAATGCAAATGTATACGGGGCAATTCTGGAAGGAATTACCCCGTGTACTAACATCTTTATACACAAAGTGTCTTAAACCATCGCCCCAAAATTACAATGACACGAAAAAAAATATCAGATGTGGGCAGAACATGACTTTCCCTGAAAACATATATCCACGTTCCCTTTATTTTAATTAAATTTAATTCACTTTTAATTCCAATTTTCGTTCTCATTTGGTAACTGGACTTATTTTCAAAGATGACGTAAAGAAAATACGAAAAAATTAAAATATCTCGAGATCGAATAGTCCTTGTGTAATGGGGTTGATCTTATTTTTTTCTTCGTTAAAGAATACGTATAAAAACAAGCATTTAATGGATATATTTGAGCATATGTAGTTTTTTATTTTAGATTTTGACGATTTTTGCGGGCCATTTCGCAAAAAAAGCCGGGTTTTTTTTATCCCGAATCCTACCCAAAACTAATCAGCACCAAATTCGCCCGCAAGTGCGACTTACCTACCAAATTTTGTGAAATTCGGTCAATTAGTGTTTTAGTTAGAGTGGATACAAAATCTGCACAGACAGACAGACAGATAAATAGACAGACAGACAGACACACAGACACACACATACGTCATGCTAAAATGGTTTTATCGCATTCTAGAGGTCCCGAAACGTGTAGATCCGTCGAAAACTCTAGTTGCGATTTTTGGCATGATACTTTCCCTATACATTACCATGTATTGCAGGGAAAGTAAAAATCTTATATGGGCAGCACATGAGTTTTCCTGCAGATTTGTATTTACGTTCTCTTTATTTTAATTTAATTTAATTTACTTTTAATTCAATTTTCGTTCTCATTTGGTAACTGGACTTATCTTCAAAGGTGGGTTAGAGAAATTACGAAATAACTAAAATATCTCGAGAGCGGCTAGTGTAATGGGGTTGATCTTATTTTTTTTCTTCGTTAAAAAATACGTATAAAACAAGTATTTAATGGATATATTTGAGATTACGTAGTTTTTATTTTAGATTTTGAAAATTTTTAAGGTTCATTTCGCAACAAAAGGCAGGTTATTTTTTTCCGAATTGTACCCAAATCTAATCAGCACCAGGGGGACCCACAAGTGACTTATCTACCGAATTTTGTAAAATTAGATTCATTAGTTTTTCAGCTAGAGTGGATATTTTTGCGGACCATTTCGCAAAAATAGGTGGGTTCTTCTATCTCGAATCGTAACCAAAACTTATCAGCACCAGATTTGCCCACAAGTGACTTACCTACCAAATTTTATGAAATTCAGTCAATTAGTTTTTAGTTTTTTAGTTAGGCACACACAGTTTTTTAGACACACACGGTTTTAGTTTTTTAGTTAGACACACACACATACGTCACGCTGAAAATGGTTTTATCGTATTCTAGAGGTCCCGAAACGTATAGATCCGTCGAAATCTCGAGTTGCGATTTTCGATATGATTCCAATACTTTCCCTATACATTACCATGCATTGCAAGAAAAGTAAAAATCTGATGTGGGCAGCACATGACTTTCCCTGCAGACGTTTATATTCACGTTCTCTTTATTTATTTTTAAATTTATTTCACTTTTAATTCAATTTTCGTTCTCATTCGGTAACCGGGCTTATTTTCAAAGGTGGCGTAGAGAAAATATGAAAAACTAAAATATCTCGAGAACGGCTAGTCCTAGTGTAATGGGGTTGATCTTTTTCTTTTCGTCGTTAAAAATTACGTATTAAACGAGCATTTAATGGATATATTTGAGTATATCTAGTTCATTAGTTTAGATTTTGACGATCTTTGCGAGCCATTTTGCAAAAAAAAAGGCAGGTTATTTTTTTTCGAATCGTACCAAAATCCAATCAGCATCAGGGTAATCCACAAGTGACTCATCTACCAAATTTTGTGAAATTCGGTTCATTAGTTTTTCAGTTACAATGGATACAAGCTTTTGCGGGCCATTTCGCAAAAAAAGGCGGGTTCTTTTATCCCGAATCGTACCCAAAACTAATCAGCACCAGAGCCGCCCACAACCGCCCACAAGCCACCTACCAAATTTTATGAAATTCGGTCAATTACTTTTTTAGTTAGAGTGGATACAAAATCTGCACAGACACACAGACAGACACACAGACACACACACAGACGTCACGCTAAAAATGGTTTTTTCGTATTCTACAGGTCTCGAAACGTGTAGATCCGTCGAAAACTCGAGTTGTGATTTTCGGCATGATTCCAATACTTTCCCTATACATTGCCATGTATTGCAAGGAAAGTAAAAATCTGATGTGGACAGCACATGACTTTCCCTGCAGACTCAAATTCACATTTTCTCTATTTCTTTAATAATTCATTAGATTGAGTATAATTGCAACAAATAACACTAAATTTGTATTTTTAATTCAATTTTTACTTTTCCTGCAACACATGGTAATGCCAATGGAAAGTATTGGAAACGTGACGAAAATCGCAACTCGAGTTTTCGACGGATCTGCACGTTTCGAGACCTTTAGAATACGAAAAAACTATTTTTAGCTTAACGTCTGTGTGTGTGTGTCTGTCTGTCTGTGCAGATTTTGTATCCACTCTAACTTAAAAACTAATGGACATAATTTCATAAAATTTGGTAGGTAAGTCACTTGTGAAAGAATCTGGTGCTGATTACTTTTGGATTCGATTCGTGGTAAAAGAACCCGCCTTTTTTTTGCGAAATGGCCCGCAAAAGCTTGTATCCACTCTAGTTGAAAAAAACTAATATTGATTTTCACAAAATTCCGTAGATAAGTCTCTGGTGGGTCACCCCGGTGCTGATTAAATTTTGGTACGATTCGAAAAAAAATAACCTGCATTTCTTTGGAAAGTGGTCCGCAAAAATCGTCTAAATCTAAAATAAAAATCTAAGCATCCTCAAATATATCCATTAAATGCTTGTTTTATAACGTAAAATTTAACAAAGAAAAGAATAAGGCCACTCCCGTTACACCAGGACTAGCCGTTCACGAGATATTTTAGTATTATCGTATTTTATCTACGCTACCTTTGAAAATAAGTCCAGTTAGCAAATGAGAACGAAAACTGAATTAAAAGTGAATTAAATGTAATTAAAATAAGGAGAATGTGGATATGTCTGCAGGAATCTGATGTGCTGCCCACATCAGATTTTTACTTTCCCTGAAATACATGGTAATGTATAGGGGAAGTATTAGAATCATACCGAAAATCAAAACTCGAGTTTTTGACGGATCTACGCGTTTCGAGACCTCTAGAATACGAAAAACTATTTTTAGCGTGACGTCTGTCTATGTGTCTGTCTGTGTGTCTGCAATGTATGTATCCACTCCAACTCGAAAACTAATGGACCGAATTTCTTAAAACTTGGTAGGTAAAACCCTTGGGTATGACCCTGGTGCTGATTAATTTTTAGAACAATTCAGAAAAAACCCGCCTTTTTTGCGAAATGGCCCACAAAAATCTCATGTACTCACTCTAGCTGAAATAACATTGACCAAATTTCACAAAATTTGGTAGATAAATCACATGTGGTATACTCTGGTGCTGATTAGATTTTTGTGCGATTCGAAAAAGAACAACCTGCCTTTTTTTACGAAATGGCCATCAAAAATCGCAAATATCTAAAAAAAGACTACGCATGTTCAAATGTATCAAGTAAATGCTTGTTTTATACGTAATTTTTGATGAGGAAAAGAATAAGAACAACTAACTCTATTACTCTAGGACTAACCGTTCTCGAGATATTTGAGATTTTTTGCATTTTTTTATGCCGCCTTTGGAAAAATGTCCAATTACCAAATAAAAGCAGAAATTGAATTAAAAATGCAAATTTAGTGTTATTTTGTGCAATTAAACTCAATTTAATGAATTATTAAAGAAATAAAGAAAAAATGAATTTGAGTCTACAGGGAAAGTCATGTGCTGCTCACAACAAATTTTTGTTTTTATTTGGTAATTGGACATTTTTCCGAAATCGGCGTAACAAAAATGCAAGAAATTACAAATATCTTGAGAACAGTTAGTCCTAAAGTATAATGGAGTGTGTTATATTCTTTTCCTCTTCAAAAATTGCGTATAAAACAAGAATTTAATTGATACATTTGAGCATATGTCGTTTATTTTTTTTTTTAATTTTGTCAATTTTTGCAGACCATTTCGTAAAAAAAGGCAGATTTTTCTTTTCCGAATCGTACCAAACTCGAATCAGCACCAGAGTATCCCACAAGTAACTTATCTACTAAATTTTGTGAAATTTGGTCAATTAGTATTTTAGCTAGGGTGGGTACATGAAATTTTTGTGGGCCATTTCGTAAAGAAAGGCAGGTTGTTCTTTTCCGAATCGTAACAAAATTTAATCAGCACCAGAGTATCCCACAAGTAACTTATCTACCAAATTTTGTGAAATTTGGTCGATTAGTATTTTAGCTAGGGTGGGTACATGAAATTTTTGTGGGCCATTTCGTAAAGAAAGGCAGGTTGTTCTTTTCCGAATCGTAACAAAATTTAATCAGCACCAGAGTATCCCACAAGTAACTTATCTACCAAATTTTGTGAAATTTGGTCAATTAGTATTTTAGCTAGAATGGATACATGCAATTTTTCGGGCCATTTCGCAAAAAAAGGCGGCCTCTGCTTTTACATATCCTAGCAACAACTAATCAGCATCAGGGTCTCACCCAGGTGACTTACATACAAAAGTGACTTGCCTACATTGCACAGACAGACAGACACACAGACAGACATACAGAGACAAATACACACACTCACAGAGACACAGACCCACACACAGACGTCAAGCTAAAAATAGTATTTTCGCGTTCTAAAAGTTCCGAAACTTGTAGATTCGTCGAAAACTCGAGTTGCGATTTTCGGCATGAATCTAATAATTTCCCTATACATTACCATGTATTGCAGGGACAGTAAAAGGGCTAGAGCATGAAATAAAGTGAAACAAACTGAAAAAGAAATAGACAACTGTTTCAAAACACAGCAAGAATAATTACAAAATTTTAACATTGTGTTAACTGGCATCTTGCTATTATTCTTTTGTCTTACTTATTGAAACAAAGGTGGTTGTCTTATTTCTGCGAAACGGGTTGATATCCTTTTATATTCTTTGCAAGATTTTTAACAATTTAGTACGTTATTAACTGTCATTTTATAACAATTTGAACAAATTATTTTATACTTTACGAATGTTATAATGAACTCCAGTTGAAAAAAATGTAATGTGTTTAAAATGACCACACTATTTTTTTAAATATCATTTTAGTTTTAAAATAATAATTTAAAAAATCGTAATAATTGTCTATTAATGCATCAGAAATATAATAATTAGTATATAATGTAATAATTAATGCATCCGTATATTAATGCATTTCGTAATATATTACATTTATGTAACTCTATACTGCACATTGATATTGATTCAATTTTATATTACTTTCCTTATATACAATAATGTAAAGTATTGTGACGGGGTCGAAAATTCGAATTCGAGTTTTCGACGGGAGAGCACGTTTCAAGCATCCTTGATCACGAATCAAACATTTTTGAAGTGATGTCTCTCTCTCTCTCTCTGTGTGTGTGTGTGTGTCAGTGAGTCTGTGGAAACGATAACTGCCCAACGAATGGACCGATTCGAACGAAATTTGGTACAAAAATTACAATCATGTAAACATCGGAACCCTATTGTTTTTATACACAATCAAATGTTCAGAACCCCTCCTAAATTTTCGAGTGATATTTTGAAAAAATCGTCAAGAAATCAAAACCTCTAATAAAGTTACGCAAATAGACATTTCTTATGTAATTTTTTAGTAGAAAACGATTGATATAAATTTTAGAACGCTAGCATGAACCGTTCTCGAGATATTGCACATTTTTCAAAAAATTATCAAAAAATCATGGAAAATAAAAAAAAAATTCCTATTGAGAAACATGTTCACTTTTCATATGTAATACCATGCTATAAATTTGGTGACATCATTCTCATGGATCTAACTCGTTCCATTCATGAAAAAAGATACTTTGAGTAATACTTTTGTATTTGGACGCCAATAGCCTTATCTGCTGTAAGAATAACTTATTTCTCCGTCCATAACGCTTGGCGAGATTTTGGCGACGAATTTGTTGGAATGTCGCCAACTTGGCGACTTTTTAAATGTTGCTAAATTAGCGAAAAACTCGCCAAATTGATAAAAATGGCGCTAAATCAATGAAAATGACGACTCATTGACGAAAATTCAATATCTTACAAAGAATATAAATATCTACAATAAAAATCTTTTTTTTTTTACTGTAAAAGTAGTAAATTCATTGCATTGTATAAGGAAAATCATGTGCTGCCCACATCAGATTTTTTTAATATGTGCTTCATTACACTTTGAAACATATTATTACAAAACAGAATACGTATTGCAAGCTTTTACATAAAAAAATTTAAACCATAAGTAATAAGAAAAAGAATTAGCGGTTTTCTGTTCAAACTGCCAATCACAGGACTCGCGATCAATCGAAGTCAAAGTAGAAGTCGTTTTATTTTGCCCTAGGAGGCATGAAATATCCGAGTATGTCACTCAGAGTTCATTTTGTTTCTTTCTTGCTTGTCCCGCTTCCGGCAATGTGAGCGGAAGACGGCGTAAGAAAATAAACAAGTAATAAAAAAAAAGAATTTTTAAATCTAAAGTTTCAAGAATTCTTTTTCTTATCTGCACTTTTTTTTGGTGGAGCTGGAATATTCCGATTGGAAAAATTTACATTTTTATTTGTTTGGTTGCTTGGAAAGTAAGAGAGGCACAGTCTTCTGAAGAACACGAAATCATCTCTGCGAATTTTGAAGATGGAATATTGAAGTTTTTAAACAGTTATTTTTGGATGTAAATGGAATGTTTATATGGACTTATTTAACTGATATAGAACTTGAAAGAACAGGAAAACTTTTGAAGAGGAGTTAAGTTTAGTTGTTGAGCCAGAGTTAGATTTTATTTTAACATCTGAAGAAACATTTTCGAATCAAATGGCGAATGTTAAAGTGTAGCTAAATTTGCTATGGATATTGATTCCATGTCCATGTAAGAATTGAAGATAGTTAGGATATTATAGGAATAAATAGAATTAGTTTCCAGAAATTCTGTCCTGAATCTTAGAAATCCTCAGAGTAAGTGTGTGTGGGGGGGGGGGGCGATCCTGAGAATCACTTTTTTCATCTTGAAATCATGTTGTATAAGATTTACGGCACAATTCTTTTAACGTAGAACTGTGCATTAACATTTGCCGCATTTCTGGATGATAATATATAAAACAATTTAGAAGTACCAAAAAAACTCATATTTCGCGCAAATCTAACTTGACAATTAGAAAAATTTACCAGCAAAGCAATGTAGTCCATATATTAGAAAGTATTTAACAGATTAATTCTCCAATTTGGCATCATTCTCGTTAATTTAACATCAGTTTTGGCAATTTGCTCACATTTTCATTAATTTCACACCATTTAAAAAAAGAAAAAATTTCCAAGTTCGTTATATATCACTGAATTAGTTGATAAAATTAGTTGCTAAATTAGTTGCTTTATTTAACGACACTAATTTTAGTTTTATGCGATATTTTAGAGACACTTATTTGAAAAACCTGCAATATCTCGATAAGGGTTCAAGTTAGCCTTCTAATGTTAGTGTTATTCGCTCTCTAATGAAAAATTACGTAAGAGATAATTACTTATATAACATTACTAAATGTCCTGATAATTTTATAAGTATTTAAAAAAAAATTCATTTTGGTGGTTTCTTGGCCGTATGATCGCATTTAAAATCGATAGGGTTTTAGCATTCGCCGATTATAATAATCGTATCGTTCGAAACGTTCCCTTTGTTCCTGCGGTATAGCATCCACGGATACACATACGTACCCACACACACGCACGCATGCATACACACATGCATTGTATTAGAAACATTAGATTTGAGTTCAGAAAATAATTGTCTTGAAAAGCGCTATTCCGTCGGAAAATCGAATTCGAATTTTCGACATCTCACATTTTGTCCTTATAAATTATTATACTATATACGATTGGGTAAGTAAAAATAAATGCATCATAATTTGTAGAGAAACTTTTTTACTGTCTTAGATGTCTTTTTAAGCACATTATGCGTTTGAAACGTGCGTTAGATACTTTTTAGAGAAGTTTCTCAAAAGAAATCCCCTTGCAGAGACCTCGAGTGAGTCCAAGTAGAAGTTATTCTGAATGGTTGTTTTTATTATTTAAGTTTGACACAATGCCTCTTGTTTATTTCATGGTTCGATTGCGGTACTGCGTGGAAGAAGTCAAAAAGGAAAAGGGTAAGAAAAAATACCATTTTAAATTTAAAATTGTAGTATTTCAATTCTTCAAATGGAATTTGGAATGTCTTTCGTCTTTGGAAACATTTGTAATTTATGTTGTACTTACTGTATCGTTTTTAGATTGTTTATTATTTTATATGCTGAATATGCTGCTTTAGGACAGACAATGTACATATATGTACGCTTTATTATTTTCCCTATATTCATAGGGTAATGTACGAGGAAAATATTGTGACAAGGCCTAAAATTCGAATACGAGTTTTCGACGGAAGAGCACGTTTCAAACATTATTAAACCCGAATCGATCGTTTTTGAGATAATTTCTGTGTGCATGTGTGTGTGTGTGTGTGTGGAGGGGGTGCGTTTGTATGTATTTGTGTGTGTATGTCCGAGAGACTGCGGACACGATAACTCACGCATAAATGGAGTGTTTTGAACAAAATTTGGTACAAAAATTACAATCCTTCAATACTCGCAGACCTATTGATTTTAAACGTAATCCGAATGTTCGGAATAATCGTAAATTTTCAAAAGAAATTCTGAAAAAAATGATAAAAAAATCAGAACCTTAAATAATGTTAAGTAGTAAATGATAATGTCTACTTAACATTAAATAAAATGTAATACAACACGATTGACACATATTTTAGAGCGTTAGCACAAACTATTGCACCCTCTACCGCCCGCAATCTGCGCTACTACTATTTAAATTTAGAGTTTTTTTCTGCGGGGAAGACACTGCTTGAAAATTAAGAAGTCGAGAATAGAATTTGGTAATCCTTACGAATGTAAAGCTTGACTATAAATTTGACGAACATGGTGACTCATTTAACGAAATATTCCCAACATGGCAAAAGGGGTATCTGTTGTGAATGCCATACGTATTATAGTATCCTTTATGGGAATAACTTGTCTAGGGTCATCTTTGGGGCTTGCCTTTGTCTTTGTTTTAAGATTTTTCTTTGAAGTTCATAGTCTACTTTTAGTCGCGAATAACTATTTCAAAATAAATTCTTGAGATATCTTTATTACAAGAAACCTGGTACTTTTTGTTATATCTTATCTGCTACTTCTCTTCGTGAAGTGTTTAATGTTAAAAGCTTACAGAGGAATTTCATTTTATTTTCGTTCTTCAGGAATCTGTTCAATAACAGAATTGATTGTTCGTCTGTCTTGGTGGGATCGGGTTTCATGTTCCCAGTATTCCAACAGGAGCATGAATTTATTGCTGAAAAGAATTTTGATGCAAAATTTGGTTGTTATTGTGCGATTAATAATTTATATAAACTTTACAACAGCTTCCCTAATGATCTTGATGTTTTTTATTCATCGGAAATGGCTTTTAAAAATCATTTGTTGTAAACATTTTATATTTTAATGCATTTATTCATATACAAGTGCTTTTAAAACTCGTTCGTTGTCGATAATTTTCATTTTAATGTATTTTATTATATTTTAATCTGTTTATTTTGTATTGTATTTTAAATAAATAAATTGAAAATAGAAAAAAATCGATTCATAAATTTTTCATCAACTCATTCCCAATTCTCTTCTGATTTCCTGTTCGAAAACCTGACTTGCTCTGCTGGCTCCCCCTTGCGCCCATTGGCTGATGAGCCTGTGCAAGGAAATTGTCACTGTCTGGAGATACACTGGGCGTAATTGCCTGCCTGAAGACCTAAAAACCACGTAAGCTTTCAGTGTATGTGGAGATTCTTTATTACCCCCCCCATAAATATAATTGAACTAAATGTCTATCACTGGCGACTGTCTGATTGTGTCATTGTGTGATGCCTTCAACGTTTATTGCCACCTTTTGGTACTTGTTGTTAGAAGCCATAAATGCCTTATACTACAATCATTCACAATGCAAAAACAAAATGAATTACTGTCATCGTTGCTATCTTTTTAGTTTTCGAGTTATAGCCATTGCAATCTTTAAAAACAAAAAAAATTCTATCATCTGTAACTTGACAAGACCATTGCTCAAAAACTATAAAAGTTTTATAAAACAAATTATTGATGTAGAAACTGAATTTCCTACTGAATATTTCTGTTGCGTTTTATTTGTATCTATATTTTATAGTTTAGAATGTATTTCGAGTGAAAGTAATCAAAGTGAAGCGAAAATTCTGTCGCACAGATTGTTTTTTTTTCATATTTTTCGATAAAAATAGTTTGAAATATTAAACTATTCAAATTATTTTTTTTTATATTCATAAATTTTATGCCGTTTCTAACAAAACAAGTATAAATTGTTCACGTTGTTACAGCTGTTCGGTACGGAGATTTGGAGTGCTTGCATTTTTCGTAACTGTATGATATTTCAGCAAAATACTCCAATGATAGATTTTATTCACTTCAAAAATGCTGTAAAAAAACTACTCAGTTCTTTAAAATTGTTTATAGTATAATACAATATATAGTAACAGTTTTGAGAACATGGAAATTGCAATTTTACAAGAAAATATCACACAGTGCAAGGCGTTTAACAAAATAAAGTTGCATGTTTCTGCCTAAGGCTCCCAAACATGGAATTAGAAAGGTAATGTAACTCCTATGGATGAAACGCTTGAAAAGGCCACAATTCTTCGAGAATTACATCTAGGTGTTGCAGGTCAAAGTAGTCGCTATTATTAGTTGACACAAGAGACAGATGTAGTATTTAGTATACCTATTTTTGATTATTTTTAAATTAGGGATTTTTTAATTATGAGTATAATTATCCAGTATTTTTTCATAGTTGTAGGATAAAGTACAGAATATATGAAGAAGAAAATAAATGGAAGGAAGGATAAAATAAATTTGAATACGTAAAAATTTTCTTTGTTTCAGTTTACTTTGCATTACGCTAATAATTTTTATTTATAAATTTGACAGTTTATAATAAAAATGTTAGGCCTCTAGCCATAGAAGTGCATGCAATGCAAGACTACTTATCTTATATCAGCGTCACCTGAATATTTGTCTCAAATGATATTGGAGTTTTCAAAAAAACGTTTTAACTCCTTTTACCTCTATAAATATACAGGGTGACGCAACAGCGGCTATCCTGTATTCCAGTTAAATCGATGTTGCACATAGCGAATAGTCATAGTTTTCTCAACCTTTCCGAGGGATCTCAAGAAAATCAAATCATTCTAGACTATTTTTTCGAATGATTGGCACAATTTGAAAGCAAAAGCACCTATTTTACAGTTAAATTGCGTATGAAATATCAGCCATGTAACAAGGGCGCGCCATTGAAATAGCACAGACAAACTATAACTGAATCAGTCGGAGTTAAAATGGCGGATGAGCCAGCCTGTATACAGGGTGATTAAAATAAGATGGGCCAAACTTTACGAGGTGGTAGTACACACCAAACCGAGCATTTTTCGTCACAGTTTACCGGGTCGGAAATGAAACGTAAAGGCGCCAGTGGGTGCTTAATTGTGAAACCGATGAGGTGAGGCGAAACACAAGAATGACTTAGAAGTTATAAAATAACATTTAATAAACAATAATTACAATAATGGCTCAAACGAGGCCAACCTGAATGCAGGTCTCACAGCGACAAAGGAGGAATTGGAGAACTCTCTCGAACAGACCTGGCAAGTCGCGCACTTCGGCAGCAGCGGCCGAAATTCTGGAGACGAATTTCTCTTCAGATTCAAGTGGAGTCTTATAGAGGAGACTCTTGAGATATCCCTACAGAAAGAAGTCAAGGATGACAGATCGGGCGATCGTGGGGGCCAAGCTATGGGACCACCTCACCCAATCCATCGGACTGGAAAAGTGACTTTCAGATAGTTACTTATCTCTCACCCAATTACGAAAATTTGCTGGTTCTTCTTCCCCAGATGAAATATGCATACATGGTTTTCTTCTTCAACCAGAAAATAACAACCAGAATGGCTCTTTTATGTTTGCGGAGCGGCTGCTTCCCAACGAGTAAACGCCCTGTAACGCATTTACGTTTCATTTCTGACAATGTAAACTATGACGAAAAACGCTTGGTTTGGTGTTTACTATCACATCGTAAAATTTGACCCATCTTTTTTTAATTACCCTGTATATAGGAGCCTTATTTCTGTCTATTCTCTAAAATATCGTATCCACACCTCACACACATACACTCGTACACACCCACGGACGGACATGTGTTTGAAAGTGATTAAAATAGATTCAGGAGGTCTTTTAACGTGCTTATCCGTAAAAACATTGAATTCAAAAATTGTCAATACTTTCTTACTAATTTGGAAAACAATAATTTCTCTATGCAACAGTACATGAAAGAGAAAATTTAAAACAGTAAAACAGTATAAACATCCCATCAATTTTCTTCCAATTCCAAAATTTCTTCCTATATTCGTCAATGTATACCAAACTTCCAACTCTCGTGTATTGTTATTTGGTTTTCTTTTTTCTCTCATCTTTTTTCTTTTATCGGATACAAATCGATCCCATTCCGTCATTCATGGATGAATTTCGTCATTCACGGGCCAAACGTATTATATTCCGGTTGCAGACGCTCAAGGACTGGCAGTCTGTCAGAAAAACGCTTTTCAAGAATTCTTTTTCTTCGGAGGTGCCGCTCCCTTTCTTGAGTTCACCGCGTGAATGGATTTAAAGAAAACCTGAAACCGAATAGTAGTGATCGGTTGTAAGGAGATGGTTTCATATGTAAAGTACTGTATGGTTAAGAGCATGACCGAATTTAAGGAAGCATGTAGTCTTTAAAATTTTCAAAAAATAGATTACTATTTTAGTTTAATATTAAAGTTTGTACATTTATGAACAGACTGAAACAAACTACGTGAAAGAAGAATTCACATCAGAACAAAAGTTATGCTCAAAGTTTTTTTGACGCGGAATGTAAAAATCTGATGGGGGCAGCACATGACTTTCCCTGCAGCCTCATATTCCAATTCTCACTATTTCTTCAATAATTTACTAAATCGAGTTTAATTGCACAAAATAACACGCATAACTATTTTAAAGTACACTGAGTTTGCACTTTTAATTCAGTTTTCGTTTTCATTTGGTAACTGGACATATTTTCAAAGGTGACGAAGCGAAAAAGCAAAAAACTAAAATATCTCGAGGACGGCTAGTCCTAGTGTAATGGGGTTGGCCTAGTTCTTTTTATTATCAAACAAGCATTTAATTGATATATTTGAGCATGCGTAACTTTTTATTTTAGATTTTGATGATTTTTGTGGACCATTTCGCAAAAAAGGCAGGTTATTTCTTTTCAGAATCGTACCAAACTCTAATCAACACCAGGTTAACCTACAAGTGACTCATCTACCAAATTTTGAAGAATTTGGTCTATTAGTTTTTCAGCTAGAATGGATACAGGCAATTTTTGATGCATATTTTCTTAAAAAGAGACAGGTTCTTTTACCCGAGTTGTATCAAAATCTACTCAGAACCAGGGTCATCTGCTAATGTTTGTGAACTGTGAGATTCTGAGGATTTCTCTACCTAGTAATCCTAGGAAAGGGATCCCTTTGATGTGTACTCACAAGCGGGATCAGCTGCTCCTATGTTTTTTATAGAGGTATGACCCTCTATTTTTTGTTTTACATAAATGAAATTGTATCCGTTTGTCTGCATTTTTAGTATTGCATCGCAAATGACATGAAAGTATTTTTGAGACTAATGATGTTGAATGTGAATTTAGTATTTAAGAAATAATGATGCTGCTTTAACGATGCTGCTCAGCGATAAAAATTTTTGTTTTTAAAGATTATCCCCACCACCAACCGATGCATAAATGCACCGCGGCATTCTCCATAACTTTCTTTTTATTTATTTTTTTATTTCTTCAGTGTTTAAGTTTTTTCATTGTTGTTCCAACCACTACCCGATGTAAACAATACATCGCCACAATTTAATCCAGCATAATGAGCCAAGAACCTTGTAAAAACAATCAATAATTCGGTTTTTAATAATCCCTAGGTCAAAAACCGTACAAAAAGCAAACATAGTCGGTTTTTAATTGTCTCTAGGCCAAAAACCGTATGAAAAGCAATCACTGATGACATTTGCAAATATAATTTAATACCCATGCGAATATGCTCATCAGGATATTCGCATGGGTATCAAGAGTATGGCCCAAATATATCAGCCAGACACCACCAAATACTAATTCGGTTTTTAATTGTCCCTAGGCCAAAAATCGTCGCCATAGTAACACCGTACGTCTGCGCGCGCATGTGGGTGAAAAATCGAACTCCTTTCGCCGTTTCACTGAGAAATTGAAATTCTTTACTTCCTTAAAATCCGGATCCTGCAGCTACTTCTTAATATTTCTTGATCAATTTGGTCTTGAAGCCTGATTTTTGAGCTTTCTAAAAATGTAAATTATTAGTCGAAATTTTCGGTACTTTTCCCGACGCGAGGATTTAAAAACGAAAGTTTTTTTTTGATCTGAAAGTGACTTTTGTTTTAAAATCTTTAAAAAATATTAGAGTTTATCCCTGAGATTTGAAATTCATACATTTTTACTCGCATTTTGTCTGCTCTTTCCGGTCCTCTGATTTGTTTTTTTCTACGACGTCTGGATGGTGGAGAAAAAAGGGGAAAAAGGGAAAAAACGGTCGAATCGCCTAAAACATTAAATAACAAAAAAAAATAATTCAAATTTAAAAATCGGTTTTTACGTGTCACCTCCTCCCCCCCCCCCCCCCCCGGGTCTACGATTGCCAAATTTTGTAGTTCTGCGGCGGTCGCTGAGCTTATAGTGTATAAGACAGACAGACAGACACACAGACAGATATTGCCTTTTATTATATAGATTTCCAGGACGAATAAAATGATGCGCTTAAAAAATAAATTTGAAGCACCTACCCTGTGATCGCTAAAGGATGTATATCAATTACGTTATTTTGCTTTACAAGGTGGATTGGCTTACTTTTAATAGGTTAATGCTATGAGATTTTTGTTAGAAACGTATCTAAATTTATAAAAAAGATATGATAATGCGAATGAAAATATTTCCATAGCATTAGGGAATTTTTTACAACGTTTTATCTCGGAATCATGTTTCTCGACGTCGTTTTGCTCTCATAAGCTTACGCACCGAATTATACTCTATTTGCGCCTAGAATAGCTATTATCACGAGAGCGGTCATTTTAAGCCTAATGATATCTTAGGTTGCCAACTCCGAGAAGACTATTAAGCGGGTAAAAAAAAAATGTTAAATTTCAAAAGAAAAATCGTCTGCGTAGCTGGAATAGAAAAATAATTTTTTTTTTACATAGAAAAGGAAAATGTTCGAAAAACATTTAGCTTGATGACTTCATCCTGAATATAATGGTTTCAGGTTAAGTGATGATTTCGTTCGAAACATTAGAATTTTTTTTTTGGTACGAATTTTTCTTGCTTAAAGGGCTTAAACGGAAGGATTTAAAAGGGAGAAACTTTAAGTGGGCAACCTTTTAAACGCTTCTGTTATCTTAATGAAGAAATTCTCGAAAAAAATTCTTTTCTTTGAACTTTAAAGTTTTAAACGCAGAAATAGGTTTGAAGAAAATAATTGCACATAGATGATTTAACTTTCAGATAATTGTCATGTAATTCATAAATTTGGATTTTTGCAAAATTAGATTCGAAATAATTGCATGTTTACTTTTCCTATAAACATAAATATATAAAGGAATGTCGGAATCGCATATTCAAATTCGAGTTTTGGAGAGATTTGACCGTTTTGACATCACTAGAATTTACTCGAATTTTTTTAGAGTGATGTTCTGCGTGTATGCAGGGGTCCCACTTAGAAGGGGCAGGAGTCCTCTACCCCCAAAGTCATTATGCTTCTTATATAATTTTCTTTTCCGAATCATATTTTCTATTAGAACAATAGTCCGTCAACACCCACAATCTCTAAGAAAATCTTGAAATGACGTCCATGAGTGTGTATTTGGGTATGTTTGTCTGAGAATTTGGATTTCTCAAGAACAAATGGATAATATACCCAATCTGTGAATACTGGAACTCTATGGACTTACAATCATACAATGGGAAGACACCCCCCGCCACACACACACCAATATTTTAGAGTGATTTGTTGGGAACATTATATATAAAAAAAACACTAGCACAGTCGAAGTTGTAAAAAAGCCGAGTAGAATTAAAACACCAAACTTCATGGAAATCGCTTTACTCTTTCCAGAAATATCACATTCCCTGGACGAGGGATTTGTGAAAATAATAATACCTCTAGAAGAATTCATTGTAACACGTAAACAATAAATTACGATAATATTTTTTATTTAACAGTGAATTATGATTTTCACTTAAAAAAACATGCGTATAAAAGGGTTATTTATAAGGCAATTTTAACATATTTTTATATAATTTCTTTTGTCCGATTTTTGATTTTTTTTCTGAAATTTGTTTTTGACAGAGCAAATCCGTTCTCCGACCGGAGCGCCTCGACAATCCATTGTTTTCTGGTCAGAAGTACTTACAAAGCAATAATTCATTTATTATTAGTAATGTATTTAATTTCGTATGACTGTGTTTCCCACTTTGGATTAAAAACTTTGCAATATATAAACAGGAAAGATCAATCATGGCTAAAACATTGATTATGAAACACTCTCCAACTGCAATGTAATTTTATTACATCTCTAAAATGCGATACATTCAGCGGTAATAATTTTTAAATTATCACACTACTACAATAATTTATTATATTTGAAAACTTAAAACTTTATTCAAATGACGTCATCGAAATATGAATCGACTGGCTCTTTATATAAAAGCAGTGAATATTTCATTCATAAACTTTTATTTCATTCCTTTCATTCATCGGTGATATTTTTTAAAATTATCACAATACTACAAAGATTTATTTTACTTAAAAATTTAAATCCATGGAGGTAAAAATACTTTATCTCCATGCTTAAATCTTCATGGAAAAATGCAATACTATAAAATCGTCTGCTTCTCTATGTGAAATCAATAAATGTTTCATTCATATCAGTTATATTCCAGACTCCAGAGCTAAATAATTTCGCATTATAAATGTTCAGCAAATCTTATGCAACTCATCTTCCAACTTGATGTGTTTACATTCTTCATGCGTTAAAATTAGGATTCGTTGTGGAAATAATTAAAGTTTAATGATCATTTAAACTCAAAAATATTGTAATTGCGTTGGCGCATAATTTAGATACAAAGATAATACGCAAAAATAAAGCGGTTTTAGGACGAATTCAACACTAAATATCAGTGAATTATGATATTCACTTTTAAATAAAATAATATGTATAATCGGGTTATTTATAAGCCAATTTTAACATATTTTTTTTTATAATTTTTTTCCGATTTTTGATTTATTTTATGAAATTTGTTCTTGCCAGATCAAATCCGTCCTCTAATCGGAGCGCCTCGGCAATCCATAGACCTTTAATGTATATATATATAGACATAATCATACTTGATTGAATTCCATTGGATCAGTTTTTGTTTTCAAAAGTTATCGTGCCCATAGGTACAGAGACAGGTACACAGATGTTGTGGAGAAATGGCGGACTTATCTTTAGGAATATTGAAACGTAAATACTTTTACGAATCCTTAAGTTGGAATATTATCACTATCAAAATTCTTAAAACTCTTCCTTGGCTATCCATCTCCCAAGACCTATCACCAATGGAACGTCTGGGACTTTCCGGGATGGCAATTGCATTCTCCAGAATAGAACTGCATTAGCTGATCAGTTGACACATTTATGGTATAGGAACATGAGCAACTTTATTGAGTCTGTGCCGAAAATCGATCGACTTGTATAGCTACCAGAGGAGCATGAGGGCTTGTATTGTTGTCAGAGTAGCATAAGGGCTTGTATAGCTATCACTTAATAAAATATAATCTTCTTGTTGCCACCAATTTTAGTTTTTTTGCTCCCAGATTCTAACCATTGCATGTCTCCTCAGTCGAGTTTCGTGGCTGTAGCTTAATTGCTTATGAGTGTATATATGCATATATTAATTTGCAGCACAGTATATATAAAATTACGGCTCCACGCGCCGGGGAAAGATCTTCTGTATTATTGACAGTGATTCGCCAATTTGAATACTTTAAATATATATATAAAATTTAATTAAAAAAAATCTAATTGAAAAATATCAAAATGGTTTTTGAGGTGCATTTGTTCAGGTTATAGATGGTCTACTGTGCGAAAAACCTCAGACCTGTAATTATGGTAAATATTGCGGACAGACATATTAAAAAAGTACCAGTTAATCCAAAAAAGACAAATTTGATGTATATTTTATATAAATGAATAAATACGAAGTAATTATCCTTCGAATTTGGTTTGCACATCGTTAGAAAGAACATGCTGCGTTCTTTCCAATAATGTTAAGATAGAATCTGCGTGATAATATCTTTGGTCGTTAAGGAGACTATTTTTGTAAAAATCGCCCAAAATCGTATTTAAACATACAATAACTAAGAAACAAAATCGAATTAAAATAAGAAAGATTAATCATGAATAAAGCATTGATTATGAAACACTTTCCAACTGAAATGTAATTTTATGTAAACATCTCTGAAATGCGATACCGTGGAGATAAAAGTCACGAGATAAAGCTTCATATTAAGAAAACGCCAATATCGTTTAAGACAATAATTCAAGTGTCGCTGGGATAAAATAAGTAGCCATGCCTTATATGCATTGGTGCTGCTATGGTGAAAGGCTTAAAATATTTATTTAAAATGTCAATTTCGTAAAAATAAATTATTAGTGCAATGTAAAATAGAACTGAAACAATAAATAATATTCCTATGTATTCAAAATTATTTTACCTTTCAATTTATTTTTATCTCCAAATATTCTGTATTATATCGTACAATTATGAATACATGCTGGTGAATTGCACTCATAATTAGGGAACCTGTAATTTAAAAATAATCAAAAATACATATACTAAGTACTATGCCTTTCTGCTGCGTCAATTAACAAAAGTATCTACTTTACTAACACTAGAGACACCTATATATAATTCTCAAAGCATTATGGCATTTTTAAGCGTTTCATCCATAGGATTTTTATTTCCTTCTTTCTAACTGCATGTGCAATATATTCAGCGGTGATATTTTAAAAATTATCACAGTACTATAATAATTTATTTTACTTGGAAACTTAAAATCATAAAAAAATGAACTTTATTCAAATGCCATTGATACGAAAATATATTGAAATATATATCGTCCGGCTCTCTATGTAAAAGTTGTGAATATTTCATTCATACACGTTTATTCCAGACTCCAGAGTTAAATAATTTTGCATGAAAAAAAAATGCAACAATTCTTATGCAACTCATCTCACAATCACTTGTTTACATTCTGCATCCGCTAAAATTAGGCTTCGTTGTAGAAATAATCAAAGTTTGATGATCATTTAAACTGAAAATATATTGTAAATGCTTTGGCGCAGAATAAGATACACAGAAAATACGCAAAAATAAAGCTGTTTTAGGACGGATGCAACATTAACACGTTAAGTCCGTAGGGACTGACAGTGAACTTTTCGTTTGGCCGTGTCGTCGGTCCGTGGGACCGACAGTAACAAGGTTAAAAAATAAATGTTATGATTTTAATGGAGTTTATTAAAACATTCTAAGTTTATTAAAGCATTCTAATGGAGTTTATTAAAACATTCTAAGATGTAGTTTGGTTTTACACATATTACAAAAAGTGACGACCTGGTTGTTTAACTTTCTGTCTGTATTGACCAGACTGCTTTTGCGCCATTCGCTTAGCCGAAACGGACAGTGAAATACAATCGTCAACTGGACGTGTGTGTTATCTTCTGTTTATACTCTATGACCGAACACCTCGTCGAGTAATCGCTACTGTATGCCTCCTGAACGATATGCAGAGCAAGAACAGCTCCCCTGTCAGCGTGTTAAATGCAAATTTAAAAGAACTTTAAAAATCACGATTTTAACACTGGGAAAAAAGATGGATGCCAAATTTATTTTGAAGCGGGTCACGTGATTTCATCAAATTATGTGGGTGTAATTATTATTAAAATTTTTATTTAAAAATCTACCGGACATATTTTGCTGAAATTTGTTTTATATATTTTACGGCATAATTTGAATATTACCTATAATTTTCGAAGCAATTCTTCAATTTTAACTTTGCTTAAAAATGTTTGAAAAATTAGGTCTCATAGGGTTCAATATATTTCATTTTTCAACCAGGGTACAAATCCAACATTATTTGGGTGATATTATTCATTTACATTCCCATATGTCCCACAGACCGTCTCAATATCAGCGTTATCTGGCGAACGAACAGACATACAGATAGAATGAACAAAATCACTTTTCAACTATGTTGTAAAGTGTTAAAAAATATCACCGAGGTGCACTTTCCCTTGTTCTGAAGTACCTGTGCACCAAATTCATGGCCGTACGACGTTTTAATTACCCTCTACAGCCCTCACATAATTAGTGACATATATATATATACATATTCTTTTATTACGTAAGTCGTGTACTGATTGTTTACAGGCCTAATTACCGTGGTGGTTACAGTTAAAAATGAATTAGATAAATCGCAAAATATTCGCGTTATATTGTAACCCCTAATAACTCATGTTCGAATCCTGGTCACGTCACCAAAATGTACTGATTTATTACGAGCCTAAATATTAAAAATGAATAATAACGCACATATACTTGTCAGCATTAATTATGGATGTAAATACTATTTTGCAGTGGCTTAATGGACTGAGTGGCAACAGGTCATGCTGAAATCCTTGTTTCAAATACTGGGTAAAACATGAGTTAAATCGCTGTTTGAGATTAAATAGCTTCTTGAACATTCTTTATAATAAGTATGGTTAGAAATTATAAAAGAATTGAATGCATGTTCGTCAAATATAGATATGTATCAGGAAATTATATTTTTACGTCTAACAATATCCATACGGTGTACAAATCACGGTTAGAAAAAGTTATATTGTGCAAAATTCCAACGAACCGGACGCTAATCATCACTTGAATAACTTCGCGATAACAATCATTGCGGACTTAATGATGCGTCAGCTCACTAACTTAGAGCAGACGATTAAACAGTTAAAAAAACTTAAATTTGGAAAAAAAAATGTTATCTGCGTAACCAGAAATAAAACACAAATCGGTTATATATAAAAAAATGTTTGAAAAACATTTAACCTGATGTTTTCATTCTGGATAAGATGGTTTCAGGTTAAGTGACGATTTCGTACGCCATTACAATTTTTTGTCCAATCTTTCTGGCTTATAGGATTTAAAGAGGGAGATTTAAAAGGTAAAAAAATATTAAGTGTCAATCTTTAAAACGTTTGTTATATTAATGAAAAAAATGTTGGGTGAAATTATTTTGGATTTTAGCTAAAAAAACAAAAAGGATTAGAAAGCGGAAAGAATATTTGTAGGTATAGATTAAGCATAAATGTTTTAATTTTCGAAGATTGTGTTTGGTAATGAGTTTCATATATTATGTAAATGTTATCAAAAAATAAAACATAAGGTTTAGCTATAGAGTGTGATTTTGCCAAGCTATAGAGTGTGATTTTGCCAAAGTAATTGGCCTATTCAAAAACCACCGAAGCAATTTGAACCTAATTTGGGTAGTAAATACTGCATATTGGTCAAAGTATCCTCTAAAATCGTGGGTGTGTGTGATGAACTCAAAATACAAGAATGAGTCCAAATTTTTGGATAATTAATACGTTTATTTACTAGCACAGCGTAAACAGGAACAGTATACATCAAATAGCTCGATAGCTATCTGACACGTTACTAAACAACTGTCAGGTTCAGTAAAACAGCAATTACATGCCCCAATAATTTCACAAAACAGCCGATATTATTCTGAAAACATTGACGTATGTCACAGTTCAATGTAACTTATATCACTTCAACAGCTCTCCAACTGAGTGATGACTCCTTTTATATACTTTCTGTAGAAACTTCTCGCGAAGTTGCGAAATGTCCCCAAATTGGCGATAATTTGTTAAATCTGGCAACCCTCTTCCTCAGCGTCTGGAAACCCTAGATTCACATTGTAGGAAATGTTGCATGTACGGGTGTTTTCTCAGTCTGGTTTTCAAAATAGACTCCAATGAGGACAGTTTACACTTTCGTAACGATATGAAAGCTCTTTCACTAATTTTTTGTTTATTATATTGGTATCCCACAATGTCTAAATTGTCCAGATGTGAACGCAGAAAAAGAGTCAGGAAAATGTATATAGTTTTGCTATGTAACGAGATATTGTCATAATCAATGACCCTTCGTGATCTCAAAAACTGCTGAGGTGATTTGGACCCAATTTGGGTAGTATATACTGCGCCTATTAGTCCAGATGTGAACGCAGAAAGAAATGTCAGAAAAATGTGTCTAGTTTAGTTATAAAACCAGATTTGTTAAAATGAGTGATGAATCATAAATTTGACGTCATTTAGATTATTTAGTTTATTTTGCAATGTTGGTGACATTGTTATTAATTGGGCACTATATTGAAGGTTACTAAATTGGCGATATGTTGCCAAATTAATAGCCAAGTTTGGTACATTTATCGCTAAGCGTTACAGACACACGGAGAGAAAGGTTTTCTTATATATAAAAAAATAACTATTAGCAAATTGTTGAGCGTAAACCTATTACACAAAGTATGGAACAAATTAGACCACGAGAATGATGTTAACAAATATGTCGCATAAAATTGAATATTAAAAGGGAACATATTTCACAATCGTTAATCATTTATTTAATTTTCTGTAATATTTTTGATGCATTTATTTGAAAAATATGCAGTATTCCGAAATCGGTTTGTGCCAGCTTTCTAAATTTTATGTTGTTAATTATCTAGTGAAAAATTCCATAAGAAATTATAATTTCCGTAACATTATTGAAGGTTTTGATTTTCAAATAATTTTTTTCAAAATTTCATTCGAAAATTTGGGGGGGGGGGATTCTAACATTCGATTGCGTTTAAAATCAACATTATTCCAGTACTCATCGATTGTGATATTTGTACCAAATTGCATTCGAAGCTCTTCCTTCGTTCATGAGCTATCGCATCCACAGACTTACGGACACACACACTTACACACATTGCATAGTCCACTTCGACGATAAGAACTTGTAATTTCGTCCTAGTAGCGTAACGGTAGAGAGTCGGCTGACCAGTTCGAAGATCCAGGGTTCGATTTCCGACTGGGGCAACAAGGTTCTTTACAATATATAAGCAGACACACATACACACTGGCATCGCCTAAAATATATTCGGAGTTGAGGGATACTTCAAACGTGCTCTCATAAGAAGTTCGAATTCGAATTTTCGACCGCGTCCCAATATTTTTCCTAAGAGAAGTAATAACAATACTGCCAATTTATCTGTTTATACAATGTCAGAAAGCATAAAACTTCAAAAGTAACGCCATTTTTACATAGAAACACTCACGCGTTCTTTGAAATATTCAAATTTCGAAGGTTTTATTTAAAATAGCTTTCTCCTTTGCGGCCTTTGTCATAACTTTCAAATGTATTCAAAAATCATTTAACTTCATCACGTTTGCTGCACATTGGAACATTTTTTTACATTACATTATTTCTAATTTATCAGACTAAAGGAAAATATATATTTGTGTGAAATAAAATGTATAGCCAAATTGAGATTCTTGACTTTTTTTACTAGTAGTAATTACTAAAAGATACTTTTTAAACATTCCGAATGTTTATGTTATATATGAAAATATTTTTAATTTCCCTACAATACATGGTAATACATGGGGAAAGTATTGAAATCGTGTCGAAAATCGCAACTCGAGGTTTCGACGGATCTTCACGTTTTGGGAGCTTCAGAACACGAAAAAAATAATTTTAAGTATGTGTGTGTGTCTTTGCAATGTATGTATCCTCTCTAATTAAAAAACTCATTGATCAAATTTCATAAAATTTTATAGGTAAATTTCTTGTCGGATATTCTGGTGCTGTTTAAATTTTTGTACTATTCAGGATAAAAAAAAATGTGCTTTTTTTTTTTCGAAATGGCCCGCAAATATCATCAATGCTCAAAGGCGTCCACTAAATGCTTGTTTTATACGTAATTTTTGACCATGTAAAGAATAAAACTAACCCCATTATTTTTGGACTAGCCAGTTCAAAGATATTTTAGTTTTTTAGCATTTTTACTACTCCGCCGTTGATAATACGCCCAGTTACCAAATGAAAAAGAAAATTGAATTAAAATTGCAAAATCAGAGTAACTTAAAATAACTACGCGTGCTATTTTGTGCACTTAAACTCAATTTAACGAATTATGAGGAAAAAATAAAGAAGAGGAAATGAATTTGAGTCTGTAGTGAAAGTCGTATGCTGCCCACATCAGATTTCTTTGTTTCGAAAATTTCTCAACTGAATGAAACGAATTTGCTATAATTTGTAAAGTTTACAGAAATGTAAAGATAAAATCACAATATATACAATAAAAGAGCTTCGTTAGAAGCAGTATACAGCATAAAATCAATAGTATCGACCGCTTTTGAAGACAAAATACAGCATTCTTCTTCAGGACACAAAAGAAGCGCAACCCTCACTCGGGACAGAAAGCTAGGCGAGTGATGCACGAGCACTAAATGCAACTGAAGAGTGTTGCCTGCGGCGAGAAAAGAAAAACCAGGTAAATAAATACAGGGAAGAAAGTTCAATGGCGGTAGGACACGACTGAACTTAAAAGGAAAGTAAATGTCCAAGACAGATGTAAAGAGTCTTGCTGCCACCCCCGAGAATCAAACCCTGGATCTCCGAACTGGCCAGCCGATGCTCTACCGGTGAGCTACTTGGACGAAATTGCTATATCTGATTGTCGAAGTGGACTTTGCATTCTCCACCCTCTAATGTCAGATGGGCGGGCAACTGACAATCTGTCTCACCACCTCCTGCTATTTGTACCACAGGTTAATCTCCTGCTACTATACTATTGTTACCCGGGTTAGTATCCTCTGCGTGGTCTTTATCCTCTCAATTTAAAATCAGCGCTCAGTCTTCCAGAGTCCACTGAATCCGTACTAGTCGTACTAGGGTCACTTTCAGACCCCCCCCCCCTGACAATTATTTTCTAAATTTTTCTAAATCCCCCGACGATTTTTCTTTTCTAAATTTTATTCTAAATTTCTGTTTTTGTTTTCATACAGCAATTTTTTTTTCCTTTTCATATATTTTCTTTTTATGTATTTTCTAAATTTTACTTTTAAAATTTTATTATTTTCTTTCATTTTAATCTATATTTTATTATGTTATTATACCTCCCACTAAATATTAGTTTTCAATGATCTTTTTATCTATATTCGCAATAACCATTTTCCCATTTTTGTAAAATCGACGTACTTGTCAAGTTCAAATATAATGTAAAACTGTCTGTTTAATCACAATATTTATTATAAATTGTAATATTTTTAGACCTAAATAAAAGTTCGTTTGGTGGGATGGTAGACCTTGGGTGCCTCCTGAATGCAGGAGGTATCCTTTCCCGGCCGTGCAGATAGCTACACTAAACCCAATATGTGAGTCGCACGGTCTGGGGTCTTCAGACCCCCCGACATCTTTGCACTAACCTGCATTGTTGATTTTTTCGGTCGCCATTGTAAAAAACCTTATTGCCCCAATCTGGAATCGAATCCTTGATCTGAGAACTGGCCAGTCTATGTTCTACCGTTGAACTATAGAAATGAAATTACAAGATCTTATCGTCGAAGTGGACTCTGTATTCTCCACACTCTAATGTCAGATTGGCGGGCAGCTGACAATCTGACTGACCACCTCCTGCTATTTTTACCTCAGGTCAGCCTCCTGACACTCCTATTTTTACCCAGGTTAGTATTCTGCAAGGTCGTTATCCTCTCTCAATGTTGAAAACGGCGCTCAATCTTGCAGAGTCCACTCAAGCCGTACAAGTTGTACTAGGGAGAATTTCAGATTTCTAACATCTTTGCACTAACCTACAGGGTTGATTTGCTCGGGAGCCATTGTAAAGAACCTCGCTACTTCAACCGGGAATCGAACCCTGGATTTCCGATCTGGCCATCTAGCTCTCTATTGTTGTTCTACTAGGACGAAATTGCAAGCTCTTATTTTTGTTGCTAACTCTGCTTTAAGAATCTCTGTTCTTGCTATACAAAATTATCTTCACTGGCAGATCTGAAGAATAAAACATCCTGACTCCTTTGGAAGCATATTTACAAAAAAAAAGGAATTGAATCAATATATACAAAATAAAAGCATTAAAATTGTATGGGACCCGTACTACTTATAATCGCGAATATTAGAAGATATAACCTGTATTAGTACATTACATGTATAAATTGAAAATATCAATAAATCTGTAATTGACTCTAATATATGCCAAAATAAAAGCACTAAAATTATATGGGAATATATATATATATATATATATATATATATATATATATATATATATATATATCCCCGTACTACTTATATTGTCGCAGATTAGAAAATATGCTTGTGTGTTAGTTGAAGAGCATCCTTATTACAATATGAGTCTCAGAAATCTTTGCCAAAATAAAACAGATGACGTTTTAAATTGAAAATATCAATAATCCCCGTAATCTTTATACCAGAAGGTCGTAATTGATTCCAATTTATGCCAATATATATCAAAATATATGCCAATATACCTGTTCTACTTATATTCTCGTAGATTATAGAAGATATACCCGTGCATTTGTAGAAGATTACTCGCACAACGTACAATATATGAGTTTAAACAATTTTTGTCATAATAAAACAATGACATTATAACTGGAAAATATCAATAATCCTCGAAAATATCAATAATAATAATGTTAAAACCTGAAGATAGTATTTGATATTATCCAGTCAATAATGCAGTGTCAATGAAATTTATTTTATATACATATCTTTATTATTCAAATCGGAAAAGATTTAATAAAAATCGTATGCCGTATGACACACTGGATTTACATCAATTGCTAAACGACATGGTTATTATTTGTTTCAAATAAATTGATGGAAATTTTATCGTCTGAATAATACGATCTCCATGGAAGGTTTAGCGATATTTTCGTCAATTTAGCGATAATTTAAAAAATCGCCAAATTTATCGCCATGTGGGACTGTAGAACTGTTAGTCCCATTTTGCGACAAATTGACAACATATCATCACAATACTACCCCCTAACAAAACATAATTAATATCATTTATTAAGCGCAATTTTATCAATTCAATGATATTTTTATGGATTTACAAATATTTTTATCAATTTGGTGATATTTTAAAAATTCGCTAAATGTGTTACTAAGTAGGATGGATGAACTGACCGACAAATGCTACCGAAACATCATTTCAGCACTCTCTTCCAAAAAAACAAATTTAATTTTATTGATTTGCGTTGTTTATATCAATTTGGCGGCATTTCGTTAATTTGGTAAAGTTTAAGAATAGTTGCCAAGTTAGCGATATTCCGTCAAATACGTAGCTCTGAAATTGCAGATCTGAAGAATAAAACATCCTGATCCCGTTTGTATATACTAAAATTGTATTAGAAGATATACTCGTTCTACTCTTTTTCTGTTTCAATAATCGGATAAATGAACTTATTGGGTAAACACAATATATGAGTTTATTAGCTAAACACAGTATAAAGTTTAAAACTCTTTACTAAAATAAATGAAAGTGATGTACGCAGTCCGCAATTAATATAATAAAAAGAAAAATCAAACCGTCCTTTTCTAAAATATATTTTTATATCCATTTATTTATTATTCAAATCGAAAAAATAATAATTAAAATTAACAGACAGATTTAATTTAATTGCGTTTCTGAGCAACATGATATACGATAGAATCTTTCTCATAGAATGTTGCTTGTGAGAAATAAACCATGGAGATAGATTTTCCATTTAAATTCATGTTTCAAACAATTCATGTTTTCAGAAAGTGACTAATTAGGGCAAAAAAATTTCCCACCAAACTCAGGGATAAAGTTTTAATTCACTTTCAAACGATTTTCAGGCTTTTCGTTTGGATAAACCACGGAGTTAGAGAGTAGAACTCCTAGGAAAAAGTTTCGTTTTTTATTAATATCTCGAGAACCCCTAGTCATAGAAACTTGAAACTTGGCCTAAATTTATGGAGGGATATTTTAAAGCTACCCTCAAGAGTTCATTAAATTCAGTGCAGCCGTTCTCCTGTGACGATGAGACAAACAAAAGTTTCATTTTTTACTAATATCTCGAGAACTACTGGTCGTAGAAACTCAAAACATGGTCTAAATTTTAAGTGGGGCTATTTCCAGGCTATCCACAAAATTTCTTCAAATTCGGTTCAGCCGTTCTCCCGTGATGATGGGGCAGACAGACAGATTTTCAATTATATGTATATATATAGATTTAGCAGCCGTTTGAAAAATACGTAATTTCGTAATATGTTTAAAAACTTGTCAGTGTCGCTTGTAGTTTAAAGATTACAATACCAATTGAAGCAGTTTGTGTTCAAAGATTGGCTGTTGCATTAAACTAAAATTCATGTCCCAATATGTTCGACAATCATTACGTGTTTGTCCATTACGTGTTTCTCATTACGTGTTTGTCCATTTTGCTCTATATTTCAATACCTCTGAAACAATCCAACTGATTGAAATTAAATTTGGTAAAAATGTAGGCTGTGTGGCATTATTGTGAAGTAAAACATTGCCATTCTAATAAATATTGCTCTTGTTTCGCGATTCATTATTTTGCACAGATTCAAGTTTCATAAGAGGGTACAATATTATGTCCAACCTAAAAATAAAATATTACGTTAGTTACAGCTCTTTAAGTAAAGATATTAGCCGGTTTCGAAGATAAAAACAACTATAACAAACGAAGTAAATTAGTAGTTTTTAGATTATTTAATTCAACAGTTTAAGCAAAATTTTCATATCTCGTTTAAATTTTACATTATTTTCAAAATGATCCCAAATAAGACTCTTATATTTAACATTTAGATTTCATGAAAATTGCAACGCTATAGTATAATCGAATAAATTAAGTACTAGAACATTCCAAAATCTTTCTCAAACTCGGCCAGAAATGGTGTTAAGACTTTACCAGAAGATAACTTCCGAAAATGTAAGAAGGAAAAAGAGATGTCGCTTGTTCTATTTACGGAGATTTGTTCGAATTCGTTTGCTTCAGTGGGGTAATTGTTTAGAAATAAAACTTTCTTATATCCCGAGAATGTTCTAGAGAATTTCGAAGGAATATTTTAGAGCGTTTTCTTTTGAAAGAACTAAAATGACGTTATTACTTCCCTTATATACATAGTATAGTGTGTAAAGAAAGTATTCGAATTCGAGTTTTCGACGGGAGATCACATTTCAAGCATCCCTGATCACGAATCGAACATTTTTGGGGTGAAGTCTGTGTGTGTGTGAGAGAGAGAGAGACTGTAGAGACGATATATCACGAACGAATGGAGCGATTCTAATGAAATTTGGTACAAAGAATACAATCCATAAATACTAGAAGTCTATTGTTTTTAAACACAATCGAATGCTCAGAACCCTCCTAAATTTTCGAATGAAATTTTGAAAAAATCATCAAAAAATTAAAACCTTTAAAAAGTTCCATTAATGAACATTTCTTACGCAATTTTTCCGTAGAAAAATATTGACATAACATTTAGAACGCTAGCATGAACCATTCCCGAGATATTGCACGTTTTTCAAATAAATCTATCAAAAAAATCCCATAAATTAAAAAAAAATATTAACTGTTGAGAAACATGTTCACTTTTCATATGTAATATTATGCGATAAATTTAGTGACATCATTCTTGTGGATCTATCTCGTTCCATGCATGAGAAAATATCCTTTGAGTAATACTTTTGTATTTGAACGCCAATAGTCATTTATCTGCTATACGAATAACTTATTTCTCCGTTCATAACGCATGGCGAGAATTTGGCGACGAATTAGGGAAATTTCGCCATCTTGGCGACTATTATGTGCCAAAAAATGTTGCCAAATTTTGTGACTACATATTGCCAAATTAACGAAAAACTCGTCGAATGGAAAAGAAATTGGCGCTAAATCATTGAAAATGACGACTAATTGACGAAAATGCAATATCTTGGAAATAATATAGTTATCTACTATAAGAATAACCTATTTTTTTTACTGAAAGGGTAGTAAATCCATTGCATTATATAAGGAAAGTCATGCGCTGCCTACATCATATTTTGTTTCTTTATATTCAAGTAAATAGAAGATGCACTTTCGGAACTTAACTTTCAGTATAATTTTGTGACATTAAATTCTAATAAATTTATTATAATATTATTAGATGCATAAATTTATGACAGCTCATAATAGACAATTTATGATTTTGATGACAAAATTTATGCTATCGGTATGATTTATATGAAATTTGGAAATTAAGTGATCGTTCACTATTGATGATTTGATTTTGGAATCACAAACAAAAAAAATGAATTTTTTCCCCCAAAATGGTCCGAATAAAAAAAATAAAACTGTCTTTTCTTTCGAAATAGTACGACTGATCTGATTTTAATTTCAAAATGGTCGGAATAAAAAAAAAGGGAACTGATTTTATTTTCAAAATGAGCGGAATCAAAAACATAGAACTGACTTCCATCGAAATGGCAGGAATAAAAAAAAATTGAACTGCCTTCTCTTTCAAAATGACTAGAACAAAAGTAAAAAAAAATAGAACTGACTTTTGCAACATCCCGGGATATAAATTACTTGAAGCCTACGTGGGCCGAAATAATGTAGACATTGTTAAAAGAACAAACCCTGAATTTATTAAGATGAAATGTGATCAATACATAGATTTAAATTTGCAGCAGCAATGAACTCTCCAATCAGAAAGTTCTAGGAGCAACATTGACTCACATGTACTGCAAGAATAGAGACAGAAACATTGATATACTCCAACAAGACATACGAACAGGGAAGATGGCGGTTAGTAGTGCAGCGCTTCGGTATGTACATTGGCACTCTGCAGCTATAACCTACGAACAGGCAAGATGCCGGTTAAGAGGGTCAAGTAGCACACAGCTTATTGTTAGCATATTAACGCGCTGCAACTATAACATACGAGCAGACAAGATGGCGGCATAAAAGACCATATATCATACAGCTTATGATCAGCACATTGACACACTGCAACTATAACATACAAACAGACAAGGTAGCAGCCAATAGGACAGTGAACACCACTAGAGGTCAGCCTCAAGTGATCTCTCACCACCATCATCATCCAGTCGTGATTCACGTTAATGGGACACCTAGCTTCGAGAGTGCTTTTTGAGCTCTCTCGACAGGCTGCCACTTTTAGTACCGGTTATGAACGGGATGAATTATCCATATTTGGCATAAGGGGATACTCTAGGCTTTTCCGTATGGATAGATCGTTGCGTAAAAGAATCATCATTCATTGAGGCCGCAGCATTGCGCAAATATGAGACTGGTTTCACCCTTTTGCAATGTTTCAGGGCCGAATGTGACGGGATTATAATAAATTTTCTTTCAAAATGGCCGTAATTACAAGAAATAGAATTGCCTTTTCTTTTAAAATGGCCCGAATTGAAACATAGAAATAGCTTTCCTTTCAAAATATCCGAAAAAAAAAAGTAAAATGAAATATAAGAATATGTGTGTTTTTGTTTTACAATGCCATCTTCGATAACATGCTCATTCAGTGATGCTGGCATAAGCAGTTTTCGTTATGTTAAGTTTTGGGAAATTTGGAATCATCTATGAAATACATCAAACTGCTAATTGAGGTAGGATATATTTAAAAATTGCAAGTGAAATATGTATTAATATCATAAATTAATGTTTAGTGCAATACAATTTAATTAGATGACTATAAATTAAAAAAAAATGAGTATTGTAGAAAAGTCACATCCTGTAGACATTTAGATTTTTGGAGTATTAAACTTTTCCAAGTGATGTTAGGAAATATTTCAACATACATTTAAATATTTCTTACATACATTCTTTGTAACGTTACAATTTTTTCTCCGCAAAGTATCTTTTATCATGTCTAAAGTTTACACGATGATACAAATCGTCAACTTTTCCAAATGATGTCGGGCAATATTGATTACATACATTCTTTGTAACGTTACAACCTTTTTCTTCAAAAAGTATCGTTTATCATGTCTAAAGTTTACACGATGATACGAATCTTCAAAAATAAATTTCAGCAATTCAATAGTTGCAGACTTGCATAATATTTTGAAGCTACAGAGCGAAATTTAAAATGTTGAATTCACTTGCAATACGAAAAAGGTTGTTAGAAACTCTCGAGAATAATATAAGGACTTTAAAGGAAAATAACTTTATAAAAGCGTGACATACGAGGAGAGTGGAGAAGTCTGTTCTATTTTCGGAGATCTGTCCGAAACTGTACAAAATTACTCGGTTCAGTGCACATTGAATGTAATCGAATAAAACGTTGAGCTTAATACCCTAACAATATTGAGATTTTGCACATTTTTCTTTAAATTAAAAATATTTGTCCTATTATCTACATATGTTAAGGAAAATATTTTGTGATAAGGTAAAAAAAAAATTGACTTTCAGATTTTGATGAATTTACAGTTTGGAACATCTCTGAATAAGAGTGAACCACTTTCAATGCCTGATAATTTTAATACATCATCTCCCCCTCTCAACAGTCAGTTAGTTAGCTATGTCAGTTATTATATAGCTATGTCAATTAGCTATATCAGTTATTATATAGCTCAGTTATTATATAGCTATGTCAGTTAGCAGTGTTAGTTATTATATAGCTATGTCAATTAGCTGTGTCAGTTATTATATAGCTATGTTAGCTAACTGTGTCAGTTATATAGCTATGTCAGTTAGCAGTGTCAGTTATTATATAACTGTGTCAGTTATTATATAGCTATGTCAGTTAGCAGTGCCAGTTATTATTTAGCTATGTCATTTAGCTGTGCCAGTTATTATATAGCTATGTCAGTTAACTGTGTCAGTTATATAGCTATGTCAGTTAGCAGTGTCAGTTATTATATATCTGTGCCAGTTATTATATATATCTATGTCAGTTAGCAGTCTCAGTCATTATATAGCTATGCCAATTAGCTGAGTCGGTTAGTTATTAAAAAACTGAAACATATTTAATTTTGTTCAATTCTCTTAGAACGCCTCTTTAGAGGTCTGCGTAATGTTTAACATAGCATGTGTTTGAGTTTTCAAAAATACTTCACTCTATATTCATACATTTTGGCAATTAGGTGGTTTAAGTGTTTTCCTGGTGATGGTTTGGTTTTGGACAAAAATCAGAAGGATGGATTCCACTTGTTTATTTGAAATGTCTCTTGAAAATCAAAGCAAAATAAGAATAAAATGATGCACAGTGTAAAAAACAACATGATTATTTCATATGTATATTTTTTGTTTCAATAAAACTCTGCTTCAAACACGCCAGGTATGAAAATATTAACTGTTTTACAAATGTTATCGTTCTTTAGACCTGAGTTGGCGTCATTCAGAATGGCATTGGCGCGTTTTATATAATTAATAAAACTCATTCATTTAGTCCCAAAAAAATTAATTGAGTTTATTGAGATCTGTTGACTAACATTGTACAATTACGTTTACATTGCGCCGATTTATTTTTTCTTCCAGATTTTTCGCGAAGGGAAGTCCGGCATTGTATTACGAACGTATCGTCTAGGATTGTGGGTGTGTACACAGGATACAAGAACGAGTCCAAGTTTCTGGATAACTAAAGTTTATTCACAAGCACAAAGTAAACAGGAACAATATACAATCAAAAAACACTTAAATGCTCCACTAGTTACACAAAATAAACGATATTATTTTCAAAGTACTGGCAAAAATAATTTCACAAAACAACCACTACTCTTCTCAAACTATTGACAAAAGTCACAGTTCACTGTAGCTCGTATATTGTCAACTCGCAACTGAACTCCGACAGAGTGATGAGTTCTTTTTATAGTCTCTCTATAAAAACTTCTGAAACTCCCTCTGTAGAAATTTCCAGAATTATCTAATACCTCCTAGACTAATCGTTATTTCGTGAAGTTTCTAGAACATTCCAGATATCGCCAAATGTCGCCAAATTCGCGATAAATTGCCAATTCTGGTAGCCCTTCTGACTAGCCACCATAGAGTAACATCTGGGAAGAATGTGTATACCGCTGTTTTCTGGAGAAAACACTTCGATGGCTCCGTTTGGTCTGCGATAGCGACGAAAGACAAGAAGGGGGACGCCAGTGAGAGAATGTTACACGTTCGCAACAGTAGATTAAGGGTTATCAGTATATGTGTACCATATATATATATATATATATACCGGGTGGTCAGAATTAAAACACCCCTACTCTGAGCTCTCTATACATCAAACTACTCAGTGTAAAGGCTCCAAAATTGTTGAACCTACTATTCAAGACATGGGGAGAGGGATTATGCGAAAAAAAATAGTTCCTGAAACACCGATAGGTGGCGCTGTACAACAGAAAATATGCTAAAAAGACACAAAATAATCATAAAAAACAAACGCATGCGATATGGAATTTTTCCTTTTTAATTTATTTTGCTGATTTGAAAAAAAAGAAGATAAAAAAGTGAAGAAACATAAACAGTCATTGTAACTGCAATTTCGCACTGTAAGCACAAAAATTTGCATAAACCCTTGGTTTGCAGCTACTATGTTCTGGGCATTAAAGGGGATACAACTGGGAAATTTTCATTCTTATCAGCGATGCCTGTCACACTGCCAGAACGCGCTTTGCTTGTGAAGCTGTTTTATGAAAACAAAGGACATGCTGCAGCTGCACTTCGAGAGTTTCGTCGACTTAAGAATTTGCGCAAAGGACCATTTCTTCCACAAGCTCTCAGGAGAATGATCGCCCGATTCGAGAAAACTGGACATCTTGGAGTTCAGCCGGGTCGAGGACGCAAATCGACTCGTTCAGATGTCGTTGGCGATGTTACCGCCGCTATTGTTGAACAATCAATAGATAACGTTATAGGCTGTAGTTGTGCACGTGGAGTGTCACGACACTTGGGTGTTCCCTACAGCACAGTGTGGAACGTACTGAGCAATATAGTGCATTTTTTCCCGTACAAAATTAGTCAAAATCACCATTTGCTGACCATCGACAGGGAGAAGCGACTGACCTTTGTATTGACATTTCTGGCTAGAGTTGAAGTGGATGCATCGTGGCCATGGCAGATTCTATGGAGCGATGAAGCGCATTTCCATCTCAGTGGAACAGTCAACACCCATAACTGTCGCATTTGGGACACGGAAAACCCTCGTACCTTCCAAGAGATTCCACTTCACTTACCGAAAGTCTGGTGTGAATTCACAGCCACATTCATTCTTGGACCTTTCTTTTTCGAAGAGGCAACTCCCAATGACCCTGTGACATGCACCGTGACGACCAGGAGGTACAAAAACATGCTCGAAAATTTTGTTGTACCCCAACTGCAACAGCACCAATGTCTTCAATTACCTTTATGCAAGATGGAGCGCCTCCACACCTTGGACTCTATGTACAGCAGTTTCTTCGGCAACATTATACTAATGGTAGAGTAATTAGTTGTGCGTTTCCAACAACCTGGCCATCTCGTTCTACAGACCTTAATTCCTGTGATTTTTGGCTGTGGGGATACTTAAAACGTCTTGTTTATCGAGGACGTCTGGTAACCTTGGCAGATTTGAAAGACAGTATCACTCTGCATGTGAGAAGCATCTGAATCGACCAATTCCGATCCGTAGTTGAACAAGCTGTCCACAGACTGCAGATTTTGCATCTTGAAGAAGGGAACCATATTGAGCAGCATTCCCTGCATCGATAAGGTCCTTGTGATATGAATGTTTGGTACGTTCGAATAAAATGTGTTACAAATGTGTATTTTGTGTCTTTTCAGCATATTTTCTGTTGTACAGCGCCACCTATCTGTGTTTCTGGAACTACTTTCTTTTTCGTGTAATCCCTTTCCCCATGTCTTGAATAGTAGGTTCAACAATTTTGGAGCCTTTACACTAAGTAGTTTGATGTATAGAGAGCTCAGAGTAGGGGTTTTTCAATTCTGACCACCCGGTATATATATGTGTGTGTGTACGATTAAGCCCGTCTGGCACTTTCACTATCCTAATGTGGCCCTCCGCTCGATAAATTTGGAGACTTCTGCTGTAGAGCATTTCTTAACTAATAGAGTGCTACTCAAAATAGAGTTCTACAATAAAGTAGAGTTCTACAATCTGTCGCAAAATGCATTTATTTGACGCAATATGTTGATTAGCAGACCTAATCAGAATGCTAAAATAACACTTACACAAACAGATTTCTAGTGTAGTGTTTTAAAAATGTGTTGTGTTAAAGACAATACAAGTTTAAATCCCAAAAATAATATTACCGTATACATTGACAAGCATTGCAGATGTCACCATGTCAATGTCTCTTTTATTACGAATTTTTGACAGGCATTGATTACCGTACATATTCGTGTTTCTTTTGTTCCTGGTTTTGATTTCTGCTCATTTGGTAATGATCTACAGATTTGTAATTTGATTTTTCTTCTATCTCGCTTTGAGGCCGTGATTTCTTACACTAACTATTTAAATTCTTCAATAGGGGCGTTACAATTACTTTTGTTCGATTGGGTATGATCACTTTACTATAAATAGACCTAACTTTTGGGATGTGTAAGGGCTGGGATGTTTAAAGACTTCCTTAGAAACTCTGTATAAGAAGCAAATCCTCTGATTTCTTTAAGGCAAAACAACTATCAGCAGGAAAAATGAATCACGCATAAAGCAGTGATTATGAAACTCTTTCCAACTGAAATGCAATTTTATTTAAACATCTCTGAAATTCCATACATTCAGAGGTGATATTTTTTGAATTATCACAGTACTGCAATAATTTATTTTACTTGAAAACTTAAAACTTCATCGAAATAAAAAGATGATCTTTATTCAAATGAGGTCATCGAAATATAAATCCTTTGTCTCTCTATGTAAAAGTAGTGTATATTTCCTTCATACACTTTTATTTCAGACTCCAGAGCTAAATAATTTTGCGTGACAAAAATGCAGCAATTCTTATACAACTCATCTTACAATCACTTGTTTACATTCTGCATCCATTAAAAGTAGGCTTCGTTGCAGAAATAATCAAAGTTTGATGATCATTTAAACTAAAAAATATTGTAATTGCTTTGGCACAGAATATAGATGCACAGAAAATACGCAAAAATAAAAAGGTTTTACGACGGGTGAAACACTAAATACAAATTTAAAAGAGCTTTAAAAAACATGATTTTTACTCTAGAAAAAAAAGTATAGCTGCCACATTTTATTTTTAAGTGAGTCACGTGATCTCTTCATATTGTATTGGTGTCCTTATTATTTTTATTTAAAAAACTACCGAACATATTTTGCTGAAATTCTTTAATATATTTTATGGAATAATTTGAATATTTTTTAAAATTTTCGAAGCAATTTGCGAATTCTAACTTCGCTTAAAAAATGTTTAAAAAAGTAGGTCCCCTAGGGTTCAATGTGTTTCATTTTTTCATCTAAACAACAAACTAAAATTCCATTTCGATAAAGTCATTTTTACAGCAGTTATCGTGCAAACAGACAGGTAAACAGACAGAATGAACAAAGTTATAAACCTACTTCAACTATTTTGTAAAGTGTTAAAAAAGCTTTTATTTTTAATATAAACTATTTACACTGCATTCAAAAGAGATGCTGAACGCAAACTTATATCATGACACCGGTAAAGCTATAAAAGAAAGCGTAAAAACTTTGCAAATAGTTAGAGCTACTATATTAGACTATAATTTTTTTTTCTGAAATATGTTCTACTCGAAAACTTGAGTGAATCCTCTGATAATCTCTTTTAGTATCTTCTCCAAATCCCTCTTGAGTACGGAGTATGAAAAAACGAGAACGCCCCCTGGTGCTGTTTTCATTAGACGTCAAAATACAGTCCTCCAACTTACGGTTTTATTATCGTTTAAGTTTTCTTGGCGACGTTGTCAAGCACTTTGTATTAAATACAAAAATCTGATGTGGAAAGCACATGACTTTCCCTGCAGACTCAAATTAATTTCCTTATTATGTCTTTATTAATTTATTAAATGGAGTTTAAATGCATTAAATAACACTCATAATTAATTGAAGTTACACTGAATTTGCACTTTTAATTCAGATTTCGTTTTCATTTAGTAACTGGACGTATTCTGATAACCGGAGTAGCGAAAATGTGAAAAACTAAAATATCTAAGACAGCTAGTCTTAGAGTAATGGGGTTTGGTCTTAGTCTTTTTATCGTCAAAAATTACATATAAAACAAGCATTTACTTAAGGCATTTGAGCATACATAATCTTTTATATTTTAACAATTTTTGCGGGCCATTTAGCAAAAAAAATGCAGGTTCTTTTTTTCTGGATCATACCAAAATCTAGTCAGCACCAGATTAACTCACAAGTGACTTATTTACTAAATTTTGTGAAATTTGATCAAT